>CM053751.1:7479648-7549178 GCA_028658305.1 Pachyuromys duprasi
GCGTTGTTTCTGCTCTCCTACTCCTCAGACACAGTGTTCTCTCGTGGCAGCTATCTTGGATCTCTTGGTTTTTGTTTTTTGAGGCAGGGTTCTTCTATGTAGCCTTGGCTTTCCTGGACTTGCTTTGTAGACCAGGCTGGTGTTGAACTTACAGAGATTCACCTGACTCTGCCTTCCTGAGTGTTGGGATTACAGGCATGTGCTCTACTGCTAAAATTGTGTACTATTAAATACCAAGTTTCAGGGCTGCAAAACTGAGGTCAATAAAAACAGAGGTTATAAATGCAAATGTCCAGAGAGGAACCTGACAGGTGCTTGATAGTCTGGGTGGGAAGTGGGGCAAATGTACCTGCTGCATTTCAAGTGTGCAGCAGTAGGCTACAGCCTTAGAGCAGTGCTGGTGCCCGGTACTAGAGATTTCTATTTTCTCTAAAAGAATGAAACCAAGATTTCTACAGGCAGTCTACTAAATATTTTTTTATCTATTAGTTTTTTTTTTTTTTAAGTTGACTGACTTTTAAGGATTCCATAGTGGTTAAACACAGCTTGTGGGTGAACTGGATCTTCTCTGCTTTGCAGTTTGCAGTGGCTCTTAGAAGAGGATTTGTAGCCTTTATGAGGTGTGGTTTGAAGACTGAGAAATGATCTGAAACTGACGTGAAGTCAGGTAGTGCAAAGTCCTACAGAACCGCCTGGAAACCTACACTTGCTGCTATTTATGCACGGAAACAACAGGAACAACAACAGGAACAACTATTAAATGCCAAACAGCCACTTAAGAAAATCTTTTAATGAAAGGGTATTTTAAGCATCCTGTAAGAGGTCCACTGTGCATTCTTTTGTGTCTGAACACCTCATTTTTCATAGACAAAAGCCTCTAATTGTCTTCTATTTAAAAATATCTTTGTCAGCAAGGATATTGGAAAGGCTGTAAACGTTGGCGGTGAAATCAGTTTTCATATCCCTTATGACAGTTTACATTTTGAACGACAACTAATGTTGTTTACAGATCTTGTAGCTTTATGCATGAACAAGGTGATAGGAAAACACATTATTTCCACTCTTACTGGACATTACCTTGAAAAATGATGAAAAATGTAATGCTTTAAATTAAAAAAAAATTTAACATAGGTTGACAAAAATGAGCAACTGGCTAAAATTCTAGTACAGTTTTCCAACCTCAGTACTATTGACACATGAGTCAGATAATATCTGAATACAGGGGTCTGCTCAGTGTGCTATAGGCATTTAGCAGCAATCCTGGCCTCTGCCTACTAGATATCAGTGATACCCAGCTCCAGACTATTGGTAACACCCAAGTAGCATCTCCAGACACCACCAGATATTTCTTGTGATGTAATTTTGCACTCAGTTAAGAAAGAAAGAAAGAGAGAGAGAGAGAGAGAGAGAGAGAGAGAGAGAGAGAGAGAGAGAGAGAGAAAGAAAGAAAGAAAGAAAGAAAGAAAGAAAGAAAGAAAGAAAGAAAGAAACCTCTGCTCCAGGAGAACTGTACATGGCAACTTGGATTGAGAGCTACAAAAAGTCTTGAAATGGCAGTTCACACCGAAAGAAAGCTATTAAAAGAAACCTCACTCACCATGGCTTTTCTCCAAGTCACACTGTGGAGATGAGAAAAAGGAGCCAAGAGCACTGAACGAAGCAAAAGTTGCTGTGGGTGACGGGGTTAGGAAAGGCCCAAAATGGGACGTCTACTTTTCCAGCTGCCAGAAATATCTCAACAAGTAGAAACTGATGGAGATTAAGCCAGGTGATAAATAATCTGATAGATTCCAAATTCAGGATCCAGACCCCAAACTTCCATCATGAGTCACATTGAAGTCAAATGTCAACAACATCCATAGAAATGGGATGAATCTGAAGCTAGACATTAAATAGGGAGCCCCCTTTTTTCCCATCCTTTTCAAATCAAAACATTATTTCCAGGAAATTTTGAAAAGCCGTAATAGTGATTTGAAATAAGTAACTCTCAATTTTTTTTCCTTTTGCTAATGGAATAAATCATCAATTCTTTTTTTCAGTCAACCTCATAAACACAACTGTCTCCATGCCAGAACAGAAATTAAATGGCTGTGTGATCCTCAGGAGAATATATGCTATGAAGTCTTCACACCAAGCCTTCAGAGCAGAGCACAAGAGCAAATGAATCAGAGTATGTGTTGTGTGCGTTTGCAGTTTTCACAGCACTCCTTATCAAAACAACCACAGTTTTCGAAGGCAAGACTACTTAATGTTTCTTGTATTGCTTTTCTGGAAGGAGCTATAAGGAGCACAATCACTAAGATGTTGGTTGAGTTTTGGATCATTTAACTTGTTTCAGAACACTTAAGTGTTTTAAAATGGCATCTTCCAGGCTTCTTCACATGGTGTGTTGCAAACTTTAAGTCTGTTTTGATGGCATTGTAATGATGGACACATGTCATTAGACTCCTGTTGAACACTTAGAATCTCCAACAAGAGTCAACTCAAAGGTTCATTGGAGCTTCCAACAGCAATTGTTTCAATGGTGTTTCACCACTTACAACAATCACACCACACTATTAGAAGATATTAATAACAGAGAAACTATGAGTTCTGGTAAGGGCTTGTGAGTGGAATTCTCTGTACTCTCCACTCACTCCTAATATAGACTGAAAAGTGCCCTAAGATAATCCTAGTCATAGATTTTATAGTAAAATAGTAGATTTTATAATAAAAACTTCAAGAACTAAAATTCTCTGTATGTTTTTCAAAGGCCCTGGAAGATTGATCAGGTCCCTTGTTATTCTCATTCAATGATGGGACAAGACTTCATCATGAAGGCCTGACCACAGGGCATTCTTAAAGTTAAACTCCTGAAAAACTAAAATTGACCCTTGTAAATAGTGGACCTCAACATAAATGTATTGTTCATTCTCTTAATTTCATCAATTTCTCAAGCATTTGTGTTTTCCTTTTACAGAATAACTTTTGAAGGAAAGTTTACTCATAATTGTTTACAATGTACCACACATGGCAGGTGGAATGTGTGTCTAATTTACAGCATCTAGTGCTAGCCAGACAAAGCAACATGATGAGTCACACCGCCTTTTCTTGGTCTTTATGCAATGGAAAACAAGGTGTGAAGCTGACATATAGTAAATTTGTTTTCTCAGTGATATTCTCGCCCACCCTATCATAATAGCTAGAGATCCCAGTTTGAATCTCTGCCACAATGGGAGATTTTTTTTCAATGCACAAGTTTCTTGGCTGGTTGTCAGAGGGAAATCTTCAGGCTCATTAAGACCCTCATCAGCCAGGGGAGGAAAGCTTGCAACACAGCTTCCCCTAGCTGTACTGAGGAGAGTGTTGTAATCTAAAAAGAAGTTTAGATGATTATGCATTCAGAGGATACAGTGTAGAGCAGAGCTTCTCAACCTTCTCAACACTGGAACCCTTGAGTACGGCTCCTCATATTGTAGTGACCCCCAAACATAAAATTATTTCCATTGCTACTACAAAACTGTAATTTTGCTACTGTAATAAACCGTAAGGTAAATCTCTGTGGTTTTGGTGGTCTTAGGTGACCCCTGCGAAAAGGTTGTTTGACCACCCATAAAGGGGTCGCGACCCACAGGTTGAGAACCACCGGGCTAGCTGGAAGTCAAGGGTGTACCTTGAAAACAGGAAAGAGCGTGCCTAAAGCAACTCAGAGAAAAGCCACTGAATGTAAGGCAAACTTGGAGTAATCGAATGTTCGATGCCCAGTGAGGAGGCAGAGAAGCTGACAAACTCATGTCTTTTGGACCTGAAGGAATTCAGGCTCCACTGAGGCTGTAGCACACGGGGCAGGTCACTCTTCTGAACCTTCACGCTTGAGGAGAGAGGCGTGGTAAGCCTTGTCTCCTCAGGTTCAGGGTGAGAATAAGTAGGATTTTCTTGTTGGCCTTCAGAGCAATGTACTCTCACCATTTCAAAGGGTTTCATGGTTCTAAGAAGCTCAATGGAAAGTAAGGTAACTAGATTTTGAGGTCAAAATTTGCATTTCCAAAGCACCAAGAAGAAATAAGTGATATTTTGAAGTAAGACAGGAAGCTATTTTTAGAGATGAGGAAAAAGAAACAGAACAGCAGAGAGGGGCTCAGGACTCTTCAGTACTGTACACAAGCTTTTCTTTACATTCCTGACGGTAAACAAAATCTGTGTTCTAAACTGTGGGTGGTGTATAAAGAAGGCTTCTTATATTAGTATTTATATTTTCTGCACACAGGCAATATTTTAAAAATAAGTGAGTCACATGGAAGCAGAATGGATAGATGTTGATCACTTTAAATATCTGTGTGTATTACTTGGGTAATAGTGAGGAATTTTGTTTCAAGCTTTGTGACTTTGTGTTTCGGTTCTGTTTTCTATTTCTGACATTGTTTCATACAAACTCCATGAGAAAGAAAACTTGCTAGCAAACACTGACATAGCATAGCATTTTCAGTTTTGGGAGGTTCCATCTCACGGCCCCACTCCCACTGCGATGATTAATTACTAGATAGACAAGAAAAAAATTAAAGCTGGACTCCAGGAGCCAATGGAAGGAATAATACGTTTATGGCATTATAAAATTTAATTTATTAAAATTTATCTTCCAATGCTTTTCAAGCCTGTAAAGTGCTGTGTAAAATGAGATATACTAGCAAATTCCAAAGTAAATCTCAGGCTCTTGGGACTCTACACACCTTTGATCTCGTCACAAATTGGATCCTGGAAGCCGGCTCTCCAGCACTGAGGTCTCCAGGGACCTTACCCCTGAAGCATCTCAAAACAAATAAAGTAGCTGACACAGACGCTAGGCCCAGACAGAATGGCAACTATTTCACAAAATCAACCCCTAACAATGTGAACAGGCAATTCCCCGCTTGTCGTTATGTCTCCCCCAACCCTCCATGAAACCATTCTGTTGCTTTGGCTTAAATGCAATAGATAGAGGTATTCAGCCCTGGCCGGCAATATTTCCGATACATATTTCAATGGATTATCCTGAATTGGCCTCCTGGAAGCACTTACGCTGACCAGCTTTGCAAACGTCTTTGTCAGCCCTCGCCCTTACCTGCTCACACCCGGCGCTAATGGATGAAAGCAGGGGGTGATGGTAATCACTGTCTGTCTGCCAGGCCCTGGGTCTGCTGCCTGTGTTTCCACAACAGCCCGTCTGGAGGGGAAAAAAGAATAAGGAGTGTAATTCAATGAATCCTTGGGAAACAAGCTTGAGGCTTTCTCTTTCTTTTTAAAGGAGAAGTGATATCAGAAGCAGGATTATGAAAAAGGGTTAGCAAAAATAGGATCATTGTGAATTAGAATGGCGAGGGCATTTCAAATTGAATTACACAGGATCATGGCAATTAGAATTGGAAAAGATCTTTCAGTCTTTCTCTGTCAAAGCATGATCACTCCCAGTGGTATATTCTTCCGAGCCCAGTCCAGTCCAATTTTAAATGATTCAAGTGATGGAGCGTCCTCTCTTCTCTTGGGATATCACTTAACAGTCAAAAATAGCTAACTGCTAGGGCATCCCCTGCATATTTTTTCCTTGCCTTGTTTCCATTATTATGTTTTGTATTTCCCCAATCCATCTTAAAATTATTTGAATTTAATTTTAAGTGATTATAGTCTACATTTAGATGATGAAATCCAGCTGAGTCTGAGTCTTTATAGCTAGGTTAACTTGTCTCTCACTCTCTCATTCTCTCATGTATTCCTCCCATATATACTTAGACACATGCATATGGACCCAATAACCACACATAAATACAGGCAAATATATAATATACACAATATGAAAATGTTGTATACTGTGTCATTTTCTTGTAAGAATGGAGGGCCATGGCTTTTAGATAACTCACAATTACAAAAACAAAAGCAACAATCTGTTCCTTTAAAGCTGATAAAAGACAACAAATGTAAAGTTCAATATTTTACTTTGTGAGTATATTTCTTTCACACAAATGAAATGTTCTTTTTCTACAATGTTCACAATAATATATTTGTCATAAATAATGTAGATGCACAATATAATACTAATATTATAAATGTGTTTCTAGAGAATATTATTCAAAGCTTTTTTGACATCCATTGAAATTCACTAACATATTTTCTTTATGGATGGACTTATTCTTACAATAAATATATTTTAAGGGTTGAGTAAGTAATGGATGCTGGAAGAACAGCGGGGTGCTCATGGAGTGCTCAGGGTTAATGGAAGTTGCTTAAAGGGGTGCAAAGGTGATCAAAGAGCTTTTGGAGCTTTCTACTTCCTTCAGCGTTTGCAACAGTGTATTTTTTATGTGTGTCAATCAACGAGTCAATGTCTGATCAAGAAGTGCACTAGAAAAAAAGAAGAAAAATATAAACGAATGAACCTTTTTTAAAAAAAGACAGACTTTACCATTTCTCTGAGAATTTTATGTCACTAATTCTTAAAATCTTCAAGTTGGAACGTATCTTAAAAATCATATAATCATAATCAGTGATTATATAGTCAAGTCTGAAAAATATAGAGAGCCTGTAAAAATTTAAATTTTTAAATGTGTTTATTAATTAAACTTTAGTTGAGTGTGTGTGTGTTGAACATGTTTCTGTGTCAAATTCCTTTACAAATGTTTTTCATTTTCTTTTTTTCTTTTTTTTTTCTTCTCTTTCTGTTTTGGTTTTGGGGATTGAACTCGGGGTCTGTGTGTGCTGGACCAGTGCTTTGTCACTGAGATATGCACCAACCCTCCTTCCTAAATCTTACAAAACATGCCAACAAAGAAATGCTTACAACATAAAGAGTGTGAAAGGAGATATCAATTAAAGACACGACTATATATTTTGGTGAGAAGGAGAAGATAAGGGCAAATAAAATGAAGAACTGAATGGAAAAGGCTAACAAGTTTTGAACGCTCAGTATACACCAAGCATTAGTATAACATCTTGACATGATTTAATTTAGAAATCTCTGCATTGTACGTTACACAATTATCAGATGCTGAGTCTGAATCACAGTGTATGAGTGTGAATGTTCCTTCACAGCAGGACTGGTTCAGAAGCCCGGAAGTTAGCACTCACATCCGTGCCAATGCGAGCATTAATGACAGGTCAGTCAATTTGCCCTCTTAACCTGTGAAAGAATCTGGAGTTTGAGGACCCTTCGTGGTGGAAGGAGTGAAGAAGAGTGATTGGCTGGAAGACTCTAGGGGAAATATTTAAGGCCTATTTTACTATGCCAAGTGAGTCAGAGGATTAGAAAAGTTTTTATGGTAGGAACTAAATCTTCTTGGGGGATACTTAAAAAAGGACACTTTTTTTTTCATAAAGGAGCCACTGTGTCATCTGATACCCACACAGTAGTGCCTGTCTACAAGGGTCTTCTAAATATAGAAGGCTTCATATTCAGGCCTTTTTGCATGAGTCTCTACAACTGTTTTGGTTGATTACATAAGCTCTTGATAATACGCTGGTTTCCCCAAGTGCTTTTGAGTGTGTATGTGTGTGTGATTAATTTTGCTGAATATTGTACAATGTGTGCAAAAGAATAATGGATACTGAGAAAAACATATGCATATCCATGTAAAAAATGAAACTTGTATCATTTCTTAAACAATATATAAAATTAATAATGGCTCAGCCAGGGATTGCGATGTATCATGGCATTTTTTTTTGTCCTTGAACATTCTGTATCAATATATTTCTAAATGCTGCATTTTTTATCACTTCAGAATCATATCTGTTTTTCTATCACCTTACATAAATCATGAATATTATACAAAATGTGGCTTGCAAAGTAAGAGAAAAATAGGCAAAGCAACCACAATTACTCAACAGAGAACACCACTATTGGAACTAAGGATAAAGTTTTTATGGTTACCCATCTTCTCTCACTGTATGCACATTATGTGAAGACAAAAACTAGACCAGTTCTCCATGTTAAATGAGGATTTTTTTCACTCAATAAATGTTATGTGTACAACATTTGGAATGTAACCAATGGCTCAAGTCCTAGCCTTGATCAAAGGACCTAAATCATGAGGGCTTTGCCTTCATCAATGAGTTGATCATACATGACTGGACTTTTGAGAACCAGAGGAATTCGGTCACTGGGGTATGCCCTTGAAGGGCTTATCTTTTGTCTTTTCTTTTGTCTCCTCCCCTCTGTTTTCTGGTTGCAATGGGGTAAACAGCCCTCCTCTGCCATGCTCTTCTGCCATGACATTTCTGCCTTACCCACAGGCCTAACGCCAATGGAGGCAACTGAACATAAACTAAAGCTGTGAACCAAAACAATTCTTTCTACCCTTAAACTGCTCATGGCAGATATTTTTGTCATGGTGACAAAAAGCTGATTACCACCATAATATGATATAGACATTTTATGTGGCTAATATAGATTTCCAAAATAATTTTACTTCATAACATTTGATTGTACAGATGGTTTATGATCTACAGACCAGTATGTTATTGTTAGACATTATATTTATTTTAATTTAAAGTGATCATAAGAGATAAAATGTATGATTATAATCTGAAATATTTAAAATATTTGGTAGTTATTGCAAAATTGGTTTTAGAAATGTTTTCAAAATTTACCTTCATGGCAGGAGATATGTTAAATACCTTCTTCACTGATCTCTAAAAACCTAGAAATTATTGTTTTTATAAAAGCCTCAATAAAAGAGAAAGCTGCAATTTATTAGCTAAAATTTGAATTTTTTCATATGTGTGTGAATACATGTGTCTATGGAATGTGTGTATATGTATGTGACTATTTCTGTGGGATGTATTGTGTACATGTGGGCATGTACGTTTGTGGAGGTTAGAGGTCAACCACAGTTGTCATTCTCTGGGTGTCATCTATCCTTGTTTTTTGAGACAGGTTTCTCATTGACCTGGAGCTCACCGATAGGCATGGCCAGCTGGCCAGGAAGCCCCACACTACCTTAGGTGAGCAAGAGCCACCTCGTCCAATTTTCTTTTTTATATTCTAAGACTCAAGCTCAGAGTCTCATATTTGAGCAGCAAGCACTTTATCAATTCAGCCATCTCTCCAGCCTTTCCTCATACTTTTGTTGGCCTATTCCTTGGCTTATAAATGTCCTCCCAACATTCCTGTGTTAAATGCTTTGGTTCCCAGCTGATGTTGCTACTGATGGGTGATTGGGTCATAAGGGCCCTAAGTTCATCAGTGTGCTAACTCATTGATGAGTTCATACTGAATGGGCTATTAGAAAGTGAGACGGGATTAGAGTAGTAGGTAACCGGGGGCTTTGAAGAGTATGATTTATCCCTGGCCCCTTGTTTTCTTTCTGCTTCCTGGTTGCCATTGAGTGAGCTGCTTTGACTGACAAGGCCCTATCTACCATTGTCCTGCCTGGCCGTACAGCAATGGATACAGTCAACCACAAACGCATGAGCCAAAAATTATCCTTCTTCCCTTAAGTTTATTTTTCTTTTTAGATATTTTATTACAAAGAAAAAATAGCTTAACAAGTCATTTTTATTTCTTTCATTTATGAAAGCATATTCATGTTCATCCAGTTTTCATTGTGGTGTTCTTTTTCTTATTAATGGACAAAGATGTTACTAAGTTAAGAATATGAATAAAAATTGCCTTTTTCTCTCTTGTTTTTGTAGCAAATTATGTTTGTCTATATAAAGAAGTGTTTGTGAAAAGACGGAGAAGTGGAAGAGCAAAGGTCAAAAGGCTTGGGAGAAAGCTTACACCGCCTTAAGTGTTTGAAAACTTGAGTTAAAGATGACATTTTTAAATCAAGAAGAAAATTGTTCTCCTGGTTAAGATGTATTTGGAAACATCTTCTATGTATAAATTTGCATTACATAAGGAAGGGCATTAACAGAATACAGGCTCACCTAAAAATTTAGGAGTTATTTCTTGGAATAACAATAATTTTTTTTCTTTTTAAGAATGGATATGTCTTTTGGCTATGCATGGATGAAAGCCTTTTCTCAATATGGCATAATAACTCCTGCAGGCTCACAGCAGTAAAACTAAGCCAGCCTTAAAGCACCCTATTACAATAAAATCAAATTTAACCTCTTAAACCCAAGACATAAATCACTCATTTCTCTTTCAAACAATTTGTGAGTATATTATCATAAATACTACCTGTCACAAGACTGACAGCTGTCAGTAGCTAAAAACTATGAACAAAATTGAAAATACATTTGAATAAGAGAACCATCATAGCATTTTTTCCCAGATAGGTAATGATAATAAAAGGTTATGACAGACAGGAGAAAGAATCACAGACAGTTGAAATCAAGAAAACTTTCTTTAAATGAAAGACAAGATCAGCTTCAACAAAGTTATATTTTCACAAAACTAACAGTCAGTAAAACAGCCATTGGCCCTTGGTAATGTATAGCAGTGGCAAATTGCTTTTACTTTTTGAATTTTTATATTGGAAGTATGTACTGAATTGCAGGGCATGACTTTAAAACTATACCATTTAAGTTTACATTTTTGCAAATGATCCTGAACTTTCATTAATATTTCTCCAACAATATAAAATAAATCTCTTCTGAACCCTAAGATATACTTTTAACCATTTACCAGAGTAAATACGCACAAATGCCTTCTAAAATACTCAACTCAATGTATTTTAAATGAAAGACTTTTCTCCAACGGTTTCAAACTCAATTTGTCTCTCTTTTGCATTTTATGATTTAAAGAACATAGCGTTACATGCAACAACTTGAACAGATCTCAAGGGCGTTATGCTAAGTGGAAAAAAACTGACCTCGAAAGGTTACACACTTTCCAATTCCATTTACATAAAACCCTTGAAATGACAAACTGTGGAGATGGAGAGAAGATTCTCAGTTGTCAAGGCGGAGGTGGAGGCAGTTGTCACTAATAAATCCGCAGTACGAGGAGAGTTTCTCAGTGCTGCTGGTTTTGTTTCTTGGTTATGGTCGTAGTTACAGAAATCTGCCCACGGGATCAAATCACATGGAGCAACGTGAATGCCCTCATGACTGCATGTGAAAACGGAGTAAAAAGGACCAGTCTGCAGTCTGTGGAGCAGTTCTGCACCAACATATGTTTCTTGGTTGTGTTTCAGATCAAATGATGATGTGTCACCATTGGGGGAGAAAAAAACTAATGGAAAAAACTCCCAGAAATGTAGTGCATTCTCAAACTTCCATCCAGTGGTTATTTGTTCTTCAAGTGTAGTTCTGATGTGCTTGGCTATCTAGTTTTCACAATTGGAGCAGATATGTTCCCTCAATCAGCCAGGTATTTATTCATTCCTTTCTCAAAATGAAGATACATGGGCAGAAATTCAGGAGAAAAAAAAATTTAGCCAAGAGATATATCATTGTGGAAATCTTATGTGTCCCTTGGGAAGACAGCCTTCTACTTTTCCAAATGGAGATGTGATAAATGGGATGTAAGGATAGGAGAAGATAAATGAACTAAATCAGGAAAAGCCTTCTCTGTGGGGATTTTGGAAATTGTCCTGAAGATAAAGGTATCCTAACAAAGAGTTGTTAAGTCACCGTGTGGATTAAATGGTGGGTTCTTGTTTTGTAGATCTTCATAGTTTTCTGTATGCACGACTTCAGGTGAAAGATGAGAAGTTGTTGAAACAACTCTAGGAACTCTAGATCTAGGAAGATGAATAGAAACCGAAAGACTTCCCTACAAGGAAAGATTGACAGGACTTGGTTCCAATTCTTCCTCATCATAATAGGAATGGAGATGTCCAAAGATCTCCCAAAGATGTGTGGCTTCAAGAGAAGCTTGGAGCCAGAAGGATCTACTAAATTAATGCTGTGTTCACATCACTTTAATAGCTCCAAACTTAAGACCGCCCAAATGTCATTTGGTTAATGGTTAAATAGATGTTGATGGGTTCTATAAAGCAATTAAAATGAATCAACTACAAGTACACATGATGATGTAGCTGTGTCTCATAAATTAAATGCTGCAAAAAAAAGGAAGAAGAAGCAATAGAAAGGGTACTGACAGTCTACTGACAAGTCCAAATCCCAAGGGAAAAAAAATGTAGTTACTTTTGTGAAGGACACTGTGAAGTAGCATGGGAAGAGGAAGGAGACAGAGATGTCTTTAGGATTCTTTTGAAATTCCTGTTTTGGCCTTGTGTCCTGGATTGTTTCCTGTCGCTGTGATAAAACACCACAACCGAAAGCAACTTGGGGAGGAAAGGGTTTATTTGTCCATTACAATCATAGTCATCAGTGGAAGCCAAGACAGGAATCCAAGCAGGCCAAAACCTGGACTTAAATCAAACACCATGAAGTAAGGCTGCTTACTGGCTAGTTCCCCAAAGTTTGCTAAGTTTGCTTCTTATTTAACCCGGACCACTTACCAAAGTGTGACATCACCCATATCAATCATTAATCAAGAAAACACCCAAAGGATTTGCCTATAGGCCAATCTTATGGAGGCATTTTCTCAGTTAAAACTCTTCCTTTCCAAATGTCTCTAGCTGTGTCAGGTTGACAAAAAGCTAACTACACACTCTGTGAAATGCATTCAGCTGTTCATTTACTTTTTCCTATGTGCTTCAAAGTTTGATTAAAATTTCACACAAAATACGCACATAGTAGCAAAAATATACTGAAATACCAATTTGTCTGCTAATGAAGCAAACCCAGTGACTGTATATTGGGAAAAATAGGTTTAAAAATTGTCTTGTACAGTGATAAGTCCTTCTATTATACCTGCAAATGAAAGGAAGAGAGGATTTAGGCTATTAGCTGTTACATTCAACAGATTATCAAGACACATGCAAAATTTAGTGGCTTTGGAATTATCTATTTTGTATTAGGCAGACAAAAAAAGTTACCATACCTACCTTCTATAAAACAAACAAGACTTTTATTAACATATTCTAGAGTTTTTTTAATGCCCATGTAAAAGGCAATCCAGATATATGACTTCCAGTCCAGCATATTTAGAAGTTGATACTTTGTCCTGGTAAGAAGTGGCTGAACAAATGGAAAGATCAACACCTCTAATTCAATCCAACTTGGAAGTGTTACAAAGCAAACTACTAAGCCCTATATAGGAGAGAAAGACAGAAAGACATGCAGCTATAGACACAACTCAGCTAATTAGGAGTCTCTGTGGAAGCAATGTTGGGGAACAAAAAAAAACACGCCAAAAATCAAAAACAAAAACAACAACAAAAACCACCTAAAGCGAAAGTGGTAAACATGCAAGAGAGTCAATGTGGACATGAATAAAATTCTAAAATCCCAGAAGGATTCATCCACAGTCACTCCTGTGGTTTTCACCTCCTGGAGCCCCATATTGAAGAAACCTCATCTGGCCCTTCTTTAAGGATTGAAAAGAAAACAACATAAAGGATTCTATTCTTAACAAAAACCTGCATTTAGGAAAAGCCTTTCATCAGAAAAAAATGCTCTGAAGTATTATGAGATCCTCAACTATCTCTAGAGAGGAGAACTACTGAGCTCTACCTCACCCTTGCCATCCATGTCCCACCTAAGGAGGAAGAAACCTGAGTAGCACTTAGGAGGCTTAGAGCCCAGGGAACAGACTTACAGAACATTTAAAAACCTTGCTTTATGCCTGTTTGGAGGAGACTGGATAAGTTAGGGACAGATGAGAGGGGAGGAAGAGGACCTCTCCTATCTGTGGACTTGGAGAGGGGCATAGGAGGAGATGAGGAAGGGAGTGTAGGGTTGTGAGGGGAAGAGGGAGGGGGTACAGCTGGGATACAAAGTGAATAAACTGTAGTTAATATAAAAAATAAAAATTAAAAAGAACTTGCTTTAGGGTTATTGGATGCTCCCATTTCTCACATTCCTGCCTTACAAAGGATCTGTTTATTATAGTTCCTCTTATGCCACATACTAAAAACCACAAATTATAAAGCATATCAGAAGGCATAAGACCAATAACAAAAAGCATAAAAAACAGACTCAGATGTGACAAAAACTTTAGTATTAACAAGCCAGAGCTACGGTACCCTCATAAATATAATGGGAAAACATAACTTGCAAGAAGAAATGGATAATGTCAGCAGAGATAATGAAACAGTGAAAAAGAAATGGTAGCAACAAAGAATGTTATGATAAGGAAATAAAATCTCTGGCCTTGGTGGAGACCTAACACTCCTGTTGGACATACTAATCACATGGCAAAGGGACCACCCCTCCAGAAGTTAGGTCCACCCGAAGGAGGAATTATCAACCACTTAGTGTACTTGACCTTCCCAAAATTCCGACCCTTACTGCTGTTGCTCGGGAGCCAGTGTGAGGTTCTGTTGGGTCCATCCACCTGACTGAGTCCTGCTAAGAAAGGAGTAACTTTCCCTTTTTCTTTCAAACACTGACCAGAGCCTAGCTATGCTTCCTCTGGTGTTCTTGGCTTTTTCCACACTTTTTTTTTCTCAAGCTCCTCTCTCTACCGTGTGGTGGTTTATGCTCTGTGTGTCTCACCTCCACACCGATGAGACTCACCTGGCATGCTTTGTTCTCGCTCTCTTCTCCTCTTTTTCCTCCAAGCAGATCCAGGCTTGCCTGCCCTAGGTTTATCTTCTTTCTGTCCTTGAGCTTCCTCGTGAGTTCATTCTTATTTTTTTTTAATTGACAATACTTGAGAACCCCAAGAAGTGATTCTGATTTCCCTGTTACAAAAACTTGCAGAATAAATAAAGATGGGTTAATCAGGAGAATTAGCACAACTGAAGACAAATTCTCAGTGAGGGAGGATTCAACAACAGGAAGTTCTAACACTAAAAGGAAAGAGAATAACACCATTAAAAAGGAGAACCCAATTCAACATGTAAATATGTTTAATAGAAACATCAGAAGGAAGACAAAACAGAGAACAGAATAGTATTTAAAGCAACAGTGACTATGAATTTCACCAGGTTAATGTAAGACACCAGATTTGAGGTCCAGGGAGCCAGTACAGGCTAGTATACCAAGCAGGACTGATGTGCAAAGAACCTATCTGTAGCCAAATCATACTTAACACCATAAAATCAAATATAATGAAAAGCCTTGGGGGGAAAAAGAGGCAAATGAGGGCAGAAAAATCATCTTACCTAAGGGAATGGGGAGTGTAATTCAGGGGTAGACCATTTGTGTGAGGCTGTGACTTTAATCCCAAATTCTGAAGAGAGAGAGAGTTCACCCATGAAAGGACAAAAGATAAGAATCATGTTGTAAATCTCCTTGGAAATAATGCAACCCAGAGGAGAGTAGAATGAAATATTGGTGAAAAAACTAGAAACCTAGAAATTTGTATTTTATGAACTTACCCTTCATGGCAGAAGGAAAAAAATACATTCTCAGACAAGCAAATATAACAAGATTTGTTTCCAGGAGACCTTCTTTGTAAAAAATGATAAGAGGAGTTCCTTGGAAAAAGAAGAATGATCTAGCTAAAAAGAACTTGGAGCTAGAGAAAGAAAGGAAGAGTTTCCAAGAGTAGTAGACACGCAGAAGACAACTGATCACTCAAGATAATAACAGTAATTATGTGTTTGATTATATATGTATATACATATATGTACTTATCTATGTGAGATGAGTGACAATAACATAAGCAATGAGAGAAAAATTAGGACTATTTTGTCAATATAAGGTCTGTCTGGGAAATAGTATAATATCTTTTATCAGCAGGTAAAGGCTAGTGTTAAACAGTACTGTTAACCAAACTGTACTCTTAACCACTGAGCTATCTCTCCAGCTCCCTGGAGAGAAATAAAAAAAGAGAGATATAACAAAAGAAAGAAATAAAAGTATAAAAATGTGCAATTGAAACTATAAAAGCAGGGTTTGAGATGTCTCTCAGCGGTAGAATACTTGACTAGTGTGCACAAGGCCCTGGATAAAGTCTGGAAGAAGGTGTATTTAGCATCACTCCTCAAAAATGTAGAAAGAAATTATACTAAGTTCAGAAGTAAGAGCAAGTGATGTCATTGATTGTAAGCAGGGCACTAAATCATAGAAGATCCTGTACTTTAAGAAAACAGCAATCCTGAATGCATATGAATTTCACAACCAAGCAAAAAGTGTGAAACAAAACTTAAGCTAAAAAGAGAAACAGATGACTGTAGTGTTCTCCGTAGAGAAATATTTCAGCACCTTATCAGAACTGGACAGATCCAGCACATGAGCATCACGAGGCATACATGCACTCAATTCTACTGTCAACAAACTAGATATAATTGAAATCTACCTGAACAACTGTGTCTCTTCCCAACGGTATAGAACATCCTCCAAGGTAGAACACGCTTGTCACATAAAACATACCTCACCAATATTTCAAAAATAGAGATTACCAGGAAAGGAATTAAACTAGAAATACTTTCAAATAAATATACATAAAGACTAAAAATTTTAAATACCTTGATTGAAATGAAATGAAAACACCACTTATCAAATTCTATAAGATTCAATAAAAGTGCTAATTAGAAAAAAAAACCTTTCAACATGTGGTATATATATTAGAAAAGAAGGAATGAAAAAGACCCCTCAAAAAAAAATCAAAGAAAGTATAAACAGGAATTCAACAGAGAAAACCAAAAATTGGCTCTTTGAAAATGTCAGTAAATCTGACAAGACTCTGCAAAGGCTAAGAAAGAAGAGAAAAGGTACAAATGACTAATACCAGAAACAAAAGGTTATGAATATAATTTTCATAAGTATTAAGTGACTAGCCAAGAACACCACGAACAAGCCTTTGTTCACCCACCTAACAATCCTAGATGAGAGAGAGCATTACCTTGAATCAACCTTTCAAACTTCACACAAGAATGAATGGACTATTTAAGGACGCTTATCTCTCTGAAATTAACAGTAGTTAATAACCAGCCCAGTCAGAAGCAAGACTAACAAAGTTCACTGGTAAACTTCACCAAAAGACTTAAGGGATAAAAATACATTAACTCTCCAAAATATTTTTCAGAGGGCAGAAGCAGAAGGGATACTTCCTAACCCACGCTAACCCTTTACTACCCAAAGCAGGTAAGACCAAAGGAAAAGGAAGCCACAGAACAATATTCCATGATGATTGATGCAAAAATCCTTAATACAATACTAGCATCTTAAATTCCAACAACAAATAAAAATGTCATACACAAGATTAAGTGGAGTTTACACACGGCATGTAAAGCTCAATAGTCTTCAAAAACCAACTACAGTAATCTACCATATAAGAAAGCAAAATAGAAAAATCTCATGATCACATGGGAAAAGCAGTTAGCACACACCTGAGCTCCTTCAAACTTTAAAATTCTCAGCAAAATAGGACCAAAGAGGGCACTTCCTCAATTGCCTTAAGACTGTGTAACAAAAAAAATATAAGAAGTCTATTGCTGTCCTTGTTCAGCTTAAGTTTAGGCAATCATGTTGTTGAGACTATGGGTGTAACTTCGGACATTATTAGGAGACACAATCACACAGCAACCCCCTGCCCTGGTCCTTTAGTTTTTACAGTTTTTCCATCCCTCTTCTACAACGTTTCATGTGTCTTAGGTTCAGGAGTTGTATTGTAGATGCATCCCTTGGGACTGTGCTCTGCAGCTCTAAATTTTGATTGTAGTTTTCTGTAATGATTTATGTCTGTTGCAAAGGGAAGTTTCTTTGATGAAGGGTAAGGACTACACTTGTCTGTGGCTGTGAGGGCAAATATTTAGAATATAGTCAGGGAGTATGCAGGCCTCAGCCCTAGGAACTATAGGAAACTATAGGAACTATAGGAAACTACAAAGAACTATAGGAAACTACAGAATGCTAAGAGCATTAGTCTTCCTCAGGAAACAGCACATCAGTTGGTTACCCAATACCCAATAGTCAGACCTGAAAACATACATGCAAGTAACATGCAGTCTGAGCAGATCGTACTTATATATTCAGGAATATTTATGTAATGCATATACATATATATATTTATGTAACATCAATTAACTAAAAAGATACCATAAATATGAAAGTGAGACAAGAGGAAAGTTTAGAGGGAGAAAAAAGAAGGGGGGAGTGATTTAATTATATTATATTCTCAAAAATAAAGGAAATAACTATATATATATATATACATATATATATACATATATATTTCACAGCTGAACTCATAAATGATAATGGCAAACTAAGAGCTTTCCAAGTACAGTTAGGAACAAGGCAAAGGTACTTCCTGTAACCTCCTTTTCATCACTGTATGCAGTATCCCTAGCCAATAAGACAAGAAGGCAACAATAGGCAGATAAACACCGAAGGCAAGAACAAAACCATCTTTGTTTGTAGAAAATTCAGAAGAATTAGCATAAAAATACATTAAACCAATAAGAGTTATAGAATTATAAGATTGTGTAAGGTTCATATGCAAAAGTTACATTTTGCTCTATCAGTAATTATCAAGTGACATTTGAATTTTAAAATTCATTACCATTTATACTAACATTCCCCAAAATCAAATATTTAAGTATAAATATAGAAATATATATAAACTATCTATATAAAGAAAACCACAAAACTGATAACATACATCAAAGAAGAACTAAATAAATGTTAGAATTGTCTATGTTCATGGATAGGAATACAATACATCAAGACAATGGATTTCTGTAAATTAATGTATTAATTCATTCCAGTTCATTGCATTTTCAATCAAACTTCAGCAAGTTACATTGTACAGGTCAGTAAACCAATTCTAAAGTATATGGGGAGAAGCAAAAGATCCAGAATTAGCAACTGAATACTGAAGGAAAGGAACAAAGTTGAAAATCAGACATTGTTCTAGTTCAAGACTTCTTTGTATGTCCACAGCAATAAACTCAGTGTGCAATCAGTGAGACAGTTAGACTAGTGAAACAAAACACAAAACCCAGAAACAGACCCACAGAAACATAGCCAACTACTTGCTAGCAAAAGCAATATAATATAACATAACAATGATGGTGTTTGAACGGATGAAGCCAGAACTGCTAGAAACCCACACATAAAATCACATAGACGCAAACCTAACACTTTCCACACAAACACACAATTAACTCAAGATGGATCACAGGCCCAAATGTAAAATGCAGAGCTATTATACTCCTAGAAGGTAGCCTAGGAGAAAACCCAGATGACCTTGGGGATGGAGACGACATTTTGATGATCTGATTCATGAAATAAATAATTGATGAACTGAGCTTCATTAAAATTAAAGACTCTGTGAAAGAGAATGTCAAGATAATGAAAAGACAAGTCTGAGAAAATATTTGCAAATGATGCATTTGATAAAGGACTGTTGTGTAAAATACAGAAAGGACTCAAACTCAGCATTAAGAACTAGAGATAAGTCTTGGTAGAAGAATGACACTTGCCTAGCTATGAGAGACCTTGAGTTCATGATTCAGTCCTCAGCATTTCAAACAGGAAATCAATGCAACACCTTAACAATAATAAAATGAGCAGCGTTTATTCATAGGGAAAAGATCTGAACAGACATTTAGCAAAAGCAGACTTACAGATGGCCAAAAATCATATGAAAATGTTCAACATCATATGTTTCTAGGGAATTCTGAAGTACAACAAAGAGATGCCACTGTACACCTATAGTTATAATTCAAAACTTTGACAACCCTAAATACTGGTGAGGATAGGAAGCAACAAGAAATCTTATCCAGGGCACTGTAGAGATGGCCCAGCCACTAAGAGCACTCGCTGCTCTTCCAGAGGACCCTACCTCAACTCCCTACATTCACATAAGTGGGTCACAAAGGCCTATAACTGCAGCTAGGGTCCAACATCCTCTTCTAGCCTCCGCAATCACTGGCATGCATATTAGCACGCACACATATTCACATAAAAAGTAAGCAATGCTAAGGGGGAGGTGGAGGGGAAAGAAAGAGAGGAGAGAGAAAGAGAGAGAGAACTTATTTACTGCTGGTGGGAATGCAAAATAGAAGAAGAGCTATTTTGGTTAACAATTTGGCAGTTTCCAAAAAAAAATCCAATCACTCTTACCTTATGGTTCAACAATTGTGCTCCTTCATGTTTACCCAAATTAACTGAAAACTTATGTCCACACAAAAAGCTGCACATGAATGCTTATAGCTGCCTTATTCGTAATTGCCCAATTTTGGAAACAACCAAAATGTTCTGGAGTGGATTAATTGATAAACTGTGGAGCACAGTTTATTATCTCTTTTCTGATGTCATTACAAAATACCTTACTCTGGATGTGATGTAAAGAAAAAGGTTCATTTAGCCCACAGTTCTGGAGGCTGAAAGTTAAAACTAGAAAAACTTCTTGAATCATCTGGTGATGCACCTCTTGGCCAAGTCAGCACACAGAAGGAGATTCCATTGTAGGGGAACTCTCACATGGTAGCACAGCCAATACTATTATTTCATAAAAGCCTTCCTGCCGAAACTATCCAGGGCCCCGTGAGAACTGCACTGATTCCTTCCAAGGTCAGCTGTCCCCAGTGAGGTAAAGCTTTGCACTATCCTCACAAAAGAAGCCTTTCAGTGCCTCTGAGGCTGCCATCCTGGAGGCCAACCTTTCCACATAAGAACATTTGGGGGAAGTACTTAAACTGTATGCAAACTGCAGCAGGTAGCAAAACTATTCATTTCAGTAGAACATTGATGGGTAAATATAATTCTACATTTACCCAAAATCATACAATGTACACCATCAAGAGTGAGCCCTACTGTAACTAATGGACTTTGAATTATAATGTATGTCAACATAGGTCCGTTGACAGTAGCGGATGTGTCTCTGTGGTCAGGATCTCAAAATTAGGGCAAATTGGGTGTATGTAGGAATAAGTAGTACATGGACACTGTAGCTTCCACTCAGTTTTCTTTGAACAACAAAAATGTATATGTTGTGTTAGTGAGGGTTTCTATTTCTGTGAAGAAGCACAGAGTAAACAAAAAGCAAGTTGTTGAGAAAAGGGTTTATTTGGCTTACACTTCCGTATCGCTGTTCATCACTGAAGGAAGTCAGGACAGGAAAGCAAGCAGGGCAGGAACCTGGAGGCAGGGGCTGCCGCAGGCCATGGAGGGGTGCTGCCTCCTGGCCTGCTCATCATGGCTTGCTCAGCCTGCTTTCTTAGAGAACCCAGGACCACAGCCCAGGGATGGCCCCACCCACAATGAGCTTGGCCTTTCCCCATCAATCACTCCTTCAGAAAATGACTTGCAGCTGGATCTTATGGAGGCATTTTCACAATTGAAGTGTCCTCCTTTCAGATGTCTCCAGTTTGTCAAGTTGACATGACTATCCAGCACACACACGCACACACCATCATAATAACAAAAATAGAAATATGTTAAAATATACAAATATATAATATATACATTAAAATATATATTGATATTTAAAGTAGTTTCAGCAAACAACTCAATTTTCAAATCAACATTCAGAATTCTCCCTCAGTCCACTAAACCGCACATGAAAACTGAGAAATTTTTGGTTTGTTTGAGATGGGGTCTGACTGTGTAGCCCAGGCTTTCCTGGATCTTACTCTGTAGAGCAGATTAGTCCTGAATTCATAGTGATCTCTGTAGCTTGTCACCCCTAAATGGTTTTATTCATTTGCTTTTTAAGATCATCAGTACCATTTAGTATTATTTTTTTGAGTCCTGGGCCAATGCTTCCCTTCAAAGAAAGGACACAGAAAAGGCCTGTATGTGAGAGAGACAGCGTACAGTAGTGGTCATTATAACACTGTTGGTTTAAATTGCCATCTCTCATGTTTATAATCAATTTTATTACTAATCTTAAAATATAAATCCTAGTTATTTCTATTGAGGTTCTGCAAAGGGTATATACCAACAATTATTTTATAAATATTTTTATTTAAGCTAGCATAAAAACAAATGTATTAAGAAATTTCCTTTAGGGGTTGGGGATTTAGCTCAGTGGTAGAGCACTTGCCTAGCAAGCACAAGGCCCTGGGTTCGATCTTCAGCTCTGGAATAAAATAAAATAAAACAAAATAACAAGAAAAAGTGATGTAGGGCATGAGCAGTAGAGGAAGATCTTCAATGTTAAAAAAAAAAAGAAATTTCCTTTATTGCTAATACAAAAGATACATTGCATTTAGATTAATCATATATTGAAAAAAGTGGTTTTCAATTATTTTTTTTTAATTTCAGAAGAAATCACTCAGACACCAGAAGAGAAACTTCATAATATCTGCTCCGAGGTACATCTTTCTGATTGTCTGCAGGTGGTGATGTTTATGGAGAACTGGGCATTTTTCTCTTTCATGTTGATCCCTGAGCAGATCTCTGCCTGTCGCATGAGTCTGTCCCCACTTCCAACTGCACCTGTTCAATTTGGAGATCACATTGCAAATAATGACATAATTATCTGCTTTGGGAGATTATTGGTATGTTATGAGTAGAAGATAATGGATCAGGCACTTTTGTGTGATTTCTAAAAATGTTACTTGGACAGATGACTCCATGAACAATAAGTAGAGATGGATTTTCCAGACTGGGTTAGTCCTAGGGACAAGTACATCAATGTATTTGGACTTTCCAGAGACTCTGAGGTGGAAAGAGTCTCTACCATTGAGGTGGGATTTTTAAAAATTATTTGTTTTTGTTTCGTGTGCATATGTGTTTTGCCTACGTGTATGTCTATGTGAGGGTGTCAGATCCCCTGGTACTGGAGTGATAGACAGTTGTGAACTGCTTTATCGGTGCTGTGTGTTGAATTCCGTTCCTCTGGAGCAGCAGCCAGGGTTCTCAACTGCTGAGCATCTTTCCAGCCCCCGGTCATTTGTTTGTTCTTGTTTTGTTTTTGGCTTTAAAACGTTTCTCTCATGTATTTATGGAAACGGCCATCTGAGCTCTCCAACTTTCCCTCTGCACCAATGAGCCCTTCCTTCACACCAAATTCTCTGACCTTACCTCCAATTATTCCCAACCTCACTCTTCTCTGATTTTACTTAATCATCTGTCCTCCAAAGAGTTCCCGAAAATGGCCTCTCTCTCCTATGATTTCCAAGTACTTATCTGTGTTCATTGCTCTTCTTCCTGTATGCTTAATTAGTTTGCGCTCAGACTTGTGTGCTAAGGTCTCTGGGGGAGATGTCTGAATGTCACCATGGCGATAGAGAACCATAGCAAGGCCCTTTGGGAAAGGAGATGGAGCTCAAAGGCGAGGCATACTCCTGGCAACATTAATTTACGTGCTCTCCCTTGGAAGGGAACAGGAGGTAAGTAAAGGCACAAAACCATATTCTGAGTCTTTGACACTGTGAAGCCTTAGAAACTGAACTTAGTTCACAATTTCAAGAAAATAGATCTTGGTTTTTGCAGTTCATCTCTCTATTCAGGTGGAAATTTTGCCAACATTCAGTCCCAATAAGCACTGCAGTACCCCTTCATGTTACTGACCCTGAAGGGAGTTGTGTGCATGCCACAGTGCCCTCAAGGAAAACTCCTTTCTAGGGTTTTTATATGCTGAGGTGGTTTGGAAATAATTAGTGATGGAAGAGGTGGTGGAATTAATTGCTAATAATATGGTTATTTCAAGGTTCTTAACATAGGACAAACAACATAGCCATTTCTTCATGCCTCATTTTAAAGCCCTCAGATGCTAGCACCTACAGAAACCAGCTCCGTGGAGGATATAACTAATGTTTACGCACTGACTACTGTGGGCTTCTGGGTAGGAAACGAAATTACATTCTTCAGTGTAGCTATACATCTGATTTTTTTTTTCATCCTAAATTTTTAGGAAGTAAATTCTAAACAATACACTCTCTAAAATGTCACACACATTCGAGTAACAGTCTCTAAATGGTCACATTTGCGGAAAGAATTATTTCCTGGCTAAATCGAAGGAAATGCAGGCTGACAAGACTAAGGTTTAGGAAATGGAGTGGCAGGGCAAATTCAGTGCTTGACAAAGGAGACACTAATGGACAACAAAGTGTAGAGGAGTGTCTTTATTTGTAATTCAGACTCTTGTCTATAGAAGCCTTTGTCTATAGAATCCTCAGCATCTTTCCCGGTTTTCTTCTCTTAATTGGACCCACCTACTTCACTCTCCTGTAGTCTCTTTTGTCCCACATGGTGCTAAATATAAAAATGTTTTCCATCTTGGACCAGGTCCTGCACAAATGCTTAGGGCGCAGAGAACTTTCAGGATAGCAGCAGGAGCAGGAAACAAGTTCCTTGCATGGTAAGGTAGCGCTTCTCAAGCTACGTTGTTCAGGGCAGAGCACCTGCATGTCCAGCAGAGTCGTAGGTGATGGGATAACAGTCATCAGGGAACACACATTGAGGACCCCTGTTTTGAACCAGGGATTTGAACCTGGGCACACAGCATGGTAATGCAGAAAATTCCCGACATTTAATTTTTGACTCAAAACAATAGTACCAGTATCATGGAGCATGTGAATGGGTTTCAGTGCTTTTCAAGGCTCCTTTGTATTTTCCAAAGAGTAGCCCATGTGGGGAATTCTGCCTACTTTATAATAGTTTTCAGCCTGAAATAGGCATTATCCAGTAAAGTCATTTTTAATTCCAATATAACTAAATTATCATAAAACTTACTCTTTCAAAGTATACACATTAGCAATTTTTATTACCAAGCAATTCAACTATCATCCTGGACAATTAATATAAACATTTTCACCACCACCGAGGGGACTTTTAAAATTCTGATGTGTAGTTTTAATACACAGAGGCTGCTAGAGCCTCTGGGAGACACAATAGAACACAAGAGGATTAGCTACTGGTGAATATCCAAACAACCGCTCAAATCCTTTTTTCCTCTTCCCCTTCCTCCTCTGATATAGTCCTTTCTGCAGCTTTCATATCAAATGTGTTCCATGACCCCCTCTTTCCTCACTCTCCTCTCCCTTAGTATCTCTTTGTCTACCTCTTATGGTCTTTTAATTCTACTTTCACCACACACAGTATGCATGTGCAAACACATATATTTATACATTATATTAAAATTAATTTTTATAAATTGAATAGATTTAGATTCTGCAAATGAGAAAAAATGTGATTTTTGTCTTTCTGGCTTAATTTAACATAATTCCATATAGTTTTGCGATCATCAATTTTTTTGTATGGCTGGAAAATATTCCATTGTGCTTCTGCCTCTAGCACCTTGCCTGTTTTAGTTTCTCTGATTTTGGTAGTTGAGAAGTCCTTTGAAGGAATCATGGTACCTTGTCTTCTGGTGGTATGTGTGTTTGTGTGTGTATGGTGTGTATGCATCTGTTTTTCTGTGTTATCATCTGAACATATATTGTTTTGGATATCTATTCCAGTCTTATTTTTGACTTTTATCCACAGCCTACTCTTGAGGACTCAATCCATAGTACCATTTAAAGAAAAAAAAGCAAACTGTTATAATAGCAACAAGAAATAATACAAGATAAAGTAATATAACTGAAATGGATGAAACCTACTAATATGTCACCAGTGACCATACATAGAAAATGGCAAAAAAAAAAACCAATGTAGAATATGATATAAAGTTAAAATTTTTTTAGGATACAGCCCTGAAAAGATGGCTCAGCACTTAAAAGCAACCGTTGCTCCTATAGAGGATCTGGGTTTGATTCCCAGCACCTATATGGTATTTCACAACCATCTGTAACTCCATTTCAAGGGGATCTGATGTCTTTTTCTGATCTCTGTGGGTACAAGCACCCACGTAGTACACACATGCAGGCAAAACACTTCCACATAAAATAAAGTGAAGACATCCAGTAAAGGCAATTTTAAAAATTATTTAGGATAAATGATGAAACAAAAATGAGGTGGAGAAGAAGCAAGACTAAAGAGAGAGAAGAAAAGGAGTGAGCAACAAAAGAGAAAATAACAAGAGTTTATATATCAGTTACTGTTTTATTGCTGTGAAAAGACATCATAACCAAGGCAACTTACAGAGAAAACCACTTCACTGGGAGCTTTGTTATAGTGACAGGCAGACACGCAGGCAGGTAGGTTCTGGAGAAGGAGCTGAGAGCTACATCCTGGTCTATAAGCAGCAGACAGAAAGAAGAGACTGGGCCTGGCCTGGGCTTTTGAAGCCTCAAAACCTAAGGCCATAGGCCACTCCTCCTAATCCTTCTCAAACAGTTCCACTAATTGGGGCCCAACCAGTTAAACATAAGAGCCTATGGAGACCATTCTCATTCTCATTCAAATCATTTGCTTTTTTTTTAAAAAAGCAAAATAATAATAATAATAACAATAATAAGACATACTATCATAATAATGAAAATTTAGTTTAAAAGCAAAATTGGATAAATACAAGAAAAGGAGTAAAAAGAACAAAAATGTGAGGTTTTTGTCATTATTGCTCTTTGTTTTTTTTTTTGTTTTTAAAGATTAAGATCAAGTCAAAGTACTACTAAAGGGGCCCAAACAGGGGGTGGAGGGGCACAGGTCCAGTGGGCTCAGCACAAACTGTGGACCCAATGTGGGGCCTACATCTGGCCCAGAATCTGGGTCATTCTCAAACAGTGATTTTCACACCCACGTGCAAATGAGCAGCACCAATGGACTTAGTGGGTTATCAGAAGAACAGAAGAAAGAGGAAAAGAGAAGGATATGACATCTTAGAAGGGAGATGTAAATGTAGGAGGGCATATTAGGGACAATTGTAGGGGGAACTAAGGAGTGTATGTGATCTTATTTCATTCATAAATATATAGATTCTCAAAGAACAAAAACGAGAAGAAGAAACTACTGAAAGTCTAGCAGACAGACAGAGAGAGAGAGAGAGAGAGAGAGAGAGAGAGAGAGAGAGAAAGGAGGAAACAGCAGGAGGGAAATGAAAGGGCCAAAAGACACTGCCTAATAATTTAAAAGTATGATCAAGTAAAAATATTGCTTAAAAGTGTAATAAAAAGAGAAAAAGAGGAATCGCAAAGAACAAAAATTACAGAGGCAGTGTCAGAGCAGCTTCCTTCTGGGCTCTCAGAAATCGGAGATGGCAGTCACGTGCCCAGGAGAGCCAGGGGAGCTGTGAGTTTCTTCCTGCGGCTTATGCAGGGGTTGTACCTGCTTCGGTCTTTACTATGGTGGCTTTCCTTCCTTGCATACCAGAGGCCTCTGTTGGCCACACTTAGCTTTGCTTTCTGAGGGCTAGGCATGTTCTCCCCTCTCCCCTAAGACTTTCCCCATGGTACACCCAGGGTGGCTACTGTTCTGAGGGTGTCTTTTGAGCCGTGTTTGAAGGGAGCTCACCTCGGCAGAAGCTCTGTCGTTGCACCCTCAGGCCTCGCGTGTACCAATCACCCCGCTGGAGGGATGCACTTCAGGGTTTCTGGGCTCTGTAGCTGTGGAGGGGACACAGGCAGCCTCGGGTGTTGATCCACACACCAACCACAGCCTATCAGCTGGTAAGAACTGTTCTCGGTGCCGAGGGGCGGGGAGGGGGGCTTTTTCACAGCTTCAGCCCTGTCACTTACTTCTGCACTTATTCCACCTCAGCCTGGCCCAGAAGATGCAACACATTAAGCTCAGGCTTCCCTAAACCTAGCTGTTCCCTGTTCTCAGCTTCCTGGGAGGCTCAGTTTTTAAGCAATAGGATGCGCTTACGTTGGCACCCAGTCACTGCCCTCAGAGTCGGACAGACTGATAAAAGGGGACTGATTCCTTCCCATTGCTGACCAGTCTACCGGAGGAATGATAGCTCACCAGAATGCTGAGCGTGATGTGAGGTTTGTGAAGACCGTGAGTCTGTCCTGAGGGTAGGACTGTTGGACTCTTGCCACCTGAGACACCTGGCTTACTTTTTGGATGAGACTTCTGCTTTCTTTTTCCCTGCTGGGGAGCGGTTAACACTGTTTCCGCTCCAGCACAGAGCAGCATGCCTTTTCTCGTCGCTTTGTGGCTGTTCTCCGTCACTGCCTTTGTGAATTCCTGGGGGTCGCGCCTTTTCTCTCTTCAGGATGCAGTATGTTCTTTCCAACACTGAGTCTTCTCCTTAACTGAGACACACACAGAGGCAGCTTTTAGTCTGCGCCTTGCCTGAAAGTCCAGAGAGGTCTAAGACCCACTCCTCTCCCTGTCTTAAGTTCTAGAATTCTCCAGTAGCTCTAGGTTGCTCCCCGACTTGATTTTACTTTCTAATTTCCATTTGTCATTGTTCTCTCACTGGCAACATGCTGTCTTCACCATCATGGGCTTTTTCATCCTTGGGCTGTTTCTTAACGCCTGCTAGGACGGATGCCATTTCCACTTTTCCTTTCAAAATTGTCTCAGTGTGACATAGGTCTTGTTGTTTTTGTTACCTGTTAATCTTAGAATCAGTTGATCTAGGTGCCTAAAATGACCCTTCTGAGCTTTTTATTAAAACTGAATTGAATTTGAAGGTCACTTGTAGAAGCCTTTATTATTCTTTTTAATCAAAATTCCTTCATATGATGTATTTTGATAACGCTGTCCTCTCTCCCCTAACTCCTCGCATATCCTCCCTGCCTTCCTATCCACCCAACCTGATGTTCTTTCTCTATCCATTTTAATAATAATAATAATAACCTACAAATAAACAAACAAACCAAGAGTCACACAATCACCTACCAGGAAAAAACACAAAAATAGAAATCAAAATAAATAAAGAAAACACCAGTAAGACAAAACAAAATTCCCAGGCAAAGCAAAATGAGACAAAAAGTCAACAAAAATACCACTGGCTTAGTTTGTGATGGGCTTGAGGCCTCGCCTGAGTGTAGTTAATGTACCAGTGAGACTCTGCTGAAGAAAGCCAAGTTTTCTTTTGCACATGGGTATCAGAGGAAGACAGCCTCTTGGTTAGGGTTGGGAATGCATGCATGCCCACTGTCCCCTCTCAGTGCTGGGACTCAGTATGTTCCTTTAGAAGAATAATAGTATTAGGTCTTCTCTTGTGCTTCATGTACATTAATATGTAGTATATACACAATGACAATTTGTCATCAAATAATTTCATCTATTGGGAAAAATCTCTACTACTATTTTCCTCCAGTAACATTCTAATAGATGAACATTTTCATATTCTAGACCCAGCCATTCTGTAACTGTGAAGCCCCATGCATTCTTTGTTAAAATGTGGTCATTTTCTCACAAACTTTGTTTACCTGTGGTGCTGAACACAGAACATAGCTGGAAAAAATATTCATAAACTGTACAATTTTACCAAAGGGTAAAACAAATCCAAGGGTTAATTTTGCAAAAGGTTAGGTAGTTGTGATAGATACATATTTTGAATTTATGGTTGATTGATTGCTGTCACAAAAATAAATTCTCCTCCATTTCTTTTTTCCCTTTTTTCACATCTCAGAAGTTCTCTGGGGCTCCTTTGTCTTTAAATAGTTGCAAATTCTTCCTTGACAGACCCAAAGACTTCTCTCTCTCTCTCTACCTCATCCTCCTTACCTACTCAGTATTTTATTTTGTAGCATAACTTAACTTCTCTCCCAGAGAGAAGCAACCTTTCCTCTGTGAGGAGGGAAAATACAATGTCTAAATAGCAGGTTGAAGCAGAGATGTTCTATTCCAACTGCTAGTTTTTATTCTTTCTGTTTACGTGATTTGGCAACTTGGGACTGTATTACTAGATATTAAGGTAGAAATATTTGAAAACCTTAGTCCCTTTGGCTCTATGCCCTCTACTCTAGCAACCTTACCCCATGATTTGTTCAATGTAACATCTTCCTGTACCACAACTCTGTCCTATTTATATAATGTAATGTGGTTCTACTTATTTAATTATTTAAGCAGCTGTAAAACATTGCTGATACATTTTGAAATTATACTTAACTAAATTCCCAGTGTTGCCCAGTTATTTGTATAATTACTTTTGGATCCCATTCAAAGATTTTATGTTAGTTCTTCTTAAAATTCTATTCTAATGCTCTGTCTTACGAAGAGATTTAGAAATGAGTCTCTGTTACCCAGCATACTATCCAATGTTCCAATCATCTTGTTGTTTGTAGAATTTGATAGGAATGCCGTCAGTGTGGTGACCCAAACCTTTGATACATATGTCAAAAAGGACAGAGACAGGGAGAACCCTGAGGCATACCACTATAAAATTTCCTTCTGGTTGACATGGAATTAGCATTCTTGGACATGACTCTTCAATTATTGATGAAGTCACCTGACTGTGCTTGCATCCCTTACACATTTCTACATGTTATCCACAAGGATTTCATGAAAAACACTGTCAGGTCAAGTGTTTCGTTAAAAGACTAACACACCATGTATGCAGTATTTCCTTGACCCGTCCCATTGGTAAATACCTGTATTATTCACATCTACTTCAGTTTCAAATGAATTTCAATTTAAACTAGATTAAGCAAAAGACATAATCCTTAATTACACCCAAGTGTATATTCTGTACTATCAGAACACTTGTCCTCCTCGCTGTTTGTTCACCAACCCTGTTTGGGCTTCATTCTTCTTCAATAGTCTCTCTACTGATTAAGACAAGATGACTACCTGTATCTAAGTAGCTTCTCTTTCCCCAACAGTTCCACTTGCATCCTAGAGCTAATGGCATTGTGTTTTAGTAGATCCCGAGCCCATCTCAAAACTAAATGCAAGGAAATGGAATGATCCGTGGGGCCAACCTGGGGCATACATCCAGCTTTAACGTTGGGGCTGGACGTTGCTCCATCCTAAAGCTCACAAGAAAAAGCATTAAGAATGGCATCACAATGAAAGAAGAGTGAACAGACTCGTTCTGTGTTTAATAAAAATGTTTCAGTTCTCAACAGAGGCTCCAAAATATCTCCTAAACAGATTTTTATCCTAACTCAAGAAAACTACCTCAATTATATAATCAATTGCTCTATGTTCATACATAAAGTATCTGGTTATTATGCACTTAAAAATATGATGTTTGCATAAGCAATATATTACTAGAAATCTCTTTCTGTAAGGATTACTGTTTCCCATTCTGCTGTCAGTCAACTGATTTCAAACCCACTTCCTATAGAGCATTGGACATAAGAAGCTGTCTACAGACAAGAGGTGGGGACATCATGTCTACATTCTATGGTAAGCTCTCTTGCAACAAAGAAATGATTACTTGGTCGGAATTCATTTGTATGCTAATAGTAATACTTAATCTAGAATACAGGTCTTAAAGCAGTAGAAAATATTAGGTTAAAACACAAACAAGAGAGTATTTTGGCTTTAGTATATAACTATTGGAATCTAGAAAATCCAGGCCTGAAAATGGATTTTTCAGAGATAGATGTATTCTCTACATACACTTAGTGGTCTAATTGATTTGTCACCAATGCACCTTCCCAGACATTTAGCCTCATCTGCTCCAGTCACATATAAATCCATGGAAGCAGTGTTACCCACTATGTGAGAATGTTGTAAGAGAAACATCAGTGGTAAAAGACCTTTTGTGAACTCTGTAAGAAGAGGCTTTGAAGGAAGATATCTTGGGAAACTTACATTAGAAGTGATTTGCAATCATTCGAGGCCAAACTCAATGTCTGTGTGTAGACAGTTGCCATATTATGGATAAGATAAGGTTTTTTTTGTCTCTAAGAAGTCAGACATGCCAGAAGGAAAGCCAATAGCAATAATGACAAGATCCACTCTCCTCTTTGATTATACCAATTAATATAATGCAGGTTTAGCCTGAACTATTAAAATATACTTTCATTGGCATATTATATGCCAGCTTGGGTATTATTTACCCTGTCTATATTTTCTGTTTTACAGAGTAGCCTGGCTCTTGCATCAAGTTAATTTAAATTTAAATCAAAGATAATAGGTACCTGACAACCACAGAATCACCAAATATCCAACTGCAAAGTAGATAGGCAGACAGTAGAAAAAGCAAGAGTATTGTCAACTGTTAGGAAACTATTAAGCTTTCCTTGAACTTGTTAGGTATAAAAATGAAAGCAAAAAGCAGTCAAAACATACATAAACATGTCATATATATACATGTATATAAATGTTTCTCTCTCCATAAAACACACACACGAGTATACACACAGAGGATAGAGTAGGAGTAAAAGAAGTGAACATTTTAGGAAACCAATGGTAAGGCCAGTGGACCACTTTCCTTTTTAAACACAAAGAGGCAAGCCACAAAACGATGGGAATGTAGAGCATCCCACTCTTTTCCAGACTGGTCGATAGCATTAAATGCTGCAGTTCATCCTGACAAGATGAAGCAAGCAAGAGCATCTCAATGAACACAAAGAACCTGATCATTATCACTTCTACAATGTAAAGAACAACAAAATTGTAATTTATCCCAAGCTTCTTCCATTAGAAAATAGGACACAATCTTAATTTCCTTTCCCCTTTTCACAATGAGAAAGTCAATCCAGTGCTCCAGGCACTATTACATTAAATATTGATACAGAGTCACTGTATAGTAGGTTTTACTTCTAAGAAATTAATAAATTCTTAATGAAGAGTAGGGAGAGAAAGCCCAACATGAATCAGTAATTCATTCAAATACAGTTGACTATTTTTTATTGAGTTGTTCTTTTTCCATATTGCATAATGAATGATTTTCCTTTGGATTTAATATTTCTGACACTAGTGTACATATATCTAATAAATATTTCTAGATTTTAGATTAACATTTTTGCAAATTTATCATTTGGCACAAACAAAAATGAACAAAACTTAGCAGGGAGCTGCCTTAAAGTATGTAATTCATGAAAGGCCGACAATCAATAGCTCCCACTTAGAAAAAGAAAATTCTCTGATTGGCTATGCAGTTTCTGCTTCTTCCACTTTCTGACTTCTGTGATGACATTTTCAAAAGAATCTTCTCTGTGCTTCAAATGAAGGGACAAGTGGAAACTATGACATTCTGGCTAGTGATGACTTGAGATGGACATCAGCAGGAGGACCACACAGAAGCCTCTACCTGTCCAAGATTTTGGCTCCATTTACTTCTGCTCTTCTACTGAACCCATAAATAAGCACAGGGATTTGACATTAATGTTAGAAATGTGAGAAACATAGCAGACATGACTCCGCTCTTTAAGACATACATCAACCATTACATACTCAAAGCCTGTCAAATGAGTTCAGTAGAGTCCATCTATGAGCATAATGTTTGCCAAGTAATAGTCAGCAATATTTTGTGCATATGACCAATTAAGAAAGATGTTTTGAAGCTTGAAATTGAAATAATAAAACAAAGGATAGGCTTATCTTTTGACCTCAGTCAACATAGGTCACCGAAAAATTACATCCATTCAGATATGTTATAGGAGCTATCTTTAGCTTAGAAGACCACTAGGGAACATTTTTGATATATAACATTTCTGGCATACAATAATCATCACATACAGCTTAGAGATGACCCCTAGGCAGACAAGTGGCAACCAACTGGCAAACCCATCTATCTGTCAGAAGTGTCAATGGAATAAGACAATTTTCTCACACAGATAAAGGTAACACATATTGGGAAATTAGAAAGCTTGACAAAAATGAAAATGTTTACAGTATTCAGAGAAGAATCAGTGTCTGGAGAAATTCCAAAGGTAATTTTGATTAGTTACAACTACAGTGTGGAGGTTTAAATGAAACTAACTGAAATAAATTAGGATAACTTGATATTTAATAAGAATTACAAATATTCTTGTTTATCAACAGTACTGTGTGGACAAGAGATAGTCTGGATTGCAGAGATATGGATGAATCATCATGGATTTGCTTTATGACTAGTTTTATGATAGTGACTGCTTTTGTCTTTGGGCATTTAATATTGTCCTGTAGTCTTCATCCCCTGATAGAAACAATATGGAAATAATATTTTAGTTGTATTCATCTATGCAACCTCCTTGGATATTTTTTATACATACAGAGACTCAGAACTTAAGCTTTGCACTGGTTGATTCCTAAGTCTCTTATTGGCATTAGGTTTAGTCTCCTAATCACCACAATATAACATATTACCATATAATATATCATTTACCACAATATAACATCTTACCATATAATATATGTAAAATGTCTGTGGTTCCTTATCCACAAACTGAAGGTTATAAGAAGTCACATCCCATGCATGACTATAAACATTAACAGTGAAATATAAAAGCTAAGTGCAGTGTCTAGCCCTTGACAGCTTTCAAAATATTACTTAATTATAACCATTTGAATAAAAATAATTACATTCAATTCAACCAGACACAGTCAAAAGTTTAAGATTATTGTTCCATGATGGCAAATTCTTAACATCATCACCAAACACGTCACTTCCAGTCACCCTTGACAATTGATTCCAGTATGCTTCCATCATTGTTCTTGATTTTTTTTTCTTGGTACTCTGAGTAAGCCATTATTTGAATCCTGGCCTGACCTAGACCAGCTCCCAGGTTTTTGTCCTAATGAAAACTAGGCTAGAGTTGGAGAAGTTAACTTTCAGCAACTACTTATTGTGTGCTTTGTCTTCCTTTCCGAAGATGTGGGCATTGAACTGAGGGGCCCACATACACTGAGCACATGCTCTACCGCTGACTTACAATCCCACTATTAGATGTTTCTCTTTTCTCCTACACAATTCACAGAACTTTACATTTCTCATTTGTGGTATTTATGACTCCATATTTTTCTCCTACAAAGTAGTAAGTCTCTCGAAAAGGAAGATCTTTCTTACTTTTGGAGATACACCAATTGCCTCAGAGTGTCCCTTGCACATAAAAAAATCACTCAAGAAGCATTGCCTGAACTGACCTGTCAAAATGAACTGAGTATATAATAAGAATCACAAAAGTGCTGCGGTGCTTCGTTCATTCAACAAACATCATTGGGGCTTCCACATGTACTCGGCCCTCAAAACATCTCCTACAGAGATGACAGTCCTCTCGCTCTGAGACAGAGACAGAGCTTCTTAGCTGAGCACTTACTCTATGCACTTTCAGCTATTGCATAACATAGTACTGACATACGAATGATAAAAGCCATTACTTTGTATCCTAACCTAAAAAATTAAAATAAAAATAGTACTGAGAACTGAGGAACTTACTAGCCAGTTGGAGAGATGGTATAATTATTGAAAAGTGGATAACTTAAATATAAGACAGCATAACCTGTTTGTCGAGAGTGCTAATGAGAGTAGTGTCATTGAGGTGTGCATTCAGTTGTAGGGGAATGCAATAGAGATTAAAGGCAGAATGTCAAGGAAGCTGACCATTCTCAAGATTATCAAGGAGGTCTGTGTGGCTATGGCAGAGGCTGTGATGGAATACTGCAAACAGCATTTACATTGGAGAAAACAAAACCTCATCAAAGAAGCTGTCTCCTCCAAATGTCGATGGAGCCAAACTAACCAGGCCCTGCCCTCTTGGGAATTAAATCTATTGGGGGCGGTGGCAGGAATTAATTAAATAATAACAAATATAAAACTATGTTTCAGTAAGAACACTTAACCCTGGTAAATGCATAACATTCAGAACATATAAAGAAAGATGTGACCACTTTTCTTTTCAGGGTATACTGTTCTTTGTCTTTGTGGTCCTAGATAGCAGAAAAGATGCATATAATATTAGTCTATTAGTGCTGCTCTTCCAAGGTACCACAAGCTGGGTAACTTGTGAAGAAAAGGTACTATTTCCTCATATTGTAGAGGCTTGGAAGCTCAAGATGAAGTATTTGTGGCCTGATGAGGGAATTTTTGCAATGTCCTCACATGGTAGGAAGCAGATCAATGCAAGACGAACCGTAATTCCATTCATCAGCCAAGAAACTCTGGTGACGGAATCTTCTGTTTAAGCACCCACCGCTCCCTGCCAAACCTGTAACACAATTACACTGAAAATATGCAAGTTCTGTAGAGACCATATTCAGACAATAGCACAAAATATAGGGTTTTTTGAATGAGAATTCTCTACCAAATAATTTTTCCAGTGTTTTCTTATACTGAGATGAGAGATTTGAGGGGTTTTATTTTGTTTTGTTTTGCTTTTTTTTAAAGTAGGTAATGATTCTTTTCTATGAGTAAATGAATATTTTGCTTTTCAAACTGGGAAAGGAAGGGATTATTGGGAACCCAGAGCGACATTAATGATCCCAAATCAGATATGCTGTGAGAAGTTGTGGAGCACCAATTATGTCAGTGGACAAGGAAGCATGGCACACATTAGAGAATATAAAAATGACTTTAGAAACTGGCAGGATACAGAGATTGTGTCAAAGGAAAGTAAGCTCCAGAGTGTGAGAAGAAAGAAGTTGACGTGCAGGAATGGGAGACATGTTAGCTAGACTGTTTCAGAGATACTCAAAAGAATGATAAGATTTCTGTGTTGAACCACCAAAGACAAGCTAACTAAGGCTGAATCTTTGGGAACTACTGAAAATAAGTGATAGCCGGAAATGTAAAGATGGATGACAGATCCCAAGAAGAAGAAGAACACTGAAAAAAACAAAAACCAAAACAAACAAACAAACAAACAAAAACAAGGCTGTGTCTTGGGGCCAGAGTGTTTGGGCACAGGCAGCTAAAATGACAGAGGATATGGGCTCCAGGCAAGGCAGAGGGATGAGAGCAGTCAACCTCCTCAAGCTAAGCTAGACAACAGGTTCTCCGAGGCTGGTGGAGGGAGGGTACTGCTAGAACGCTTCCAAGAGCATAGGTGTTTCCTGGGATGAAAAGCCAGAAGTTCACAAGGGGAAATGGGTAATGATAAAGAGGGAACAGGGTTTAAAACGGGACCTCCCACTCCTGCTCACATGCACTCACACACATATCCTTTCTTTAATTTTTTTAAAAAAGTTTTATTATTTCTTCCTTCCTTCCTTTCTTTATTATCACAATTTATTCACTTTGTATCTGGGCTGTGGCCCCCTTCCTCATCTCCTCCTAGTCCTACCCCCCTTTCCCTTCTCCCCATATGTCCCTCCCTAGTCCACTGACACAGGGATGTCTCCTCCTCTTCTATCTGACCCTAGTCGATCAGGTTTCATCAGGGCTGGCTGCATCATCTTTCTCTGTGGCCTGGAAAAGCTACTCCCTTTAGGGGGAGGTGATCAAAGAGTCAGCGACTGAGTTCATGTCAGAGACAGCCCCTGGTCCTCTTACTAAGGAAACTGAGCAGCCTATGGGCTTCCTCTGAGCAGGGGCTAGGTCCTCTCCATGCATAGTCCTTGGTTGGAGTATAGGTCTGTGCAGCCCCCCCTGGGCTGTATTTTGTTTCTGTTGGTCTCCTTGTGGAGCTCCTTTCCCTTCCAGGTCTTTCTATCTCCCCCTTCTTCCATAAGGTTTCCTGAACTCTGCCCAAAGTTTGGCTATTAGTCTCAGTATCTCCTTCAATGCCCTGATGGGTAGAGTCTTTCAGAAGTCTCCTGTAGAAAGCTCCTGTTCTGTTCCCTGCCTTCTACTTCTGATGTCTATCCTGTTTGCCCTTCTGAATAAGGTTTTAGCCTCTTCCCTAGGGTCTTCCTTATTGTTTAGGTTCTTTAAGACTATAGATTTTGGTATGTTTATCCTAGATTAAATGGCTAATATACACTTATAAGTGAGTATATACCATATGTGTCTTTCTGTTTCTGGGTTAGATCATCGCTCAGGATGATCTTTTCTAGTTCCATCCATTTGCCTGCAAATTTCATGATTTCCTTGTTTTTAATTGCTGAGTAGTGTTCCATTGTGTAAACATATCACAATTTCTGTATCTATTCTGGGCCAGGCTGCTGCCGGGGATATGGGCTCCAGGCAAGGCAGAGGGATGAGAGCAGTCAACCTCCTCAAGCTAAGCTAGACAACAGGTTCTCCGAGGCTGGTGGAGGGAGGGTACTGCTAGAACACTTCCAAGAGCATAGGTGTTTCCTGGGATGAAAAGCCAGAAGTTTACAAGGGGAAATGGGTAATGATAAAAAGGGAACAGGACTTACAACAGCACTCCCCCACCGCACGAATGTGTGTACCCAGACACACACACTCACTCATAAGAATAATCATACATACAAGTAATATGCAGACTGAGCAGATTATATTTAGAAATATATATGTAAGTACATATATATGCCTGTGATAACAATTAGTTTAAATAAAGAGGTCATCAGTTTGAAAGAACAAGAAGAGATGGTCATGGGGGAGGGTGAAGAAAGGAAAGGAAGAAATGTTGTAATGATATTATAATCTCATTTTTCATAAGGAACAGAGTGGGGATAACCAGATTTCTGCAGCATTGTACTGTTTTTAGACAGGCATAGTAGAAGTTATTCATAGATTATTTGGCTCCGGCTCAGCATGAGGCAGCAAATGATTTAATATCCATGCCCAAATGGCTTCATGAAAGAGACATTCAGGACCAGAGCTCAGCCAACCAATGACAACGGGTTCCTTATTTTTCTCTTGCCATCAGGTTATAGAGCTGACCACTTCTGCCTGGTGGTTGTCGGTTTTGCTGCAGAAGATACAAGAGAAAGAGAAGCTGGAAAAGACATGTAGAACCCAGTTCCACACAGAGATGTAAAGCCTTGGATCTGGAGGTGTGCTCTTTTCAGAATTCAGATTAGAAATAAGCGGGATGAAGGTTTGGGGAACAGTGCCTCTGGCACTATGACTCACTCTTTGAGAATTTCATTAGGAAGGAAGTCCATGTCCTTCAGTCTCTCATCAGGAAATCATCACTGCCTGCTCATTCCCCTAAATCCTGCAGAATTTAGCTGGAGAGGGAAAGACTGTGGGGCAAAAGCTTCCTCAGTATAATACTTTCCAGTGTTTTCTATTTCAAGTCATGATAACACATATTTTTAGATGGATTGATAGACACACGTACAGGATATATATACTCTTTTTGGAAATGTTTACCTGCCTGTGTCTGTAACTTAGGGTGCCTTTAAATGAAATCTCAACTGAATTAACCTAAAATAAAATGTTTTCATATAAGTTCCCAAAAGAAGATGAACCCTAAAAAAAGTACTACTCAAATTCATTTCAGAGAAAATGGGGAATAGATGAGAATACCAGGTACAGTTAAAGGGTTATTTTGATGAACTGATTTCTATATAATATGAAGGGAGATTAGAGCTCACGGAGTTCTGTTTTAAAATAAATCACTGCATGGAAACAGAGGAAATGGAAGTAAGAATTTTATCCTCAGGCCTGGTTAACACTTTCATCTCTTGCAGAATTCAGACTTTCTGAGGGAAAGCACAGTTTCTGCAGCCTTCAGTCAGTTAACACAAAGGACCTCCCAGGAGCCAGGCACAAAGCTAGGCTCTAGGAGAAGGCAGTAAACAAAAGACAGGGCTCACTCTCAAGGAGCTGAGAGGTTGGTGGGGCTAGGGTAGAGGAATAAACACATAATAGCACCGATGAATGTATAATTACAAACTGAAGTAAGGGCCTAAGGAGGGAAGAATGGAGACCCTATAAGATGCAAGCCACAAAGGGTGTCAGGTGGGATGGGAGAAGGCATTCCTCGAAGTGGACCGCATGAGTCTACATCTAAAGATCAAAACTGAGCAAAAGCTACTAGGAAAGGCTGTGTGGTGGGGAGCATTCCAGACCTGGAAGAGGCTGCAAAGGCGGCCCCACCCCCACCCTCAACCCCCACAGTGGGGAGGCCAAGCAGCCCCTTGTTAAGGATTCGGTCTTTATCCCAAGAACAGTGGGAAGCTATTGAAAGGTTTTAAGCAGGTTGGTGACATGATCAGGCTTGTGTTTTGAAAAGGACCCTCTTGCTGCAAAGCTGAAAACAGATTGGAGAGCCTGTCTAAAAGCCAATTGTTTCACTAAGTAAATGTGAAGGCTTGCAGCTGTCACAATCAGATCCCGGGGCCACCTGACCCTGCTAATATTTGTCTGCACCCTGAGGACATTTGGAAGCTATTTTTGGTGGACGATTAAGAATTTCTTGATTCCCGATTAGATTTCTGTGTGGCAGTGTTGAAGTTTGGAGTAACAATGCTTTTCTGTCTGCTCAGAATTTGGATTGGTCTGCCTGGTCACTGTTCTGTGAGCACAGAAGCAGAACCTCACATACTTGAGCATTTTAGAATCCAGAACATCTCTGTCTGTCTCTCTCTTTTTTTCTGCCTCCATTTGCTGTACTGCATGCATTCAATATCTGTTAGGTCTCCCTGTAAGCACTTGGACTCTCCAACTTTCTTCCTTGGTCTGTGCCCTGGCTTCTGTAGGCTGGAGATGAGGAACAGTAACAGATAACTTGCCTAGTATAAACAAGGCCCTAGGTTCAATCCCCAGCATGCTCTGCACAGAACTCTACCAAAGAGAAAGGCTCAATTACAAAGGCCCATTTACTTAATTTCAGTTACTAGGATTAAACCATTGCCACTAGTTTATATCAGAAAGAGTGCTGGACCCCAAGGAAGGCTGAATTACTGTATAGAATTCGTGGAGTCATCTAAAGTACATCAAAAGATATAAGGGCATGGTGCTAATGCACCCTCCGGCTTCCCCCACCCCCACCCCCCAGCCTGAGGAATGCTTCCTTTCTGCAGGACTGCCTTCAGGCTTCAAAATGCTGCCAGAGAGACTGAGGTGCTCTTAGAAGTCATTCAGACATACTCTCCATCATGTTTAAAGCCTTCTTCAACAGCCCAGGCAAGTGGCAATCACTAGGTATCATGACTCTTATTGTTCTTTCTTCTTAGGCTGAGCCCCAGCTGGCTCCTCCTCTAACACCCCTGAGCCTAAGCTAATTGTGGTGTCTGCAGCAGCACAGAGGGCTAATCCTTTGTTGACTGTTGAGATGGCCATTAGTGATGGAGTGCATCATCATGCCTTCTCTATCTTCCACAGGCTGGAAGCATGGGCACTTCTCAGTGCAAGCTTTCCAATGCCCTGTTAAGTGTGGCTGCACTGACTAGACCTGCTAAGAGTTTAAAAAAACAGCAGTGAAGCAGGGATAAATCTCCCATAAAATAGCATGCGCCCAATCAATTTCATTTTCTTATTTACTCTTTCAAACCAGTTATTTTCATACTTAAGTACAAAGTTTGAAAACAAACAAATAAATGGCAACAAAATTTCCCTTGCTTTTTTGATGTGAAAAATAAGAATGTTTCCTTGGGCATTCAAATCTGTTACTCCAATTCCAGTCCAGTTTACTCAAAACTCCAAATACTTATCTAGTTTAATACCTACCCCTTCTCCTCCTTAGACAGGACCTCCTCTCAGTAACCTTGATGGCATATTTGGTTATACATATTATTATTTTATAGTCCCTTCCCCCTCATTAGAGGCTCCTTCCTACTATTTTAGTGTTCGACTGGAGAAAAGGCTCAAGGCTCTATCAGTGTCTTTTAGGATTAATAGCTAAGCAGAACTCATTCTTTCTCATAAGACATTATTTCATGTTTCTCTGAAACATTTTGCTAATGACATTTTAACTTTTCAAAGTCTAGTTCACAAGCCACACACTTACTGTTACTAAGAAGCTCATTACAAGTATGCATCTTTATAGTCTGCCTCAAACCTAATGTTTCAATCACATTGAAGGCCCACTGAGGGAAAGCTGCTGCTCCCTAACCCACAGAAAGGACTCTACCTCTGAGAGGGGACATGCTATGGTCTCCTTTTAGCATAGCCAGGTTTGCCCAGTTGGACTGGCCAATCAACTCACCAGGGGTCGACCCGTCAGGAAGGCCTGCATTGTACACCAGAAGCATTCTTTGTGAAAGGAAGAAGAACTTGCTGTTCAATGAGACAGTATGTGCTTCCTGCCCCTGGCATAGTTACAAGGAGCCACCATAATGTTTGGCTGTGTCTGCCCACCTTTCTGACTCTTAAAAACAAAGTAATTTTTCCTCTTCCTTTCTTTCCTTCTTCCCCCTCCCCCCTTTTTCTTTTGGCTGAGCCTATCTATGGTTCCTTTGGTACTTTGACCTTTTTATCTTTCTCTACAGCCTCACTCCCCACTATGTGTCCACAGTGTGGATGAAGTCCAGGCCAGATTAACTCAAAGGCAAGGCCTTTTCTCTTACTCCATCCCATCTTCTAGGTGCAGGTTGCTGCTGAGACATACAGCTCGCCTGCCCTGACACTTTCTATTATAAGCACCAATAAAATTATCTTCATGCTTCCTTTTGAGTCATTCCTAAACTCTTTTATTAATGAGAATAAGAATCCCAAGAGGGGACTCTGAAGGAACTGTAAGCATTTTCCAGTATCACTAAGGAATCAGTCTAAGAGCCTGGGAATCTGTTTGTTTGGTTGGTTTTTTTGTCTGGCTGGTTGGCTGGGTTTTTTGAGACAGAGTTTCTCTGTGTAGACTTGGCTGTCCTGGGCTCAGTGTGTGAATGATGAGAAAAACCAGTTCTGCTTCCCTAAAACGGTTTGGTCTCTTCAAAGTTCTCCTTCTCTTTCTTCTACTGCCGTATGCATCCTTTTCACCCTTTAAGATAGACCACAATGTTAATTTTTTTCTCTTAAGTCCTACTGATCAACATAAATGAATGTGATTTCTTTTTCTCTAAGTTCTTATATATTTTCAGTACTACTCACACTGCATATCAAGATAAATAACTGTGGATAAACTTATCATAGCATCGTTCCCAAACAATAGTATCTTTTCAACACTTGAAAACCCGTATCAGGACCCCACCTTTTGTCTTTCAACAGAATATCATCTGAGAACTTGAAGTGCCACAATTTTCTTTAATATTTTGCCTGCAGTTTGTAAAACAAAAGAAAATATTCTGGGGACATGTTGAAAGATTTTTCCCAGATGTCCTAACTTCTGTCCTATATTACAATATCTCCATGACACCCACAGAACAGGCAGATGCAGAGAACCTGAAGGACAAGAGCTAAAAAGGATTAGTAATTCTTGAAATGGATATTTTCTGAAAGTAATCTCTATGTGAGGAAGGAGAAAGAAAAAGGAAGAACTGGAAATGGGAACTGGAGTTCTTTGGCTTAGAAAAGACAAGGGTAGGAGATGTTGGCAACCGGTTTCAGAGCATCTGAAAAAAACTATTTTATGAGTGACAGTGAGCAGCTGTTTCATGTTCCTGCTCAGAAGAAGACAGATGCTTTGGGATATTCCAGAGACATCAGGAACAGTCTCCAGACTCTGAAGCTGGTGCAGCTGTGAAACAACATAACATGCTGGCAATCAGAGGGCAGAGGGACACATGCCTGGCTATGTGGAGGACCATGGTGGTACCATCTTTAAAAGAAAAGGGTGGTAAAAGAAAATGGTATTGAAGGTAATGCTTACTTGGGGTTTTTGATCTAACGAGGCACCTATGTAGAAATTTGATCTATTACATCATGTATGAACAAAGGGTGTTTTTGTTTTGTTCTTCATCTTTTTATTTTTAGAAAGTGTAGGCTAAGAATGCCACCTACATACACCCGAGAAAAAAGGTTACAGGTTATGGCTGACATCACAGGTAGGTGTAGTCATTGAAACTAAAGAGTCAGGCTGCCCATCCACAGCCACTACTCCCCAGCTGTACGACCTCACATCGGTTGTTAAGTGACTCTAAGAATCAGTTTTCTCATGTACTTTCTTCGCAGAAAATTTTGCGTGGTGAACGAGCCACAATAAATGTGCATTTTTGTATCTGCTGGACTTGAAACACCTTCTAGGCACTATGCTAGGCCTGTTGCCAACCGTTCTCTTCACAGAGCAATCATCCGAACCCTGCGTCAAATAAGGTGGTGTGATGACTTCTCACCAGGGCTATGTTCTTTAATTAAAAATGAAAGCCCTGGGTATCAAAGACCATCCTGCTGAGTTCCCTCACCTTTCCCAACCACGAGACATTTCCCTGATGTCTGCAGCGCGTCTTTGACGGCTGGGCTGGAAGACCAATTTGCCTCCACCCCCTCGCGGCTCCACCTGTCACCATTATTATGTGATCTTTATAAAATGAAACTGAGAATGTACTTTTTTTTCCGTTATGCTTTTAAGCAAAGCCACAAAGCCCACAAATAGCGTCTGTCTAATTAAATGAGTAATATCAGAAAAAAATCCTGTGTTTTATTTCATATCTTTCAAATGATATGCATGCCAAGAATATATTCATGTTCATTGAGAACTATGACCTATTTGTTGCCATCTGATAGACTTGCAGTAGAAGGTTTGTTTATAGCCAGTGGTTGTTTATAGCCAGTATATTTTCCTCTGGGTCATTGCTGCTTTCTTTCTCTACCATGTAAAAAGACTTCAGAAAAAGTCATGTTCTCAATGGTCCCAGGTCTCAAGACTTAGAACATGAATTCTTAGGTCTTCTGTTTATATTAGTAGAGAGATCATCACTTTGAGCTGGGTAACAGTTATTGCTAATCAATACAGACACCTGGGAAGGTTTAAATTCTCCATTTGAGAGCCAGTTAAAAAGCACAGCTTGCTAAGTTCCCCATGCAATGTGTGTGTGTGTGTGTCTTTCTTTAAAGGGAAGTGTGGGTTCCTAGAAGCAAAGATGACAAAGCATATGCAGCAAAACAAAAGTTCAGTACAGAGTGTTATATATAGCTTAATGCAAAATACACTAATAGTTCTCTCTATGCTAATAGGGAAATTTAAAAATCTAACCTGTTTGGTTGAATTTATATGGCTGACTCAGAGAGAGTCATCATAATTGGAATTTCAACAACATGCTTGGATGATAGAAATCAGTGGAGCATGACAATCTTCAGTTTGACTTATACATAAAGATAGCTTAGGACTTGAATGAGACATGCAGGATGTATAAAGAAATCCTAGACACTATGAAAATAGCTTACCACTGTGAAGAGGAAAGAGAGAAGGTTAAATTACCTTGGCTCTAACATCACATGTAATGCAAAAGCCAACTGAGCTGGCCATTGTTGCTTGTAGAATATTGAGTATATGAAGTATATGAAGACATGCCTTGTATGCCTGATGCTTTTAGAAAGAAAAGGTACTAGTCGTGATGAAAGTTTTAAAAAAATCAAGAATGGGTTAAGAAAATAGTACTGTGTTAGAATTGGTAACTACACATTAGATTCTTTATTAGAAGATGCTCAAAGTGCCAGCTATCAAAGCAAAGAGATGGAAGCTGAGTCCCACCTCTACCATTCCTATCTCCAGGACCTTTGAAAAGCCCTCCACCTCACTAAGCTTCATTTCCTCAGCTGCAAAGTGAGGGAAAAGACTGACTACATGAGACGTGAGGGTTTGAAATGAAATAGGAATGTAATTCTCAGTACGAGACTAAAAGAACTTCAGCCTACGGGACTGATAGTGATGAAGATAAAGACAATGAGGAAGGACACAGGGAATAAAGGTCAGGTAAATTCCACATGGGTCTATCCATCACCTACCTATCCATTATCTATCATCTATCTGTCATGCATTGTGCAAACAGGGAGCCATGGGGTGAATACAGGAGTAGGACCACTCCCTCCCTGCCCTGGGCCTACATACTCCAGGACACAGCCTTTGCTGCCCTAGAAGAGGAGCAGAGGAAGCACTGCAGGTTAAATTTCCTTTCCCCTTATCAAGTCCACCAGCATCTGGAAGTCCTCCTTATTCAAATGAGGCATCCTTAGCACTCTGGTCTGGCCAATGACATACTGTCACCTCAGTAGCCCCTAAGCAGCCTTCAAAGCCTTTTACTCCCAATTAAATGAGCAGTCTCACTGAAGCAGTCTCCTAAGAAGTCTGTTTCTCTGGCGCTTACAGCAGCCCGAGGTCTATCTTCCCTATCAGTGTTGCCTTGCTTCTTCTCCCAGGATTCACTGATCACAGAAGCCAGGCCCCAGAACAGCCGCTTACTGATCTGTTTATCATCAATCAATCTATCACTTACCTATCATTTATCTGTCTATCATCCACCCACTTATTATCTATTTATCATCTGTCTATCTATCTATCATCTATCATTTATCATGTCTATCATCTACCTAATCTATCATCCACCCTTTTTTAATCTATCATCTGTTTAATGACCTATCATTTTTCTGCCTATCTATCTGTTAAAAGCTACTCCTTAGAAAAAATAATTGTCTTGTGATACAATAGGGGATCTGCTCCTTGCCTGGCAAAGGTGGCACTCTGGAGGCAGAAGCAGGCAGATCTCTGAGTTCAAAGCCAGTCTGGACCACAGAATGAGTTTCAGAACAGCCAGAGCTACACAGAGAAACCCTGTCTGAAAAAACCACCACCACCAAAAGACCATGTTCTTCCTTCACACCCTCCACATTACAGGGAAATATCTAGATGCATTACTTCACCTGTCTTTATAGAGAATTGTTCATCATAAAGTTAACATAGAACCATACACTTTTAGTCAAGAAGAAAGATTCTTAAGCAAAATGAAGAGCAAGCATCAAGTGTATTACTTTAAAAAGTCTATCATTAGCTGAAACTTTATATGGCCAAGAGTTTTTCACTTTCACTATTCTACGGAGTAAAGATGGCGTATCAAAACATACCCTGAAATGCATACAAAAGTCAAAGAAAAAGTCTATTCTAGACAATCGTTTTAAAACAATTAAAATCTGAGGACATAAACTACCTGATTTCAATATTCTATGAGACCATGGTAAACAAGGCAGTGTAGAACTAACACAAAGTTTAACAAATCAATGGAACAGAAATAGGAGTGCAGTAAGGAGCACAAATTTATGTGGTCATTTGAATTTTGACAAAAGTGCCAAAACAATCCAGCAGAAAAAGGAATCCTTCCCAAGTATAATAAAAACTAAATAGCTATCACTAAAGTTGAGATCCATATAAAAAGAAGGTGAATCTTGATGTTTTCATCATCATGCACATAAATAACTGAGGATGGATAATAGACCTAAACTTTTGGGGGAAAAAACATTAAAAAAATCTTTATCATTGGGTGTTAAGCAAAGGGTTTTTGGGAAGAGGGAATAAAGGATGGGAATTCTATAAACTAAGTTTCATCAAATGAAAAGTTTCTTCCATCAAAAGACACCACTGACAAAATGAATAAGCTAACCAAACACTAACTAGAACTACTTATAAAACACCTACCCAACAAAAGGCCAGAAATGCAAAGTCTAGTGATGCAAAGTTAGTGAAGATGGTGCAAAAGACCCTTGGCAAAAGATGACATATGAATGGCCAGAACCATAAGAAGCAATGGTTGATGTGTTTAGTCATTATTGAAATAAAAATGAAAGCTACCATCACATACCCCCAGTCAACCTAACGGTCACAAACAGCTGGCGATCCAAAACTTGGCAAGAATGAAGAATAATTAGAATATTTACACATTAGTCACCAAATCAACTTACTTTATGACCCAGAAATCATTCCAATAAACCATCCATAACCTGAGCCTGAGCGGTTTGTGTGGCTATTCTTATACCAGAACATTATCATCCTTACACTTTAGAAGGAAGAGAAGACCCTCCCTCTTCTGTCCGAGTGAGTGGCACCCGGAAGGCAGCTCAAATTAAAAAAGAAAGACTCACTGAAGACTGCTTGTCCTTGCCTTCCTGCCCCTTTTTCCTCCTTGCTGCTGAGGGTATCTTTTCTATTGCTGTGGCCAGTTAGGGTCAGCAGGAGGATGACCACAGAATGCGGGTCCTGCCGCCGGACTTTCCAGTGTGCTAGGAGGACAGATGAGAGATTTAAACCGTGTGAATCTGGGCAGAGCCTGATAACTGGGATATTTAACACGAAGCGTGAGGGTGTGGATACAGCAGCACTGTTAACTACCCTGCACCCTAGGGCAGGAAAGGAAAGGTGCATGTAGCACCTAGGGCCAGCTCCTCGGCTCAGGTCCTCCTTGTCAGAGATGCCTTTTTACAGCAGAGAGCACACCACCCCACAGCGTGGTCACTGTGTCCTTCAGACAATCTAAACTGCGCCTTGTAGTGAATTTGGAAGCTTCTGAGGCTATATTCTCTTCCACATCACAGGCTCATGCTCGAGCTACAGCCCAGGACTCCTGTTTCGAACACTGTGGGGACATAAAGACGAGAAAAAATCTACCGTGGAATTCCTCCCCATCCTTGGCTGCCTCTGAGAGACCCTTGGCTAGAGGAGATTAATGGGCTGAGAGAACCTAATACAATATTTATTGGTTGTTTGGGCACTCAGGAAACCCACATTTATATCAGTGTATCATTCTGCCTTCTCTACAAGCTAGTACTGTTTAGCCCGATAATCTAAGCAAGCAGAATGTGGCCATCTCGCTTTCCAAAGCAGCTCCTGGTAGACTCCGGTACCCCATGACCTCTGCTAATAAGCTGCTGAATTTCTGATTATTTCTCATCTACAGGTCTGTAACATATAGAAACCAAATCTAGACTACCGGAGTTAATTGAGAGTTTTAATTTAATTTAATTTTTTTATTGTACAGTTTTATGTCAGTAAAGTTTAGAATGCCTAAACTTCAGAAGCCTTGACATTGTGAGAGTCTTGGGATGTCTGTCCTGGCACCGTGACATAGGAATAGTAAAGCCTACATATCTAAAAGGTAAGTGTCTCGAGCCTACCCTGCTGTTGGCACAGAAGAAGAGCTGGGCTGTTCCTGCGCCTGCAAAAGGAAGGAACAGGGATCAGACTAGTCTGTAGCAAGGACCATGCAGCCTCATGACAAAGGTCCTGACGGGAAGGTTGCCTAGTTCGTGATAGTAGATTGTAATTCAGAGAGGTACCAGAAAAAACAGTTTACAAAAATACAGCAAAATATATGAACAGTGGAGATGGGGTGAACTGAAATGCACTTGGAAGGTAAGTCAGCTCACAGTGAGACAATAGAAAATAAAGGCTCCAACTCCAGGAGAGGGAGAGAGGCAGTCACTGGAATACAAGGCTCCCATCATCCCTTCCGTTCTATTGTCACACTAGGTTCGGGGTATAATAAAGATATTTACCAAGTCCTTGAAGGGCAGCAATTCAGAGAACCAAAGGGCCAAGTTTCATGATGTCTGATCAGATAAAAACAAACCAAAACAGAGTCAATGATACTTAAGCCTAAGACACACTGTGAGTGGGGAAGGATGTGCTGCCCTCATTGAGTATTCAGAACTCTGTCACATGAAACGGATAAACTTATGCAGAAGCACAAGTTCAGGTTACGAGTGGATGCTGCAAGAGGTCGACTTCAAAACAAACAATATAAGCGGGACTTTTCTAGAATAAAATGAGGTCTCTCGAAGAGCAGAGTTTACAATGAGGATGCTGGCGTTTGAACCCCAGTCCCCTCCTGACCTTAAAACATTGACCCTCTCACTGCCTCAGGTTTCTAATCAGGATAACTGCCAGTAAGAACAATGTCTGTTGACCATGATCCTATGAGATGGAATGACTCAATAGTCCTGAAGCAACCAGAATGCCTGGTGCGTACTAAGCACACGGTAAATGCAGGCAATAGCAGTTATGCGTTTATTGTCACTGTTGTTGCCGTTCGTAAAGGGAAGCCTTGAGGGATGATGTAAAAATCTAAAGAATGGCCTCAGCTTTGGAAATTGTGGTATGAAAGACAGCAATGCTAGGAGGGTGCTGCCCCAGGATTAGAGATGGAGCCTGGCTGACATTAGCTCTGCCTCTGCTCCCAACAGTATGACAGCTACACTTACGTTCTAAGTGAAAACATTTTTGTGTAAGCCAAAACACTAAAGCTCTTCCGAAACATTTATGTAATTTTTCTATTTTTATAACTATCCGTGGATGAGTTGATGATTTGTGCCTTATCACATAAATTAGTAAAAGCCTTTTAAAAGTATTTAAAAGCATGATAATATATATACATCATAGAGATGTATCCTTTTATTTAACACATATTAGATAATTCATATCTACCAAGCCTTGTGGATGAGCACTATGTATAATTATATGAATACCAATGAGCCACAGTCCCTACCTTTCAGAAATTTACAATTTGGGCAAGTTGTTGGAAAGAAATCACAAAATATTAATTAACACTAATCCAGATGAACCTTAGCAATACTAAGTTCTGTTGTTTGGACGTGACCGGTCTCCTCACAGGCTCATGTGTTTGAACATTGATGTCTAGCTGGTCATGCTGTGTGAAGAGGTTATAGAACTCTGGGCACCAGATGCCTAGCGAATGAACTTAGTCTACTGCAGGTGGACCTTTGAGATCTATGCCCAGATGCAGTTCCAGACTAGATCTCTGCTCCCTCCCATCAAGATGGGACCATGCCTGCGCTGAAATCTCCTGTAGCCATGAGCCCAAATAAGCCCTTCCTCTCTTGTGTGACTCCTGCCAGATGTTGCAGCTCGGCTAAGAGAAAAGTAGCCAATGCAGTTAGTCTAAAGTTCTAGATTATTCTTGCTGTGCTGAGCAGGAGCAAGCAGCATCCTGGAAGATAAGTTTTGTATCAAAACAATTTATTCACTTTGTATCCCAGCTGTAGCCCTCCCTTGTTTTCTTCCAATCCTTACCATGACCTTCTCAAAGTCCATTGATAGGGGAGGTCTTCCTCCCCTTCTTTCTGACCCTAGCCTATCAGGTCTCATCAGGACTGGCTACCTTGTCTTCCTCTGTGGTCTGGTAAGGCTGCACCCCCTCCCAAGGGGCAGGGCATGGAATTTTATGAAAGAATGGGGAGATAGAAAGACCTGGAGGGGACAGGAGCTCCAAAAGGAGACCAACAGAGCCAAAAAACTGGGCCCTTGGGGCTCTGCAGAGACTAATACCCCAACTAAGGACCATGCAAGGAGAGAACATAAAACTCCTGCTCAGATATAGCCCAGGCAGGTTCCCTAGTAAGGGGAGCAGGGTCTGACTCTAACATGAACTCAGAGGCAGGCTCTCTAGAACTACTCTTGCTGTTGCAGAAACATGTAAGTTAAAAGCACCACAGGTCACTGCATTTTTGAAGAGGAAAGCACAGAAGCACAAAATAGTCATCCATGTGTGAGAAAGTATAGAAATGTCTACTGTAGAAAAAATAGCAATACTCTAAAAAAAAAACGCTATAGAAAACAGAAATTAGAGCTGACCCAGACATATTTATAGATATTTAATCAAAGCATTAAATTCAGATCAGATGGATAGATCAACAAAATAAAGGCTGTTGGGGACTTTTATGAAAACAGCATAAGTTGGATAAAAGATTACCCACACTTCTATTGAGAATAATTTTTGTCATACAATATATTCTGATCAGTTTCCTCTCCCTTATCTCTTCTAAGATCCTTCTACCTCTCCGCTCATATACCTTTAGTGCCTTGCTTCTTTCTCTCTTCAGGAAATAAACATACAAATACAACCAACCAGAACTTAAGAAGGAAGAATAACTATGAGAAACACACCAGATACAGAAACACACATACACAGAGGAATATGACACAAAGCCAATAATTTTAAAGATACAGTTTCAACAAAAGAAATTTGAGGTAAAGCAAACATTTCTCTTGCAATCAGTTTTCATACAACACTGATGGGAATAAAATCTTCCAGGAAGTCATTCCGTAGCACTTAAGACATGTAAGTATTTCAACTCTCCAAAGCCAGATGGTACTCATTGTTAAGGCCCCAGGAGGCCTCCCATGTGAGTAGCCATAGTATGGGTCAGGGCATAAAACACAGCCTCAATGTTGCCTTCGTACCTAAGTGCAGTGCTTGCCAGAAGGCTTCCTTGAATAAAGATTTGAGGATTGTGCCTCATCATCTCTTCCTCCAGGGGAATTATTTGGAGAAATTAGAAAGTTGCTCAAGAGATACAAATAACAACAACAACAACAACAACAACAAAAACTCTGAACTTCTTGAATTCTTAGACACTTGATTCAAAGACTAATTGAATCAATATGCAGTTGCAATGCTGGCATATTCTGAGGTTAAAAAATTAAATCAATATTCAATGTAAATTGTTTCTAGAGAAGGACAACAAACTAGGGAAAAAATAACTAAGCTGATATGATTTTCCAAAAAGTGATCTGTATTTTTTTTTCAATAATTTTTTTTACAAAAACTATGTATGATGTCCAGAATTGGGTTAGATGTTTGAAACAAAGCATTGTAATATGCCAATTTAAAAGTATTTAATAAAACATTTGTCTTGGGGGCTATTATTAATCGTAGTGATTTTACCCAAAAAGATTTAGAATAGGCAAGCATATTGAGAGTTAAGTCAACACACTTTAGGTTAGGATCCAGTTGGAGAATATAAGAGGAATAGTTTGAAATGGAAAAGAACAGCCTTATTTTATTCTGCAACAGAAAAGATTTGAGATTTCAAATGTTACTGTGTGTAATCTCAGTAGTTCCAAATTTTAACCAATATGTGCTAAAGAGAAAAAAAGGAAATGCTATATGAAGCTAATAGCTATAAAATCTGCCGAAAAATGTGATCACTTTACCATCCATAAAGCAAAAGTATGGGCTATTCAACAATTACAACAGGAAAACCAGAGAGGTTTCCGTTTCAAATCATTAATTATATTTGGCTCCATAAAAAATAAAAATTCTATCAATTTCTCATAAATAATGTGAAGTTATCAAAAAGCTAGGGTGTTAATTGATTGCCTATATAAAAGATAGCATTCATTTTCCTTGCCCAGTATCCTCAACTGGGACCCGCAGGCACTGGAGACAACGGCCAACCTGGCATTAGTATTTGTTGGCTACTAATGGAACCAGATCCCTGGGGAAAGGAAAATTTGACCACAGATGGGAGGTGCTTGCTACTCTTGCAAGGTTTTCTTTATGAGAAACTTCCAGTCTTTGCTCCAAAAGACCAGTATAGTTCCTGGGGAACCCAAAGCCGTCTACAAAATAACTTTCACTGGAGATGAGATGTTTGTCTCTAGGTCAGAGAGATGATACGCTACGCTTTCAGAGCACTCAGTTTTTCTTCTCATTGCACTGAAGCAATCAAACACTTGGCGTATAAGCAAGTCGGTCCTAGGCCCGCAAGTTATGGGTGAGGTATTGTCAATCAAGTCTGCAGGGCCGAAGCTCCGCCCACAGAGCCGATCTGTTTACGTTGGAGTGACAACTCCCAAGGTGTCCAGCAGCTACTGATTTACTGAAAACTCAACCCCACAATTAATCTCCTGGGGTAGATAAATAAGCACAATTCTTATCTTTGACATGGACAAGAACCATCGTTTAATTGTGTTTATACCTATCAATGTACATTTTCAAATTTTGTAGTTGATGCTATTTAAAAAAATCCTATGGCAGCTTTAATGAAATTAAGATGCCTAAGCAGCCCTGCCCATTAGAACCTTCCTTTGCATATCTGACTTCTGAAAACACACATTCTCTTTGTAGTACTCAGGCAAGTTGCCTTGAGCTGCGAGGGAGAGTGAAGGTCAGATGAGAGAGGAAATCTTAAGTAAATCAGGTAAATTTGCACCGAGAATTTTCTATCACACTTGTCTCTATCGAAAAATCAGCCTATCTTTACCGTTTACTTTCTACCAGAGTAAAAATTAGAGTCTGCAAATTGTAAATATAGGGGGAAAGATAATTTAGAACACCGTTTTATCACTGTCGACCCAGTGGTTTTCATAACTGAACCCCACGTATTTTGAGAATGTCATTACTGCCTTGCAGTGTTTGTGGAGGAGAGGAGCACAAGGCCGCCTCCACCAAAGGGCAGAAAAGAAACTGAGTGACCCAGGGAAGGACACAGGGTGACCTGTTTATGATTAAACCCTGAAAAAGATAAATTGTTAGGCTAGCTGCGTGAGTGGGAGGGAAGTCAGGTTCACACCAACGCCTCTTCATTCCCCGGCCTGCCCTGATGGTGCCAACGTGGATGGTTGCGCCTTCCCATCAGGGCGCAAATGTTTTCTTCAGAGCGGTCATTAAAGCTGGGAGAAGGCAAAAATCTTGTTTGGCCATGGCATGACGCCCTTCGGTTTTATCCCTTTGTGCGCAGGGACAGAAAAAAGGCAAGAGGAGTTTACTCGGGATTTCAACATCTGTCAATATCTAGCTGCAGACATTTTAGCAGCTGAAGCCAATCAGTCTCTGGAAAGCGCTAAGCCGCCATACCCAGTGCTCCCAACGAACATAACCTCTTGAATGTGCACGACCAGGCATATTTCAGTATGCGCTGCCAGGCGGGGTTAGTAATGCAAGCAATATGCAGCTCACTTTACTTGCTGACTGGCTTAAAAAGAGAAAATTAAATACATTTCTCATAAGGATATTTTGTGGAATTTTTCCACATCATTAAATAAAATGTAGCCCTGGTTTAAAGGCATTTCCTGAGAGAAAACATTTCTTAACCTAAACTAACTGAACTGTATGAAGCAGTCTGCCTGTGTACACCATAATATTTTTTTTCTGATTACACGTAATGGGTCTCCTATCGTCCTGCAGGCTTACCCATATCGTTGAATTGTTTCTTAGCCATCTGAAAAAATTGACTGCAAACTTTTTAAAGCCGTTCTCAGGGAATCGGTGCTTATTCAATTTTCTCTTCAGAGTTACAAAAGAGTAGATGGTATTGGAGATGACATTTCTAAAATAATTAAGAAAAATAATGACAAGCTTTCTTTGGCTAGGTGCATACGTTCTTCACAACTCTAACATAACAAGCAGTAACGGTGTTTCCTCGTTGCTCACTAAGAAAGATAAGCTCAGCTATGAGAGACAGACGCAGAAAGCAGTGGTACTGAATCAAAATGAAAATATTTTCTCTTTGACCATACTGCAGTTGAGCAAACCCTCTGCCATTGACCTACACACACACCCAGTCTCCGAATGCGTTCCCAGGCTCCATCAGAATGTGTATTTTCACCTACTTCACAAAAAAGGCAATGCGTATCCAGATTGAATCCGTTCCAGGCGGAGTTTCTGCAATACCCCTTTAATTACTTTTGATCCCCGTGAGCTGAGTTGTTACCAACTTCCCAAGCTTGGGGTCCCCGCCTGGGGAGTAAGGTGCTGTACAGCGCTTACGCATCTTTTTTGTTTTGTTTTGTTTTGTTTTGTTTTCCATTGGAGGAGCCACATGAGATATTCTGATTTTATTTTTAATAGACTCTCTTGGCCTCTTTGTCTAAGTCGGAAGTTTTCTATTAAAAAGAAAGAAAAATTATCCTCCCAAGAAGATAGCACACATCTTCTGTGTAAACCCCAGGAGCCTTCTAGCCAATTTGAAAGTCAACATCAGAGACGGAAGGCCTTTTTGTTTCGTTTCAATCTTAACTCTCACAGTTGCTCAAATTGAATCAAGAAGCAAAACTTTCAAACTGAACGGTGTACTGAAACAAAAGGAGAATTCTTTTTCCAAGGCTGTGTGGGATAACTACCGAGAACACCCTGAGAGGAAAACAAGACAAGATATGTCCCGGCCAGAGGTGGCAACCCAGCAACCCACCGAGAAGAGCTGCCTGCCCCCCCTACTGTCACGGAGCTTGGGGAACTTTGTCAGCGCAGATGCCCTCAGGAATAAAAACAAACTCAGCTCCCAAGAATCTTAGAGATTCTTGCCCCATGTATGCACATATGTACAAGCAGTCACCCGCACACAGCACAGTGCCAATGGGACAAGGGTGCTGTGTCTAATGAGAAACACAGAACAATCCTCTCTTGAGGGTGCTGGATCAAATTCCCGGTCTCCTAACGAGGTTAGAACTCTGTCCCTGCTCTGGGCACTGCCTTGTGGCAGAGAATAACCTCTTGCTCCGTTCCCATTCCCTGTAAAAATAAAACCTTCAAGAAGAAAGAATGTCCTATTGTTGGAGCAGAGTTATTCCTCCAACGTCTCAAAGAGAAGGTATTTTCAGCATCTGGGAAGAGATTGTGTCCAGAGGGGCTTCTTAGTTTTACAGCTGGGTCCACTCAAACCAGTCCAACAAGCCAGCATTACATAGAGGAGCCCAGCCAAACACAGGCACTTCAATCATGCTCAATTCACTTGGGTTCTGGTAAATGAAATAAAACCCCAAAGCTTGGCTTTTTATTTTTCTTAGGGCAAAGTCCATTTAGAATGGATATAATCGCTCGCTATGGTTACATATGCCACATTTATTTTTAAATAGCACCATATCCCAAGGGCTCCTGATTTTCATCCACACTGCAGGTAGGAAGACTGCAGGAAAAATAATTTTCAACACAGTCTACATTTTATCTTGGACACAAAACATGCATGGAGATGTTCACTCAGGTTGGTAAGGACCTAAGCAAGTTGGTGACTGAGCCTTGCATTTTGTATCGTGGGAAAAGTCTCCAGCTATGAGAATGGGCTGGCTAAAATATCCTACAATCTGCGGGCTACCATGGGCATTCTGTCACAGGGTTTTCAACTGCAGGGTAGAAGACACTTCCCCTATTGTGTGTGAAAGACCTGTTGTGTATGTACAACCTGTCTTTATTCCTGGGCTGTGGTGACAAGTCACATGAATGAGCCAGTGTTGACCATGATTCCAAAGTCCTTCGTCTGCTCTTGCATGTCAGGTGAAGGCAGAACATTTGGGGATGTATTTCTGCTAGGCATGCTTCAGGTGACAGACTTTCCAAGAGCTTGGCTAAGTTGCTGAGAAAAGCTGGGGTAAGACAAGCTTCCCTTGTAAAAGGTGATTTGTGTTTTCTGTGTTTCGCCTAACCTCACCCAACCTTGGTGCTTTCCCTTTCTCTTACCAGTTCCCTGCAGCCAGACACCAGATCCAACACATCTTTGAACACTGAATGGACTCTGATTGAGTCTCTCTAGTTTTTATTGTTGTTGCTGCTGTTGTTTTCTGAGATAGAGTTTCTCTGTGTAGCCTTGGCCATCCTGGACTTCCTTTGTAGACCAGGCTAGCCTTGAACTCACAGAGATCTGGCTGCCTTTGCCTCTCCCCGAATGCTGGGATTGCAAGTGTGTGCCACCATGCTTGGCTGAGTCTCTCTAGTTAAAATAAACTGACCAAGCTGGCTGGTTGTAGATCATTAGGCCCAAACAGAGGTTGGGAGTTAGGTACCAAGTTTTACCTACACACTCATGTTTATAAATGGAGAGATTCCATGGTGAAAATTTGCGTTCCTGTCATTTTTGGAAAAAGCTGAAAATGTTGGTGACATGAGCTTACTTTGTGCCCTGGCAGCAATTGGTCAAAGCAGCTGTTTCCCTGGACGACCGGGTATTAGGTCTCTGTCCCCTCGGCACTATCTCTTTTTGTGACTTACATGCCTGGCTTCTCCAGGTACGGAACTTAAGTAACCAGGAGTGACTGGAATGCACGATGCAGGAAGCCCCTCACACATGATGAGTGAACCCCCTGCTGCCTGAGCATCAGCTTTTCCTCTCATCACCTGTGCAGGGTGGTCACGCGTGACCCATGCTTTCAACATCACCGTCCAGGTTATCCCACTTGCTCCAGTCTGGAAACTCTTCCTTGAAGAAGAAAAGCAAATGCTTTGCAGGCTTCAGAGGAACTATCACGGGTAACAAATTCCTTATGACATCTCACAGCTAAACGTATCACATGGGCAGAGTTGAATGCGGTCGAGAAGGCTCTTGAGCCAAAAGAAGGAAAAGCATAAACACGCCTAGAGAGTTGTGTTTAAAAAGCATGACAGAAAAGAGGCGTCAGGGAGAGCTCCAAGCAAATAATTTTAGGTCAGGGTAGATACAAGGTTTACTAACTTCAGCTCAGTTTTCTGCACACACAGGTGAGGGCGCAGACAGTCCCCGGCAGAAGACAGGTACATGGTTACCTTCTTATGACTGGGCTTCTCCCGGTCATGAGAGTGTCCTCTCTAGGAGAAGCTTAAAGACTAAGAGAAACAAAAATTCGTCTCATATTCCCTGCTAGAATTTGCTTTAGAATTTGCATTTGAGACTAAGAGGGTGCACTACGAGCCTGACCTGGAGAATAGCAAAAATCTTGACCAAGTTTCAAGAGAAGTGAAGGAGGCTGTGATCAGAGTGACACTGAGCCACAAGTAAGGCAAGCGGCAGTAAGTCTGGGGCAGGAGCCATAAAGGACTGTCAGACAGCTTAGGGAAACAGGTGCTGGCTTTGGGGAGGACTTAGGAGTTGAGCAGGGTATGTCCTGTGTGTTCACTTTGCACACCCGTGATCATGTGTGTGTATGCCTGTGTAGATGAACATGTCTCTCATTTGCTCTCTGCATTATCTTTTGAAACAGGGATTCTCGCTGAACCTGGAGCTCACTGATTCGGCAACACTGACTGGCCAGCAAGCCCCATGGACCATCCTTTCATTATAGCACCTACCTCTACCAAAGTGCTGGGATCATAGGGATGCAGCACCGTGAGGGACTCTTTTACATGGGTGCTGGGATTAAATGCAGGTCTTCCTGCTGTGTGGCAACAACTTAGCCAAGAACTGAAAAAAAAAAAAAAGAAAGAATGGAGAAGGCTAATTCTCTCTCTCTCTTTCTCTCTTTCTGAGACAGAATCTCTCTACATAGTCTGGCCATCCTGGAACTCACTATGTATGTCAGACTGGCCTCGAACTCACGTCTTTCTGGCTGCCTTTGTCTCTCAAGCGCCAGGATTAAAGTAGTGCCCCACCATGCTCAGCTTTGTAGTGGCTAATCGAGGTTGTCAACCTGACTGTATCTGGAATCAATTAAAACCCAAGCAATTGGACACACCAACTTGATTGGCTCACTTGGGCTGGGAAGACATGCCCTAAATAATTTGAGGTGGCAGACTCACTCTGAATCTGGACCACACCCTCTGGTATAAAAGGACATGGAAGAAAAGTTGGTTTGCCTTTTGCCTATTTGTCTGTATGAACTTGCTGGCAAGTTCATCTATCCTGCTGGTGAGGCATTTCTTTAGAACCTACTTTTTGGGGGGATTCAACATATATTAAAGACCAGCTAAGACACCTAGCCTAATGGACTGAACACCATTGGACTCTTAAGCTTTCTGTTGGGAAACAGCCATTGTTGGACTAGCCAGACCACAGCCCATAAGCCACTCAAATAAATCCTCCTTTAATATATATACCTGTTCATTCTATCAGTTCTGCTCCTCTAGGGAACCTAGACTAACAGAGGAGAGGAGAAACACATGCAGTATGATAACTTTCTATGTTCTTCCCAAGGCTGGCCTGGCAGCACTCTACCTGGACATCTAAAGCACAGGTATCTGATTGCAAGGGGAACCAGCCTTCATCTATGGAGCAAGTGGGCCGTCAGATACCAGGTTCTAAGGAGGTGGCTCTCAACCTTTCTCGTGTTAGGGCCCTTTAATACAGTTCTTCTTGTTGTGGCCCTCAACCGGCAAACTCTCTTTGCTGTTGTTTTGTAAGTGTAATTTTGCTACTGTTATAAACTGTAATGTAAAATATTTTGGAGATAGAGGTTTACCAAAAGAGGTTACATATACAGGTTGAGAACCGCTGTGAGGTACGCTTGACCGTCAACCCATGTTTCAGGATTTTTAATATGGTAGCTGGCCTTTTGCCTGAGGCCAGTGGATACTGAGGGGAAAGTACTGAGAGTCATGGTCTGGGAATTCTGTTGTTGTTGGACAGGGTAAACCATTCCTATTTCCTTCTAGGTTGGCTCCCTTAGCTGGCAGGACTCTATCAGGGAGAAGGCATTAAGTATTCAATACTCAGCCCTGCTGCAGTTTCCTCACATTCAGAGTAAAAGAATTTGGGGGAAAATCAGATTCTATCATACATTGAACAAGAAATGATTTCAGAGGGCTTTTAAAAGCATGGCATAGGCTAATGGCTTTAGTCAGAACCTTCTAAAATGCTTTAGCGCCTCTTAGAGAGATTTAATTTTCAGCTGTCTGAGGTGGACTAATTACTGAGGTAGAGCTAAAAGTGTCCCTCTGATTAGAAAGGACAGGGGGCATAAATACAGTGAACCAAAGGACTGCGTCATACTCTTCATGGTCATTGAACTAAGGAAGGAACAAAACAGCTGTGGTCTGTTTCTGTCTTTACGCCACCCCGGGCTTCCATGGCGCAAAGAGACAGATACTTCTGGGGCCCAGCCGCCGTTTTCATCAGAAAAGAGCTGGGGAAACAGAAAACCCCTTGACTGAGATAAATCCTTTGGCTATTTCTATTTCTCACTTTCTGCCCGCTTGCTTAAAACATTTGTGTTTCCGGGGTGCCCTTCCGCAGACACAACGATGGACGCATCAAAGCAGAAAGCGCAATGTCCGCGGAGAGAGGAGCGTGGGGTGCGCAGGGTGGCTTGGTGGCCCCTTCTGCAACACAAAGGAATGATCTTGGCAAGGAGCTTTAACCCCATCCCCTCAAGCTGCAAAAAGAAAAGGGACAACGTTAAATGGCTGCAGCTAGAAAATATACCGGAGAGAAGGTCTGTAATCATCTGCTTTTCAAGTAGGGGTTGAGAAAAACAGGAGCCATGGAGGGAACCTAGGGGCCTAATCAGGGACACAGAACCCTGTGGACACTAGGACAGCCAAGGAAGAAATATCCACGGTTCGCTCGAGCTTCCTCAGCGCTTCAGGGAGAATAATGTACACGGTCTTCTGAGTGCCATCTTACAGCCTCCAAAGCACGTCTCACAATTAGCCTAACCGATCCAGTGCAGGGCTGTGCTTGGCTAAAGAAAGAAACCGGCGAACGGTTACGCACACATTCCCCTCTGAGGTCATCCACCTTGAGTATCAAACTGAAATATCACACTGGTTGATTGAAGGTGGTGCTTCCCTTTAAAACCCGGATTCTGCTGTCCTGCTAAGAAATAACACTTAACATCTATTGAACTTCAAAGCAGAAAAACAGCTTATTAATGCCATACCTCTCTTCCCTGGAAAGTAAAACATAAAAGTATTCAATGTACGTTCACTCTGACAAGCTTTTCCCTGTAATCTGCTGTTTCCGGTCTCACTGTTAGAACTAACCAGTGACAAAGCACAAGTAATATAGTGTTCACCTGCCGTACCATTCACGGCTACCTTCAACTGCTTCTGCCACGGTCCCTAGTAAGCAGAAGGGGATTTGGATGAACAGTGTCACTAGCATCCTACTTCTGTTCCTGTTGCCTGGCATCTCCTCAGTTTTGCTGCCTGTGAAATGGGCTGAACTCATATGTGACAGGCGTTTGCTCTTAGCATTGAATTTTATCATGGAGCAAGACTCATGTTTGTTTTTTTTTAAAGAAATATTTTGGAATCCCGTTTCAAAATGTATTATCTGCCAACATGAAGTTACAAAACATTGCTCCATGATCCAGCCCTGCCCCCTAAACGATGAACAAAATGCACTTTAGAAAGACTGGGTATGCCAGAGCAGCTAAAGAGAGAAAATTTCAAACAAACGAATTAGGGCCTGATGGCTCAGTGGCTGTCTTTTGCTCTTCCAGAGGACTTGAGTCCAGATCTCAGGACCCACATCTCGCAACAGCCCAAAACTCCAGCTCCAGGGTGCAAGATACGCTCCCCTGGCCCTCCCAGGCACCTACACAGCTGTGGCATGAATTCACTCCAACACGGACAAATATACATGGGTAAGAATACAGCTCAAGCTCACTAGCTACATTTTGAAATTAAGCATTGTAATATAATTTTAAAATAGAATGACAGCTGTCCTAATTTTTAGTAGTGTATTTTTAATTTGTATGTTTGTACAAAGCATTTTTATCAAATCCACCCCTAACTCCCATCACTAACTCTCACGGACACTCCCCCCCCGCCCATTACTCTCCCGATTTCAGTGTCTGCTTCTTTTTCTCTCCCTCCCCTTTTTTCTTAAGTCCACTGAGTTCAACCAGAGCTGCCAATATGTCTATGGCTCCGGGGACACACACTGCTGAATCCTTGCATGGCTGTAGGGCTGGTGAGGAAACAAAGAAATTACAGACACACATATAGAGAAAGAAATATGTGGGGTCGGGTGGACTGAGCTCTTTAATAGAGGACCCTCAGCGCCCCAGAAGATCAGCATGTTTCTTATGTGTGGTTGAACAGGGAGACGGGGTTATTACATACAGCTGGAAATGAGGCAGGGTTCATGGTACACCGTGGGGTTGAGGAGATGGGTTTAACTAATCTCAGTGGGAGCAGTCTCCACAGACAAGCAGTCTTCAGGCCACAACGGGGAGAAAGCAATGATGTGCATTTTCTGCACACAGTATCCACCTCATCCAGGGCTATCATCTCCTCTCTTTACATGTAGGCCTAATGTATAAAGGCTCTTTCCTTCCTTGCATCCTTCAGTTTCCAATACCTCCTCAGCGATGGTGGGGCCTCATGAGCAACTCCCTCACCACAGCGGAATTCTCACTGGCTTGGTTTCCTGCAGATCCTGACCTGGTATCCACAGAGGCTGTGAGTTCATGAGGGCAACAACCAGGTCATATCTAGAAGATGCTATTCATAGCACTCTTCCCCTCCCTCCACTTTTTATATTCTTCCTGCACCCCCGTCTACAATGTTCCCTGAGCCTTGGTGGGAAGAAGGCAGACACAGATGTTCCAGTTAGGCCTGACCACTCAGAGTCACTTCTTCTCATCACTGTGACCATTTGTGAGTCTATGTATTAATCACTGCCTACTACAAAACAAACATACAAACAGCTCCCCTGACTAAGGGTGAAAGCACACAAATCTATAGTTATAAATGTAACTATTTAGAAGGCAGTTTAGCAACACCATTTAAAAAAATAACAACCACAGTTTCCCTGCTAGGGTTTATGACCTTTCTAGCCATGGGCTTTGGACCAAGTTTATACTACCAAACATGAATTCATTGCATGGACTAAGCCTCATATCCAATCAAAGAGCAGCCCGCTGTTCTGTAACATCATGTCGCTATTGTACCAGTGGGAAATTTCTGCTTCAAGAGTCAGAACTGTGGCAGGCAGGGTACAGCACTGGGTAAAAATCACAGATTTGTGATTTTAACCCAGTACCCTGCCTAGCACCTTCTGGCATTATGAAAGTCAGCCAGCAAGGAAGACATTTCCTAGTCAGTCTCAGCTTGTACTCTCTGTCCTAAAACCAAAGTACATACCATCTTCAGCAACAGGGTCTTCTCATCTAGTTATAAACAACAACTAAGAATTATGGTAATGACTTGTGATGTTTTGGGTGCCTTGGGAACATGCCTGACCAATAACATTTAAGTAGGTATTCCATACCTGGCATTGAGATTTTTGTTTTATTATTTAGACATTCTAGGAGAAGCAATGCCCATCCTTTGTCATTCTTGTAGAGTACTCTTTATTATTATTATTATTATTATTATTATCATTATTACTTTTTTATTGGTTTGGGTTAATACTTACTGGGAACCTATGTTGAACCATCCCTGCATCTCTGAAAAATATCGAATTTGTCCATGAGTGACTCTTTGATGTGTTCTTGAATTTGATTGGCAGGTGTTTTGTTGAGAAATGTTGGGTTGATGTTCAGCAGGAGATTTGCCTATAATGTTCTTTCTGTTGTTGCATCTTTGCTAATTTTCATATCAGGGCAATAGCTGCTGAGTTTTACAATGATTCATCCTTTTGTGTTTCAGGGAATAGCTTGAGAATCACTGGTGTTAGTTCTTCTTTGAGGGTCAGGTAAAATTCGCCAGTGAATCCATCTGGGCCTGGATGCTTTTAGGAAGGAGATTTTTAAATTATTGCTTCAATTACACTGCTTGTTGTAGACCCTGTTGTTTATCTCTCCTTGCTTTAACTTTTGTAGGTCATAACATCTAGAAAGCCATCCAGTTCTTTTAGATTTTCCAGTTTAGTATAATGTATGTTTTTGTTTTTTTGTTTTTGATGACTTGTGATAATTGACATTGTTACCTTTTAGGATTATTACATTATAGGGATCAAAATTGGGTCCTTTGGAAGAGCAGCAAGCACTCTGAACTATGCAGCCACCTCCTCAGCTCCATAGTTTATTCTTTCCTGTGTCTTTTGGGTAGATTTATTTTTCCCTTCAGTCTGAAGGACTCCCCCACGTGTCTTCTGCGGAACTGACTTAGTGGTCACAGATTCCTTAAAATGATTTTTGTCATAGAAAGTTTTTCTTTTTCCTCCAATGAGACAGACAGGTTTGTAGGATATGTAGTCTGTGTTGATAGTTGTCAGCTTTCAAAAGTTGAAATGCAGCTTCCCAGTCTCCATTTGCTTTTAAAGTCTCAGCGGAATAATCTGCTGTTATTCTGATGTGTTTGCCTCCACACACCACTTGGTGTTTTAATTAGAATACGATGCAGCCCCTTTTCTGCTCATCTGATGTCATATATTTCTCCTGTGTCTGCATTAGCATTTTTCCTCAACCATTAGAAATTTTCTGTTATGATTCTTTCGAAAATGTTTTCTGTGCCTTTAGACTATATCCCTGTCCTCTGTGCCCATTATTAAAGGATTTGGTCTTTTCAGAGAGTTACATGTATCCTGAAATTCCCTTCTGGTAACTTTTGTTTTATTCTTTGTCCTTGTTAGATTGTTGCAGTTGCTGGATCTGCTTAAAAGCTTAGATATCCTATGCTTTCTTTGACCCATTCTGCTCTTGAGACTTTCCACAGAGCTTTCAGTTGACTTGGGTTTGTTTGTAGAATTCTATCTCTTTGGATCAGTTTTTCTTCAGTATTTCTCTCTATTGAATTCCTTTCATATCATCCATCACCTTATTTTATATAGCTGTTTGTGTCTGTGAATATGCTTGTAATTATTATTGAGTTCTCTGTGCTGGCTAGTTTTATGTCAACTTGGCACAGCTACAAATATTCCAGAAAGAAAACGCCTTCATAATATCTGGCTGGAGGCAAGCCTGTAGGGCATTTTCTTAATTAGTGATTTATGGGGTAGAGCCCAGCCCTTTGTGCACAGGACGCTTCGTGCACAGGGTTCTATAGTAAAACAGGCTGACTAAGCAATGGGGAGCAAGCCAGTCAGCAGCACCCTTCCATGGCTTCTGTATCAGCTCCTGCCTTCAGGTTCCTGCCCTGTTTGAGTTCCTGCCTGCACTCCTTTGGATGATGAACTGTTATTTGGAACTGAGAGTGAAATAAACTGTTTCTCCCCAGCTTGCTTTTGGTCATGGTGTTTCATCACAGCAACTGTAACCCTGACTAAGTCAATGTGTCTAATTTCATCAACTCACTCTCAGCAGACCCTACTTCTGTAGTGTCAGTAATATTAGTTATCTTGGTTTTGTTTGCTTGCTTGCTCTTTGTTGTGTGTGTGTGCATTTCTTATATCACAGTGTTGAGATTCACATATCTAGTGTTATTATTTTGTTGCTTTTTAAAATAAGCTACATTCTTTCAGTTGAAGTACAATGTTCAAATGAAATTTGAATGTGTACAAGTTGAGACATTATTGGGCTGCACAGAATGATAGATTGCTAAATCTGTGGGAGTTTACAATTAAGAAATAAAAAGAGGAAGCAACAAAGATGAGAGAAAGAAAAGGTGTAACAATAAGAATGGCTTGAGATGTAGCTGAAGGGTGTAGAAAAGAATGTCATATAGTAGTCTGAACAGAGAAACATAAATAACAGTCCTCATATCTAACTGAGCAATATCCAGACAAAAGTACCACCACAAGAAGACACAGATGCTGGAGTAGAATTTAAGTAATAGAAGTTAAGAAATAAAAAGATAGTATGGCTTGGATGACTGGCACAGCCACATGGTGTTGAAAGGTAAAGTTCTCAGACCCCTCTAGCTGTAGTAGGGTGCACATGGTGAAGTGTGTGGAGAGGATAGTAAGAGCTTTGGGTCGCTGCAGCCTCATTGTTCTTGGAGTTTAAGGAACTTGTAAATCCTTTACTGCTAGCTTCCACTCACTCTAGAACTGTACTTCACCATGGCCTATTGTATGCCTGCGTGTCTGCTGTATGTGAGTGTTAGTACCTTCCTCAACAAAAAGGGGACTTTGAAAGGAACGATGATCTAATCTTTGTTGATTTTTTTTTGATATTTTTATTTTTAAAAGCCACCCCTCCCAACACACACACCTCTAACTGCATTGCCTGGGAGAGTGAAAGAGCAATGGCTTACACAGACCTCCTTTTTTAGTTTGTTTGTTTGAGATAGATCCTCTTGACCTTCTGAGTCTCCTGCCTGCACCTTCCAAGTAGGTTTTTCTACCACACCCATTTTATGCTTTGCTCTTAAACTCGGAGCCGTAAACAGTGTACCTGGTGAAGGCACTGTTCTCACTGAGCTACATCACCAACGCACTCTGACTTCTTCACAGCAAATCCATTCTCTCATTGTGTTATTTTAAAAAAATAGCATTGGGTTTGTGCAAATGAGAACTGCACCTTCATGTGGTGAAGAAAAAAATCAATACACTGTGAAATGTGATTCGATGGGAAGGAAACCTCCATCCCCTGTGGTAAACCCCAGGTTTCATTCAGCGGGGCTGACAAGCCATGGCCGGTAGCTTCTCACAGACATCAGTTTTTAGTGACGAGATGTTTGTCTGTACTGTACCGACATCACATTAATGCAATGAGCAAAACAAGAGAGACTTTTGGTTCACAGGAAGAAAATATGAAGTCAAGTCAGTTGCCAATGTGCACGGAATATTTTGCATGATTGTTCAGGCAAACAAAGGATTTGTGTACTTAACGGGAGAAGTCCCAGCAGAACATGGGTATGGTCAAGGAGTTAGAGCAGTTAGCAACATAGTATCCAGGAGAAACACAAGGCACAGTCAGGTTTGACTTAACCTGTCGCACCCACAATCCTGCTCACTGTGCTCTTACATCTCCAAGGTCACAAATTCAGGGGCCTGCTTGGCTCTGAAATAAAAGTCACTGGGGTTGGAAGGAGTAAAAAATGAATAGGGAACTGTGGGAAGAGGGGTGTCTAGAAAAGAATGTTTAAAGAGAGAGAAAAATCTATTCAGACATGAATCTTACAGAAATGCAAACTACAGCTGCCCTGGTGGTGTTTTGTTTTAATGAGAAAGAGCAGAGATAGAGTTTTCTATCAGTCTTTTTCTTCTATTTCTAAACCCTGAGAGTTTATTTTAAAATAATTAACCACCCTGAATGAAAACCCTTGTCTGTAGGATGCCTTAGCACATGACCTTATTTTCTCCTCACACAAAACTTTCCTGGCTAAGGACCACCATTTCCTAAGCCTCAAAGAACCTGAGGAAGCACCTACTTCTACCCATCTCTTTCTCAGTGGGAGGCCTACAGGCACAGCTGGCTGGGGCACATTGCCAGTTTGAATATCCACCCTAAAGGGGAGCAGGGTCTTGAGGCAAGGCTACAGTGACAGTCCAACTCATAACTGTAGCGCTTCAACCTCCTAGATGTGTCGCTGTCATAATGCAACGTCCTCCTCCTCAAACCAGGACCTGGGAGGCAGAACTGAGGCCCCTGCATCTGAACTGCTCATTACCCTACCACCACGGGAAACTCAGAAAAGGCATCAGTACAAGATGTGAATATGGTCTAATTAGTTTTCCTTTAGAATCCACTTAATATACTCGAATATATTTCCTCATTCTAAAGTAGTCTTGCTGTAATCCAGCCCTTATTTATGTTAACAAATTTGCCCTTCAGTGTCCCTGAGTGAATTTACTCTCTCTCTCTCTTAAGAGGCAAAAAGGGAGCAAATTCAATTTTCCATAAGCAGAAAAAGGAGAATACTGCCAAGCAGCTTCAGGGCAGCAATTGTGGGTGTTTTCCACAAGGGGAAATGGAGAATCTGCTATGTAAAAATGACAAAAGGTTGCTAGCCAGAGTCAACAACCCAGTCTGGAAGCTGATGTCCCATAAAAATGATGGTCACTTATCATGGTATGGGTGCTATTAAAGGACACTGGAACCCAGCAAGGACCTCAGGTCATGTTTATGATGAAGCAGGCATCAACTTCCTCAAAATGGCTTACAACTCATGTCTTTGTTATCTCCATCCCTCAGTCCCCTACACCGAATGGAAAGCCTTGCTGCTCGAATGTTGAAGTATGATATCAAACAAGCCCATCAATCTTTTTCTGCTAGTCATTTGCATTTCAAATCAGTGAGATCATTTTAAATATTCATACTTTTCAACTTGGTAACACACCGCTCCTATGAATTTGTTCCAAGGAAAGAATTCTAAACAACAGCAGAAATAAAAATGAAAACAAGTTAAATATTCAATAATACTGGAATGCCAAGCAAAGCACAGTTTAGGTTCTCAGGGAAATGTTATACAGTCATTGCAAAGGGTATAAAGATTATGTGATAACATCAAAAAATACTTACATTGGGATGTCGTCAGAGAAATCAAAACACAAAATTCTAAATAAGTATGATTATATTTTATGTGCCAGCCAGCCAGGAAGCTGATGCAGGAAATAGAAGATTAAGGGGGTGGGGTCCACTGAAAAGTTAACAGTAGCTTCATGTCTGAGCCATACCAATTTCCCCAGTTCCCTTAACTGACTACATTTTCTTAAATGAGCATGTATTACTTTATAATGGAAAAGTATATAAATTCTTAAAATGAGGCTTAAACACTTCAAATAAAGCTGTCTCAACAGTATGGGCTTCGGGCTGCCCTGAACAAGACTTTCTAAAGCAAAAGGTTGCTTCCACAATGATCCTAAAGCACGGCTTCAGAGGAAGGGAAATAAATCCAAGCCTTCCCTCGGATGACTTTGCCAACATTCTGAACAGAATCAAATTAATCATTCCAGGGATGGTTTACAATCCAGAAATGAGGGGTTTTTTTTGTTATTTTTATCATAATCTCAGCTAAATCCGGTCGATGTGGTACAATCAGTCAGAAATTTAACCTTATTAAAATCCACCTACAGCATCAAATTAGGATTTCTATGGAAGCAGATTCAAAAGGTTGAATGAACGTAATGTGAAGTGGAATTTCCTTTCATTTCTACTCCCGCCCTTCATAAATCTTAGCCCTTCAATTTCATCAAGTGATTCTTTGTACTAGCATTCTGGGCAGGAAGTATGGAGAGAACTGATGTGATTTCCTAGCACCTCTCATGATTTTTTGAATATTGCACGTGTTTGAATCCATCAGACACAGCTGCTTCAAGACAGTCCATGTGAAATAGTCTCAATATGTGTGATTCATATACAACGCCAGCTCCTTCCAGCCTTTCTCTTTTATTTAGCACACACGCACACACACACACACACACACACACACATTTTCTCAGCCTGGTTTTTAAAATAAAGGAAAATAAATTAGTGATTAGAATGTGTAAAGTGGTTCCATCGTACTGAGCAAGTGTGAGAAGAGATAGGCACAGAGCTGGCCTAGGGAGAGGAGAGCACCCCAGAGCTGGGTCTCCACCGTGGGATTTTTCAAAGCTGCTTCTGAGTTTTCTCCTTCCTCTCTGTTACCACCTTACAAATAGCCTGACTTGGTTGGTCTCATTAAGAACCGAATGAGAAGGTTTGCTCTCGGTTTGTCTCTTACATTTCAAAATAAGGTGGGGCAAAACGATGTAAAGGAAGTGATCAACATATTCCTGTTGGTACCGTATTGGCTTACACTCTCACTGGTTTCCTTGGTGTCCTTGGCTCCTATTGAAAAAAAAAAGGCGTGCTAATTGGTTAATTATTATTCCCAAGAGTCTACCCACAAAGGCATGGGTTAACTAAGTTTGTATGAGTCTGAACTAAATTTTAAGTAAGAAGTTATTATAGGAGTGGCTTGGAATTTTGAATACACACTTCACAAATATCCCGGTTCCCACTCAAATTTGGTGTGAACTGGAGAGATGAGGCTGCCTGTAAAAGGTTGCCTGGTGAGGACCTCCTTGGGGCGTGCCTGTTTAGCCTGTACAGAGAGCTCGGATGACAAAAAAAAAA
>CM053751.1:7549278-7566655 GCA_028658305.1 Pachyuromys duprasi
TCTGCAAGCCAGGACTCCCTTCTCAAGACTGTAGAAAAACAGTGTGTATTGTCTGCCCAATTCGGATGATTGGTTGGCTTCTACGGACCTTAGTTTTCCTCCTGGACCCCTGCTTTCCAGGAGGAATTTATGGTGTAACCCCAAATCTTAATTGGTTTCAGCTCTAAAGTGATTCCGTAGACATTGCCCTCAAAACCTAAGACAGTATTTTTACAGTGAAACGAGGCAGACCACCTTGTTGGTTTGAACCCAGAAGAACGCGATCCAGCTATGCCCTACCCAGTTTCATCTCGTGCACATGCGCATCACCCTGCTGCCACGGGCTTGCTCCACACCTTTCCCAAAGTAAATTCTCCTCTGCCCTCCAGACCCAAATACTTCCCTTTCTCTTTGGTTTTTCAGAGCGTCTTTTGGGGAGTAAAAATGTACATTATTTTAGGCAATTTTCGGTGACTGGGTCATTTCCCCACATTACCAGCACATTCAGTGATAATAATTAATGAGAGGAAGGTTTCTATGATAGTGCCTAGCATCCGGTTTTCAGCTCTTAAACATTTCCCTATACATGCACGGATCCTATTACCCCGGGGAGAGCTCTTATTAATCTCAGTGTCGAAGCTGTTTCAACAAATCTACTGTAATAATGAAAAGTCATCTTATCACACTTTGCTCTCAGTAAATTTACCATCCTTTGATAAGGTTGCAAACAACTGGGAAGTAATTGATCTGTAATTAGTGCAGCCACTGCTGAAGGGAGACTTCACTGCGGCTTCATCATTTATCTGCCCAGCACAGCACATCCTGCTTCAGAACACTAAATTATTCAGTATTCTTTTCAAATACAAATGGTCTCAATGGGTCCTCCATTATTTTAAGAACTTTCTGAAGAAGAGGCTAACATTTAAATTTCTGATTATCTGTCACTAGTGCAGTAGTTAAAGGAGCCGGGAGTGGAAGGATCATTTTTCACACATGACTCGTCTGTTGAAGCCAGCCTGAGCTATGAATGAAGAAAGACAGGGGCCCTTTGATCTGCACCAAACTTGCACAATTTATCTTTTAAATGCACTAAAGCTTTTGATAAATGTCAATTTGACAATTAAATTCTTCAAGGGCCACAATATATCACCATCACCGTGCCTATTTTTGAGGGTCGGTCAGCCATAACATTTTTCAGCAGTCTACAGCAAGCACAAGTCATGGGGGAAATGATAACTCTCAGGCCTGGCTGTTCTGCACATGGTATTTTTATCTCTTGTTAAGTAAAATAGCTGTGATCTTTTCCTTCAACACAGGGCACAACTCCAATGCCAGAGTTTGTGGTTGGCCTCGCAACCCAACCCAAAGTCATGATGATTTCTGTCATCTTTCTGACGGTTTAGGGGAGAAAGGAACCAGGGAGGCCCATTTTGAATCTATTGCCTTGTTGATTTTTCTTTCCTCATTGCAAAGGTATTTTCTTGTGTGTTTCATGAGAAACAAGCTACAGCCAGTCAGTCTGTCACTCTCAGAGGCCTCAGAGTCAGCAAGAGGGGCAGAGGTAGAACCAGGGCACTGGGCCTTTGGTTTTAGGAAAGACCCAGGTTATGCTCTGATTACAAAGGTCACTGATTAAGTCAAAGACCACAGACGGTAGAGCCTCACAGTAAATAGCTGGCAGGGAGGTGTGTGGGGAGGCTTTGCCTTTGAGGCCATTCCACTTTTTTAGTATATGTGAACTTCAAAGTTATTTCGTGCCTATGCTCAAACCTTTCTGTATCTTTGAGAACTAAAATAGCCATCAGATATGAGGAAGAACTAGCCCTTCCATCTCAGGGTTTACATTCAAAAGCTCTTCTCCTCTCTGCTCTTTTGGCCCCATTAAAACTCAGCATTAGCTGGAAGAATAACAATTGTAATGTGACATTTTGAAATGCTTCACATGAAAGATGATTTCGAACTCTGTGGTTACTAAGGGGTTTGTGAAGGGCTGACAAAGGGACAGATCCGCGATGCCTGTGATCTCCTCTCAAGAGATAGCGTCTCCAGGGCCCAGTGTGGCCCTGCCACCCAGGTATTTGGCATGGGTATGATGCTATCTTTTGACAAAAGTGACATTTCGGTATGATTGTGAAGAAAATTAAAGCTCCCAGATCAGATAGCTGACCCGCTGAAAACACAGACACCTGGTGCTCTGAAGGTGTCTGCATCGCTTCTTTTCTCAAGGACAGGGGAATCAGTCTAATCCTTAAAATCTCCAAGAAAAAGTGAAAAAGAGCCACCTGACTGAGTGTCCCCCGGGCGTCCCACTGTTTCCAACACAGATTAATTTTTTGGATGGGCTCTCATGCAGCATTGTCAATCAGACTCTGCTAGAATTGTAATGTGGCATCAGCCCTCCGTACAGCTGAAGGGAAAAGAGCGGAGAGGTTTTTCTTTCTGTAAAAGAGATGGGGGTCACATCTCTGACCTTTATAATATCTGCAGTCTCCAACTTTTTTGTGTGTGTGAAGAACTGAGAATGACAACTGTTTTGTACGTAGAACTACGAGAGGATGTTTGTCATGTGCCTGGAATTATTTCCTGAAGGTAAAACTGGCTGTGTGACTCAAGAAGCAGAGTCGATTTGGCTAATGCCATTTCAAGGCAGAGTTCTGAATAGCCCGACAACTCTCCATGAAATTTCCTCGGCAATCGTTAAGCCTTCCAATGGCCACCTTATAATATGTAGGTCATGTCATGCTTATTAACTGAGGCATGTAGTTGCACTATAAGGAAGATCTTGCGTAAGTTCTTCTCACGTTGTGTTGAACTATACATTATTGCACATATTTAAGAAATTCACTAATGGAGAAACAATGGTCTGTTTTAAACACTGACATTCACTTTAGCACCCATCACAACGTCTATTTTAATGTGTGTTTTTGTGGGGTTGGCAAAGTTCTTTGGGATGTGATTGCTAGTGCAATAAACTTCTTGTCTCACTCCCTCCATAAATTGTCTTTTGAAATATCAGTAAATGAATCATGAAGATTAAACATATGGAAATCAGGTTTATAAATTAATCCAAAGTAGAGAATTTCATCATTTACCCCAAAATAGCACTTGGTAAGTATTTCTAACATTCTCAATATATCATCTGGGTTTAAGAACTGCCACAAACTGTCCCTTTCTTTGCCTTTTTGTGCATTATATGCTACAGGCAAGCTCATCTCTGATACTGTGTTGTCTGACCTGGGCGCACAAGACTAAATATTGTATGTCAACATACTAATATATATTTTATAATAATATGTATTTATACATAACATATTATGTATAAAAATGATAGAAATCATACTTTAAAGCTAAATTTTAATGGTTTTTATAAGATCAAAATGGAGTGACAGACATTCACTGTTGCTTCCTTTTTATTTAATTATTTATTTATTACAATTTATTCACTTTGTATCTCAGCTATAGCTTCATCCTCCTCCCCTCCCAATCCCACTCTCCCTCCCTCCCTCTCTCATCTCCTCCCATGCCCCTTCCCCAGTCCACTGATAGTGAAGGACCTCCTTCCCTTCCATCTGACCCTAGCCTATCAGGTCTCATCAGGACTGTCTTTCATAGTCTTCTTCTGTGGGCTGGTCAGGCTGCTCCCCCCTTAGAGGGAGTTGATTAAAGAGCCAGCCACTGAGTTCATGTCAGAGACAGTCCCTGTTCCCCTTACTAGGGAGCCCATTTAGAGACAGAGCTGCCACGGGCTACCTCTGTGCAGGGGGTCTAGGCTATCTCCATGAATGGTCCTTGGTTGGAGTATCCATCTCAGAAAAGACCCTTAGGCCTAGATTTTTTGGTTCTGTTCTCCTTATGGAGCTTCAGACCCTTCAAGGTCTTTCTCTCTCCCTCTTCTTTCATAAGATTCTCTACCCTCTACCCAAAGTTTGGCTATAAGTTTCAGCATCCACTTTAATACCCTGCTGGGTAGAGTCTTTCAGAGGCTCTCTGTGATAGACTCCTGTCTTCTTCCTCATTTTCACCTTCTTCCAATGTCTATCTCATTTGTCTTTCTGAATGAAGTTTGAGCATCTTACATAGGGTCCTCCTTCTTGCTTAGCTTCTTTAGGTGTACGTATTTTAGCATAGCCATAATCTGGAAACAACCCAGATGTCCCTCAATTGAGGAATGGATACAGAAATTGTGGTACATTTACACAATAGAGTACTATTCAGCAACTAAAAACAAAGAAATCATGCAATTTGCAGGTAGATGGTGGGAAATAGAAAAAAAAAATCATCCTGAGTGAGCTATCCCAGAAGCAGAAAGACACACATGGTATATACTCACTTACAAGTTGCTTCTTTTGCTTTTATTAAAAATTCATACAATATATTCTGATCATGGTTCCCCCCAAATCTCCGAGATCCTCCCCGTTTTTTTCTATCCATGCAACTCTATACATTATTTCTCTCTTTAGAAAACAAACAGGCAAATAAATAGGCAAACAAACCAGAAGACTGAATAAATAAATAGACAAATAAATAAAACAGGGCAAAGGCATAAGAAACACACACACACATATACAAAGAAAACCCATAAAAGTACAAAATCAGAAATAATAATATACAAGCAAAAGACTAGTGAGACAAAAAACATCTACAAAAGTACTATTGAGTTCATTTTGTGTTAGCCATCTCCTGCTGGGCATGGGGTCTGCCTTTAAGTATGGTTTATGAACCCAGTGAGACTCCATTGGAGAAAGCTGATTTTTCCTTTATGAGAGGTTGTAAGCCTCTTGGTTACGGATGAGAGACCATGTCTACTTCCCTCATCAGCACCAAGGTCCTGTCTGGCTTGGACCTGTGCAGGCATTGTGCATACTGTCTCTGTGAATTCATCCCTCCATCAGTCCTGTTGTGCTCAGTCAACACTGTTTCCTTGGAGTCATTCATCCCTTCTGGCTCTTATAATCTTTCTGCCTGTTCTACAAAGCTCCCTAAGCCACAAGGAAAGGGATTTGATGAAGACATTCCGTTTAGGAATGAGTGTTCCACAGTGTCTGACTCTGCGCATTTTATGGTTGTGGGTTTCTGTATTGATTTCCACCTACTTCAAGAGGACGCTTCCCTAATGATGGCTGAGAAGAACACTGATCAATGGCTTTAGTAGAATATCACTAGGAGTCATTTTATTGCTGTGTTCTTTAGCAGAGCAATAGCATTTGGTTTTCCCCTAGGGCCATGGCCTCTGGCCTCAGGCTTTTGGCAACCTGAGCAAGTTTCAAGCATGGGTTCCATGGTTTGGAGTAGTCTTAACTCCAAGCCAAGAGTGGTTGGTTACTCACACAGTGTCTGTGCTACTACTGTACCAGCTCGCCATCCATGCAAGTCACCATTGTAGTGCAGGATGTGTAGCTGGGTTGCTACTTACTTTTCTCCTCTGGTAGTGTGTGGTGTACCTTCCAGTATCATGTAGGGGAGGGGGCTCTAGGAAGGCACCAGCTCAATTTCTCTATACCCCATTCCCCATTCCTCACTCTCTGCTCCTGTCTATAATCAAGTAAACAACTTCATCCCCATGCTCCTGCTACCCACTGTGGTCCTCTGTGTAGGCTTAGGCTTAGATTTTTTCAAACACCTACTTTATTTAAGGTTATTAAACATCTCTACCTCCCTTTCCATGCTGCAAGTTAGGAGATTAGTAGGGAAAGGGGCTGTAGACCTCTTTTAGCTACTTCCTGCTCATTAGGGTCATTGGGTTCTTTGGAGATATGCCAGTCTCAGTCTTCAGGACACCAGCAGTCTAGTCAAACAGCAAAGCAGCCAACCACAGCAGCAGCAGCAAACAGCAAACAACAGAAAAAGCCGTGGTACCACTCAGCAAAAGCAGCCAGACTCAGCCTAAATGGCAAAGCAGCACAAAAAGTTCTCTGGACTCTTTCTCTCTTCGAAAACCAGCAAAGTGCTCCGAACCATTGGAAAGCATAGAGATGTAAAAATCATCATCTCACTGTCTGTGGGCTTCTATTTATCCCTTCTCAGAGTCCACACAAGGATATTTTACAAGTAGCAAAAACCACGCCCCTCACACCAGGTAGTTTCCAGCTGACAAACTCACCTTTTCATGGGCGCAGCTTTCCATGGGGGTGGGGCGGGGAGGGGAACAGTCCCACATCCCACACAAAAATGTATTCACATGACACAACTGTGTTCCCAAAGAAACCAGAAACTTTCACTTCACCTCTGCCTCAGTGTGGGCCCAGGATCAATACAGCCAAGGACTACAGGCAGAAATTCCGAGAACTGTGAGCCAAAAAAAAAAGTCCTTCCTCCTTTAAGTTGCTTGTTTCAGGCATTCTGCCATAGGATCAGCAAGTTAAGTAAAGTATAATATAGGTGTCAGAGTAGGCCCACAGCTGTTATTAAACCTGACTATGTGGTTGCTAAGTCTCTGGAACTGGGTTGTGGGAGGAAGCTGGGGAGTGGGAAAGAGACACTCTAATTGCTCTAAGTGCAGTTTAGTGAAAGGCTCCAGCGGGGGACCAGGAGCCGAGAAAGCTGACAGGAATGTAGTGAAGTAAGGCTCAGAAGTGGAAATAAAGGCTTTCTTGGGACTCAGACTAGAAGCCTGTCATGCCACATTCCAGTAGAAAGTCTGTGTCCTGAAACCTGGAGTGAGGCAGCATTTAAAAGTAACGGCCCAATTATTTTAGTAGGGGAAATTTCAATACAAAATTTGTGCATGGGTGTTGAAAATATTACCACAACTATAAAGAAATCAAGCCGAGTATTATGGCTCCTGGCTAGCACCCAGGAGGCTGAAGCAACAGAATCACCATGAGTTCAAGACAAGCCTTGTTTACAGAGTGAGACTGTGTCTCAAACAAACAAACAAACAAACAAACAAGACTAAAAAGAGAAAAGGAATAATGCATACATCATATTAGGCCAGCAGGATAGAGGGCTTAGACAAATCTCAAGAATTGGCCAGACATTGTCCATTACATACCGATACAGGGTATAGCTTTTTGGTTTTGTTTTTGATTGAAAACTTTTGCCTTAAGAAGAGTGCAACTGTGGTCCAAAGAGACATGCTACTGCTCCAACTGGCAGCAGATCTTCAGGTCGTTCACGTGGTGCCAGCTTATGGCATGCAGAATGTAAGAGTTTTATAGTTATGAGTCTTTTACACAGATTTCCAAAAAAATGACCTAAGAAGCCAAAATGTGTATGGAAGGAAAAAAAAATCCCTTCTGGCAGCCCATGCAAAGGCAATGTTCCATGCCGTGAGTATGCAACCAGGGCTGCTATGGAAACCCATGGGTGGTGGAGGAATGTTGAATGTCTCCTGAGGAATGGTGCAGGCAATAAATAAGAGACGGCCCAAGAGAGAAGAAGCTGTCTGAGCTGCAAATGGCCAGGTCATCAGGGCAGGGCTGCCAACATCACGCTACCATATGTTTCATTCTGGATATGAGTCTACAGGATTTAACGTTTTTCCTGCTGGGTTTAGTAGTCTCATCCTTCTTTTCTATGCCCTTGCATCTCACTTTCAGAATGGGGATGTTTACTCTGTGACATTGCTTCTTAGAAAGAAGAACGGTCCTGTTTGTTTTACAGGGCTAAGAGTCTTCTTAAGTTTCAAAGGAGACTTGGGCTTGAAGTTCGGAACAATGTATTGGCACTATTAGGACTGGACTAGGTCATGCAGATGTGCGTTATGAGCCTTTAGGGGACAGGAGCAGAAGGCTAGGGTTTGAATATGAAATGTCCCCCATAGACTCATGTGTTGGACATTTGGCCACCAGCTTGTGGTGTTATTTTAGGAAGCAGTGGAAAGTTCGGGAGATGGGACCTACTTGGACAAATTGTGGCACTGACGGCATGCCCTGAGAGGTTTTACTTCATCCCTGGTCTAGTCCCTGGTCTCTTCTTCCTGTCTGCCCCGAGGCTGCTAGCTTCCTTCTCCATATGTTCCCTCCAGCATGGTGTTCTGTCCATGACAAGAATCAACAGAGCCAATAAAGAAGGGCTGGGATTCCCAGGAAGTGTGAGCCAAAGGAAGTCTTTCTTCTAAGTTAGCTATGTCAAGGATTTTGGCATAGCGATACGAAGGTAGCTAACCAATACTCCTTAAGCTTTTCCCCTGGACTTTCTTCAGCCACAGCATATAGCTATATGTGTTTAAAACACTTTAGATTTAGGTTAAATTCACGTAACACAGGTGATTGGTTTGGAGGTCCTGAGCACAGTCACAGTGTTCTGCACTCACCGCAGCTGTCGTTACAGAACGTTTTCATGAAGAAACCCCTATGTTTCCCTCTCAATCTCTGAAACCTTTGATTCTCAGAAAAAGTTTTGTTCTATTTCAAAACTCAAGTTTAGGAAAATCTATATATGTTTAGCAAACATTTAAATTGAACATCAAATAGATTTTTTTTCATTTTAAATATTTTTTTGTTTTAAACTTTTTTATTCTTTGAAAATTTCTTACATAGATACAAGGTAAATTGATAATGTCCACCTTCACTCTGTCCCTCCGACTTCCCCAGGAGCCCCCAGCATGTCTTGATCCTCATCACTACCTGTGTCCTTCCTTCCTCTCTCTCTTTTGCTTTTATTTTGAGATTATAGTATAATATATCATTTCTCCCTCGCCTTCCTCCCCCCAAACCCTTCCATGTACTCTTCCTTACTATCTTTTAAATTCATGGCCTCTTTTTAATTAATTGTTACATAAATATATGTGAAAAGTATATTTCTAAATATAACCTGCACAGTCTGCATAATGCTCCTTGTATGTGTGTTTTCAGGGATGGCCTTTTGGTATGGGGTAACCAATTGGTGTGCTCTTCCCCGGGGAGGACCATTTCTCCCCATCTCAGTACCCCTTAGTCATCTCTGGTTCTTTGGGTTTGGTTGAAGCTCTACTGTCCTTCCCCCATCCACTTGGTCATTCCTATTGAAGTCATTTAAATGAATAACTTCCATTGTTTTTATGAAAATAAAAAATACAACTTTAACATCAAATAGCTGAAGAGGAAGAAAGAAAGATCCGTGTATAGAAGGATCTGTCCTACTTGTCTGCCTTCTGTCTAGAACCCTGCTTTTTCCTTTGTCTGTTTGTTTTGTTTTGTTTTCTCTTAGGCTTACACCGAAATATTGGTTGATCCTGAGTCACCACACTTCAGAATAGACAGATACCAGCATCTTTCTTGCTTCTTTGGCTTGTTGACTGGAGATAACTGGAACTTAGGACCTTCATAATGGTCTCGGCTAATTTCTTCTACGTTCTCCTTTCCCCTCTCAAGTGCTCTCTCTCCTGAGTACAGTAATTCTTTCCCTTGGGGATAATTGTTGTTTGTCAAATAACATTTTCAGAGTAATTATTTTGTTAATGCCATTTGTTTTGTTGTGATCTCTTCTTTTTCTTTCTTTCTTTTTTGTTTTATTTTGCTTGTTTGTTTTTCCCTAGACAGGGTTTCTCTGTGTGTCTCTGGCTGTCCTGGAACTGGCTCCATTGACCAGGCTGGCCTCATACTCACAGAGATCCACCTGCCTCTGCCTCCTGAATGCTTGGGTTAAAGGCGTGTGCTGCCACTGCAGGGCTTCTTGAGATTTCTTGGGGTTTCTGGCCCAGACGTGTGATCTTGCCTTCTCCAGATGCTGCAATTACAGGTGTAGACCACCACAAACAGCTCCTGGGAGAGTCTTTGTCATCTGCATTCTTTTTCATGGGCTACATTTATAGCTTTTACTTGGTTTGCTTCGGGGTCAGCTAATGACAGGACACACATTTCCTTACATTCCTTAGCCACTTTCTAGCAGTCTTTGCTGAGGGGCTCTCTGTGTATGTGTAAGTGCATTGGGGCACACCTTCAACACTTGGTAAGTGTTTAGCTCTGACTTGGCCATGGCTTCCTGATTGTGTACAATTTCATCACTCCCCACACAAGCAGCTGAGTACACCATCCTCTCTGGGATTCTCCAGAATTTGTCAAACCTTCTCTAAAACCCTAATACTTATTCCTTTCCATTGTTCCCGGCCAGCATCTTGGTATTCTGAGCGGGACTTTTAAATGCTTAAATTTATTTTATTCTTTATTTACCTGAGATGGGAGTCTCATTATGCAGCTCTGGCAGGCCTGGACTCTATATCAATCAAACTGTCCTCAAGCATAGAGAGTTCTACCTGCCTCGGTCTCCCAAGCACAGGGATTAAAGCTGTCCACCAGAATGCTTGGTCCTGCCTGAGGCTTTTTAGGGAAGCTGGCAGAAAATAATGCCAAGAATTCTAGCCCCAGAGGCCCCTGGAAGCTGGATTTTTCTCTGCTATACTATGCCTATGAGGATCCTGGTCAAGGCCTCATAGTAGGTGTTAATGAAGAGATAGGAACAAAGATCTCTAAAACCCACACTGTCCACTGTTCTTATCAGAGTGTAGCCACTTAGTTTTAAAGGCCCCTCGGATTTCTGCAAGCCTTTGATTAATTTCCAGGGCACAGAAAAAGTTGATTTCTACCACTTTTGCCAGGTTTTTGTTGCTTTCATACAGACCAGATTTCTGAATGTCCTTACCCTGCCAATTTAAAAGAACTTCTCTCATTTCCTGAGTTTTACATGTTCAAAACTTTTGTCTGTCGTCTTTACACTTGCTGGAAGTAAAAAGTTTGGCTGAATATAAAATCATTGGCTTACACTTTTCTTTCCTTAAGCAGCTTAAATTGTTGAGATGCTGAGCTTTGGGAGTTCTGAAGCCAGCCTACTTTTTTCCTTTTATAGGTGACTTGACACCTTTACCGTGTGCTTTCCAGACTGGCAGTCCTTCATGTGTGTTGTCACACCTCGATGGGGTTACATCCTGGGGATGATGGAAGCGTTCTGTTTGGAACCTACCCAGACACTGCCTTCTGCGTTTCCTCTTCCCATTGATATTCTGCATTCTTTCCCATAATTCACCATGCTTTGGGGATAATAACTGTCAGCGAGTACTTCTAGCAAATTATCAAACCTCATGTTGATTCGAGGAATCCCCAGTCTTGATGCTGGCTGTTAGAAATAAAGGTGTCTGTGTGTACAACTAACTATGCCTTCAGACTCTGCCATTTAGATCAATCCTAGTAGCATTGCCAGGCATGGTGACATACGCCTTTAATCCTAGTGCTCAGGAGGCAAAGGCATGTGGATCTCTGTATTTGAGGCCAGCCTGGTCTACAACGTGAATTCTAATACAGCCAGGGCTACACAGAGAAACCCTGTCTCAAAACAACAAAAAGGACAATAGCCAACTAACCAAAAACTCTCTAGATATTACATACGATGCCTGAATATAAACATTCTTCAATATGTATGTGTGTGATATATAACAAATATTCTCTCTATGTGTGGTTTGCCTGTTTCTTTGAACAGTATAATTTGATAGCAAAAGTTTCAGTGCTTAATAGTATGGTTCCTTTTTTTCCCTATAGTTAGTGCTTTCTGGTGTTCTTCCAAAAATAAACAAACAAACAAACAAACAAAAACCAACCAAACAAAAAACACCTCAGCCCTTTGCCCTGCTGTCATGATATTTTGATATTTTGGGGGGGATGCAGGGGGAGCATTATGGCGCTTCTATGTGCTCTAGAATTTTGATTATATTCATCCCAATCTCTTCACTGGAAATGATGTTTACAGAGTTTTCCTTATTGACTTTTTTGCTCCTGGATGAAGGAAATGCTGACTATGCTGCACGGTTCATACCAGGAGTCTACAGTAACATCACTTTAATCTTGAAAACCAATCTCAGTGTGCCATCAACTTTGTATATTTGGGATGTGATCTGTCACTAAGAATGAGTGCATCTTTCCACTGTTGTGCTCATGGGAAAGTAAACTTTACATAAAAAGATTGTAGTCTCAGCCTGATGAGTACATGACATCAAAAAGGCTCTCCCTCACTTCTCACGAGGAGAATAACACGTGCTTCAGTTATGTTTCCATTTCTGTGTCAAATGCAAAACTTCTTCTCATAAAATGCTAGTCTGATCCAGCAGAGGGAAGGGCTACGGACCAACATCCCATACCCCGTGGCAGATGGTGTATTAGTTACTTTTCTCATTGGTGTGACCAAATGCCCTATGAAAGGCTCCTTGCAGGCATCAGGGTTTCTTCTGACTCAAAGCTCTAACAGTCCACCATGGCAGGGTAGGCATAGAGACGGGAGCATAAGGCTCATTGATTACCACTGCCTTGGCAGGACGCAGAGAGCAGACAGGAAGTGGAACCAGGCTGATTTTCACGAATCACTCCTAATGATCCACTCCCTCCAACAGTGTCAGCAGCTGAGGACCAAGAGTCAAAACACAAGGGCCTATGTGACATGGCATCCAGGTCAAGAATGAGGGCTGGAAGAAACAAGAACAAAAGGGTGTGGGTTTTGAGGTTTTGGCATAAGAGCTTTTTTTTTTCTTAAGAAAAAATAGAAAATCTATAGTTGCTATTTCTATCACAAATGCAAAACTTCCTTTCATGAACTTGGAGACTTTTCGAAATGCTAGTCTGATCCAGTTGGAGGAAGAAGAACTGAATCTGGTTTGCATAGAAAGGAAATATCTCATAAACATAACCCGGGAGGAAGGGAATCAATAAACTAAAGTTATAAATACAGGTGTTGTGTAGCTACTCCAACTCTAATCACTAATAACAGTGTGAATGGACCTGAACGTCAGTCTGAAAAGAAGTTAGGTGGGGAGTGAGTGTGGGTGACAGAAGGGATGAATATTTCAGTGGGTTTAGCTGTTGCCGACTATTCCAGGCTGTGCTGAGATCATGACAGAGTCTACTGCTGGGACTTAGGAACTGCCAGGAAAAATGTTTTGCATAGACATTTTTATTCAAGTATCAACTAAACTGGTACATATATGCATATATGTATGTATATGCATGAATGATTGTTATTTGTAAAACATGCTTGCGACTGTCATGTTCATAATTTCCTGCCCTCTAGTCTAGGGCAAGTACAATATCTAATGCAAGACCAAGGAATTCTCTACTTGTATTTATTTATTTTTACATTTCATCTATTTATGATAAAAGAGATTAATTTTAAAAATAAAGATGTTCTATGATCTATTTGGTCCCATTTGCAAGGCAGATGACATTTAATTTAGACTTTTTATAAAATTTCCTTCAACTTCCTAACATGTCAGTCTGAACGTTGATTAAATATGATAAAGCCTAAAGTTTGCCCCTCCTATTGGCACTGAGGAGTTTTATAGTGTTTCCTTGTGTTAGAAGAAATACATTTTCCTTTGGCTACCTGCTGCTGTTACTGCACCTGACAAGAGAATGTTCAACAGATTCGTGTATTCTTGCTAATGTGAGGAGGGGAAATGAAAGAACAGAACTCCTTGGAAAACAAAGTATTTATTTGCTTTTGTTTTCCTCCAAGGTGAAGGGAGTGTCAATTAAAGAAAAGGAGAGCATCAATGAGCCGACAAACGTCTAGCCCACCTGTCTCATCCAAGGACCTCCCTACGTCAAAAACACAGATACAGAGCATTTCTTTAGATTTATATTTCGATATTAAAATTTAACACTGTAATACTCTTGCTCTGTCATAAACTATAAGTAATATTCAGTTTTATCTTCAGTTCTGAAGTTATCCCACCTGTCTCCACCATTTATCATTCCTTCCTTACTACAGAAATGTCTGTAACCCTTGCTCAGGTGAGTTCTACATCTCACACCCTTCCAGAGGACAGCCACGGCACAGCTGGTGCTGCGGTTTCCACCTTTGGCTCAATGACCATTTACACTTTTTATTTGGTTTATGTTTGATTTCTTCCCTAATTCCAATAAAAGGTCCTGTAGTCACAATGAAAACAAATAAATGTTACTAATTTTCTGTCGAAGCCGCCGAGTCATTTATTGTTCTGATAGCGCTACTTTCTGCCGGTCCTTCTTCTAGGCTTCCTCTTCTCATGGTGAAAGACTGCGACAGCCTTTATGCAGTGGCAATTTGAGTGTGAGAGCTGTGCAGGGTAGGAACAGTCTTCAGCCAGAACAAAGGAAGGAGGCGGAACATCTTTGAAACAAGGGATCTGCTCTTTCCTGCAGAGTTGTCAGGGCTCCTCGTGTGCTAATGTCCACCATGCCTTCCTGAAAAGGCCAAGGACCCCAGCTTTTCCCATGCATTGGAAATCATGAAATAATTTAGAAATGCATTTTTCTTAATAAAAAAAGCAGGAGAAAGGAAGAAAGAAAGAAAGAAAGAAAGAAAGCAGGTCTTACCAGGTTCATCTCTAAGTTCCCTTTCTGTCTCGATTTTAAAATCATCTTAAACGTATCATTTAAGGAAAGCTGGAAAGCTGACCAAGTTTCATGATTGCTACATGGAATAATGCACAGCTATTAAGCATAGCTCATGCAAGAGCTTTTAATGGTATAGAGCTGTGATGATTATGACCAAGAATATTAATTTGGCAATATGTACGTAGGAAAGTCTCGAAAGGAATATACACAGGAAATGGGGACAGACCTTCTGCTGGTTTAGATGCCATAGCGATTCCTCTCATCCCTACATTTTCCCACAAGTTTCACTTTTTATTAATTAATATGTGTTAATTTTATAGTATGAGCAAAATTAAACTTTTCATTTATTTTTATCAGCCATGATCAACTTGCTATTATTTCTCCTTGGAACTGCCTACCTGAATCTACTTTCTCTTCACATATAATCAGTCATTTCTATTGGGGGTCAGAGAACTGTGGCCCATGAGTGCTGTGAGAATGCAATTTGGTTTTCTAAATAAAGTTTTGTAAGAACACAGACACTCGCCATGCATTGTGTATGCTGCTTTCGCTTAACGATTTTTCATGTAACAAGTTGACTAGTTCAGTGTGGCAAAGACTATAGGGCACACAAAAGATATTGTGTCACCGCTAGGATTGCAGGCTGCAGGCTGCAGATTTGAGGGAACTTCTCAGGGTGTTGAAGAGCTCAGTCAAGTACAACAGTGAACTGTGCAATAGGTGCTGATGACTGCGCCTCTGAGGAGAAGATTCAGTAAGAGTTAGCTGTGGTTGAGGTTTGTTGTTATTCTATGAAGAATAAACAGGAGAGTGCTAGGGGGATGGCTCAGTGAAGTAAGTACTTGAAGCACAAGAGTGGTGACCAGAGTTCAGACCTTCAGCACGTACAGCAACACTGGAAGGCCGTGACAGCCCACCTAGAAGTACCCAGAAGTGAGACAGGGGATCTCACAGAAAGCTGTCTTGCTAGACTAACCCATATTGTCCAACTCTGACCTCATCTAAGAGACACTGTCTGAAGAATCAGGTAGAGAGAGAAAGAGATGGGAAAGACTCCTGATGTCAACCTTGGGCTTCCACTGACATGTGCACACATGTGCACATGCACACACATGTGCACCCGTAAGCACATGAATATGCTACATACATGCATGCCACATTCTTTTCAAAGGATTAAAGATGAGGAGTAGAGGGTAAGGGATTGCCGAGGGTAGAACATCAAAGTAGCACGCTTGTCAAGGATGGCCTGTGCTCTCTCACGGGGCAGGCTCACACTTCACACACAAGTTCAGCTCCACCACAGCCCAGGACAGCATGGTTGGAATCCAGCACCAGCACGGGATTAGACTCTCTGGAGTCATGGGGTCCCCACCCATGTTCAACAAAACTTAGGGCCAGGACCACGATTGTAGTGGATTCTGAAGACAGGACACGGCTATGGCTATGGGAAGACAAAGCATAGAGCCAGAGATGATAATTTAGTCTTAAAGTTGAATTTTGCTGTTGACTTTCAGGCCTATTGGGTGCTTGTCTTTCTATTCTTCCTTCCTTCCTTATAATTTCTCCCTTTTGTAATGAAAGGTTGGTCCTACACTTCTCATTGTTTTTGCTTTCGAAATTTACAATATGTTCTATTTCTCAGTTTCACAAATGTAGAATAATTTGTTTTTCAATGAATTATACTTTGAGTCTCAGCCAAATATGATTTAGATGATGTTTTCATGAGACTTTGGACTTTAGGCTTTTGATTCCAATCTTGAAAGGTAATACCTTTGGTACTATTTGGATGGAAGTTTGCTTTTAAGAAGGATATTTGGGGGGGGGGTACCTTTCCAGATAATTGAAAATAGGTCTACCTCAAGACCCAGCTATACTACTCCTAGGCATATGTCCAAAATATACTCTACCATACACTAAGGATATGTTCATAGCAGCTTTATTCATAATATCCAGAAACTGGAAATAATTCAGATATCCCTCAGCCAAAGAATGGATAAAGAAAATGTGGTACATTTACAAAACGGAATGCTACTCTGCCATTAAAAACAAGGAAATCATGAAATTTACAGGCAAATGAATGGAAGTGGAAAATATTATCCTATGTGAGGTAACTCAGACCCAGAAAGACACATATGGTATATACTCACTTATAAGTGGATATTAGCCATAAGTACAGGATAACCATGCTACAATTTACAGACCCAAAGAAACTAAGTAATAAGGAGGACCAAGAGAGGATGCTTGACTCTCCCTCAGAAGGGGAAATAAAATAGACATTAGAAGTGAATAAAGAGAGAACTGGGTGAGAGGTGAGAGGGATGAGAGAGAAAAAGGGAAGCTCATAGGAGGGCATCTCTGGGACAAGCTAGAGACCTACAACAGGGCAGGATCCTGGGAAGATATGGGAGTGTCTCTAGCTGAAGCTCCTAGCAGCAAGGGATATAGAAACTGAAGTGGCTACCTCCTATAGCCAAGCAGGACTTCCAGTGGAGGAAGGAAGGCACCAATCCACCCACAAAACCTTCAGCCCAAAAGTTACCCTGCCTATAAGATGTGTACGGCTTAAGATAGAGCAGGGATTGGGGAAAGGGCCAAACAATGACTGGCCCAACTTGAGACCCACCCCATGGGAGAGAGTAAACCCCTAACACTGTTAATAATACTCTGCTATGCTTATAGACAGCAGCCTAGCATAACTGTCCTCTGAGAGGCTTTATCCAGTGTAGTAGCCCGCGACTACCAATAGTAACCGCCTGCACAAGGGGCTGGGAATTAAAAGAGACAGAGAACACGAAGAAGTGACACCAAGACAGTATTCTGATCAAGGCGCCATCTTTATTACAGAGTAAACCACGTATATAGGTTTCCAAGTAAACATATCCAAGCCAAACAGGAAAATTAACCAAGCAAAACAGGAGGTTTAACTGAGCAAAACAGGAGGGTTAACTGAGCAAAACAGGAGGTGTCTGCTGAAAACAACAAGAATAGCGAGCCAGCATGACTTGCACGCAGGTGACCATCTCAGGTCTTATGGAATGGCTACCTCAGTTCCCCCTTTTTCGCTTATGACCAAAGACTCACAAAGCTTTTCTTTTAATACAATAATAATTATGAAAACTGTT
>CM053751.1:7567155-7595172 GCA_028658305.1 Pachyuromys duprasi
AGGTCCTCCCCTGTTGGTGGACTTGGAGGGGACGGGGAGGAGGGAGATGAGGGAGTGAGTGGGAGGGTGGGAGGGAAGGAAGAAGGGGGGCTATGCCTGGGATGCAAAGTACCTAACCTGTGATTGATATAAAAATAAATAAATTTAAAAAACAAATAGGCAAACAAACAAACAAACAAAAAAACAGAATTAAAAAGAAAAAAAGAAAAGCCAAAAAGCACACACAGATACCCATAAAAGCACAAAATCAGAAAACATAATATATAAGCAAAGACCATTGAGACAAAAAATTTCCAAATAAAACAATATGAGATAAAAAGCCTACAAAAGCACCAAGTTTGTTTTGTGTTGACCACCTGCTGCTAGGCTTAGGGCCTGCTCTTGAGTGTGTTTGGTGTACCCAGGGAGACTCCATTAGAAAAACTGATTTTTTTCCTTTGTATTTGGCCATCAGTTGGAGATAGCCTCTTGGTTAGGGATGGGAGCCTGCGTCCACAGCTTGGACTGTGTTCTCAGCTAGGACTCCATATGACTTGAACCTGTGCAGGCACTGCCAGCACTGTGACAGCTTGCCAGAAAATCTTCTTTCTCGTTTCCCCCTATTCAGAGCTCAGTGGATCCAACACAGAAACTGGGTATCAGACCCACAGACTGGGAGAAGCCATGTACTCACGATTTGGGGGACACGATTACTGTATGGTAGATGGTTCCTTCCTTCTGACTATCAGGACCTACAGAGCCAACACTTGCACGAGGTTCTAACTCTTCAGCTTAACCCATACACCTTGGTCCAGAGGAACCAAAGTCACTTTGATCCTCACCTTCTATCCCAGCATCCCAGAGCCAGGAGCTCCAGGAACCAAATATCTTTAGGTAAAAAACATTTTTGCTTAGAGTTTCCTGTGTGGCTCTGGAATGCCTAGAAATAGCCAAAGAGCTGGTGATGAAGGACATAACCATCTCTTTCTACACAAGGACTAGCAGGCTTCAACTAAGAGTGCTTAGTGACTAGAAATAACCCAAAAGGCATTACCGCTGCACTTGTTAGGAAAAAGGCCTCTTCAGCTCTTGATACCATGAATCCTAGGAGGCAGAAGCACCTACGTTAGCCACTTATGAGTGCAGAATTAGGAACAGCATCTCTGCTCTGGCCTTTACCAAAACCTCCTCCACACTTGATGGTGCTTACATTCTAACCTCTTCCTTTCCAAGTCAGAAATAAGGTTTACAATGCAAGCAAGAAAAGGCTAGGCTTCTGGGAGCGCTGTTCCACTTTAGGTCTCCAGGTAGCAGTGGCAGCTGAGGTGATAAGACAAAGATGGTCCTCCGACCATCCTTCAACATGCGATGAGAATCAGGCAACATCCTGGCAGTCTAGGCTGGAGTCAGAGAGGGAGACAGTCACAAAAGTCTTAGAAAATAACCTTGTCTTTTCCTCTTATCACCATGGCAACCCACATCTTACAAAGGCAAGAAACAAAACGTGTGAATCCTTTGGTAGCTCCTCGACCTTCAGGCCTCTCTGACTATTGTCTTATTCTGCACTTTTGAAGCACACATGCTACATACATTGTGTACTTCAGAGGATGCCTATGGAGAGATGCAGGAAAGGTACAGAGAACTTCTGAACGGCTACCCACAGCCTCAGAGACATCATGCTCATAGCCAGTCATTCAGGGATGTTCTATCCAGGGAAGATGTCAGGATTCCAACTGAGAAGACCTGGGGAAGAAGACTAAAAGGGTTTTCATCCATCTAAGATTATTCCAGCCCTATTTGAACTTCCTATCTTTATAGTTTTCCTTAGCATGTTTAATGTGTACCACAAATAAACATGTATGTTTGAAAGAAGTAACCTACACGTTTTACTTCTTGCTAAGGTAGAAGTGACTGGTGGCTCCAATTAGTTCCCTAGAATGGCTTTAAACATTGAAGGGGGAACATAAAATGTAAGCACACAGACAAACATTGTGGATAGACGTAAACCAAGTATCCAGAAAAGTTGGTATGTAATAAGAACAAAAACTAGTGAAGCATAGCATTCAAGTGGCTTTGGGATACAGAGATTGAACCTGGGTTTAGAGTGAATTGAGGAAACAGGGACCAGAGATGATCTCTGCCCTTAAAGAGGGCCTAATATATTGAACTATAAGGTTTTAATTTTTCTTTTTCTTTCTTTCTTCCTTGTCTGCTTGCTTTTTCTCTCTTTTTTTTTTCCTTTCTACTTTTTGTTGTTTTTTATTTCGATTTTGGGATTTTGGGTTTTTTTGAGACAGTATTTCTCTATATAGCTCTGGTTGTCCTGGAACTCGCTTTGTAGACCAGGCAAACCTCTAATTCAAAGATCAGAGATCCACCTGCCTCTGCCTCCCTCCCCCATTAAAGGTCTGACCACCACCACCCAACGAAGGCTCTGATTTCTAATGTATTCCTTATTCCAGGTAAAATAAGGAGCTTCCCTGAGTCTCAGCATCAAAACTTTCTCAGCACTAGACTAGAGTATATTATACAGTTCACAGGTGACTTTAGCAGGCTTTAATCTGAGCCCAGTGCTCATCCTCAGTCAACTGCCTGTCCCCAACTCATGTGGCATGTCCATTTTTCTAAGTCCAAAGAAGCAGCAGCTGATGCAGGATTCAGTGGCCCTCAGTCTGACCCTAAGTGGTTCTAGGGTCATCTCCTCATTTGTGCACAAACACGTGTGTTGCTGTCCACGCCACAGAACTCTCTAACTCCTTGGAAAGCTGAGGAAAATTTTGGACTTCAATATACAAATGAGAAGTCACAGTTCGAACATGCATCTCTTCATTGGCACAAGGGCGCTTGGCCTAGGAGGCTTCTGAGGAATAAACTGCCTCTGTCAGAGATGATCTTTGTGATCTCGAAACCAGCAACAGGAAAACAAGATCCATCTTTCCAGGAATCAGAAAAGGACTGAGTAGGGGAAGAAAAGCTACCACATGAAAGAGTTTTCATCTGTGAAGGAAAAAAAAAAACAAACGCAAAGGTTCTTATTTCCACTGTATTCAATTTTCAGCTTTAAATACGTTTTTGCTGGTTCTCTTTACTTACCAAGCTGAGATGTCTTCAGAAGGAGAGAGAAGTAAGCATGGCTTGCACAAGTAATTCCTTTCCTTTCAATACAAATTGCACATTTTCATGCAAGATATAAAGAAAGAAAGAACTTCGCCAAAGTCAGACTATATCTACTGAGTGAATGTCTTTGGTAAATTAAACCCTGCACATGAGCATGTTCCACAGTGATGGATGCAGTCACCTGGGAACATTGTAAAAACAAGAGAGCAACCCACAAAGAAGAGCATTCTGGGCTCTTAGTAATTTTTAATAGCTCAGATGCCTATTTCCAATTTTTACTTCAGTAGCATTCTTTGCAGAAAACTAGCCTGCCTCAGCCTCCCGAGTGCTGGGATTAAAGGCATGTGCCATGACTTCCCTGCTTTATGTAACCTTTTTATGCAAAACTTCTCACACTCTCCTTCTGAATATTTTTTTCATATTCACAAACTATGCGAATTTGTTTAAGATGTGCAAAGTATTGCTGTCTTTGATCTCAAGGAAATTCAAATCAATGAAGACCTGTCTCCTTATGTCCAAGTGTAACTTGTGAGCTCTTGTGTGTGTGTGTGTGTGTGTGTGTGTGTGTGTGTGTGTGTGTGTGTGTGTGCATTCACTGACAGCAGGATACATTCTAGAGTAAATTTTCTTGCTCCTGAGATTTGGTTTAAAAATGAGCCTAAGAAAAGATGCTAGGTTGAGTTATTTTATCTTAGCACTGCTTTAAGTTTGGTAATGGAACCACATTTTGGCACACACGTGTTGCTTGCTAAAGAATCCCCCTAATGTAGCTTTGTACTCTTAGAGTTCATGTCATTAAGTGCACATATTATTCATGCATTCACCAGTATCATAAACCTTTATCATTTACCATAATCAAGCAAAGAGCGTAGAGTGGTAAGGAGAATTGGAACTTCTCATGCTCCGTTGGTTTCAGAATCTGTTCATTTTTCTAAATTCTTGTAGTGAAAGTCGGTCCTTCAGGTAATATAGCTCATCACTCTACCCAACAAACCTCAGTAAGAGTCAATGCTGGAGTAGTGGTCGGGAGGGGTGTGCAGTGACCAGGTGTGAGACCCCAGTTGGATCTCATTGAGCTCTAGTCTGAAAAGACCCTTAGGAAAGTTGAACAAGCACTTGCCAGCTGGTGCTCAGGAGTTAATTAAGCTCCTGAACAATTATTTTCAAAGGTGAATAAGGGACTTTCATTTTAAACTTAGAACTCTCTCTTTAAAAAGGAAAAATCACAAGCTCTTCTCTCCCTACTCAATGAGACAAGCTGATAACACAGCATATGTGTTCCTACCTGAAAGTGCTGGGGTGGAAGGGAGGAGCCCAGATTCTTGGGAGAGCGATGGTAACCGTCTACCCCCTGAATTCCCAGGGTTTTTCACATCTTGCCTGTCTCCCTCATTTGACTCACCTTCTTGACATCTATAGGATTTAAGATGGCTCCCACCATTAACTTGGGCAGGTACAGATGAAATAAATAGTTTAAGCAAATATGCAGTGACAGGAAGTATCTTGGTGCCCTTCATCTGGCAAGCTGTCTTTGGTGACTTCATTGCCTTATAACCATCCCTGTTTCTTTTGAGATGAGTCTGGTGCCCTGATTCCCAGAGGATCGCTTCTGTATCGTGCTTTCTATACTGTACTACAATGCTCTTTTAGTATGCTCAGAACACAAAGGGTTGTATATATCAATATGATGACAACTACTCTGCCAGGTCCTGGAAGGGTAAGCATATCTTCCAAATATATGGAAAGAGATTAGAGGTAAAAGGGAGAAACGATACACATTGGGGCAGCAGGACTGCCCTACAGTCTGCCACATTCAACTTCCAACTCCTTTGCTACTTCTGTTGGCCTTGTGGAGTAGGCTTGGACTACTGAGATGGTCCCAGAGTGACCACTGGCCAACGGAGCTTCATGTAGTTCTTCTAGACCAGTTAGGAAATAGAAATAGCTTCATCTTTAGACACCTCCTTGGGGCCTAGGCTGAGGGATCTTATCTGTACTTTTCAAGACCAGTGCTTACGGTGTAATTCCCTCATACAGACTTGCATCCCTTGAGCTTTTATGGACATCAAATACAATTCCCCAGCGATTGGGACGTTCCTTCTAGCCACAATAACACAAGTCTAGCCTCCTCCCGCCACTGCCTGGCATCACTCAACCTGAGTGCTCATCCTGAGCAAGTGGTTTCTACTCCCAGAAGTATTTTTCTAGAAGCTGCCCTGCTCTGGTTTTTACAGAAATGTTGAGCTGTACAAGGGAAGCTATTTGCTCATAATTAACAGACTCCTAAAACAGAGCCTGGGCTTTACCCTGTGGCCTCTAGACTAAGCCAGAGGACGCTTACATTATATCTAAGGCTACCAAGGATGAGAGTTGGGCACAGGAATCCCATTTTTGCAAAAGTGATTGGGTTGAAAATATTACTTTTCTGGATCCCAGATAGCTTATCAAGTTTCTATGTACCAAGTACCTAACTCATGTCTCCATCCTTATACAATTCCTCTTGGTGCTTTTTATGGTTTGTAGGTGAATAGGGTAGAGTGATACATCCTAGGGGTCCTTAGCTGAGAAGCAATAGAGTCAGGACATGTCTTCGCTCACTTTGTTACCTGCCCACCAATTGCAAAGGCGCAAAGGCACACTGGCTGCATTCTTATATATGATAATCACAAAGCATACAGAATTCTTTCACATTAATTTCAAGGCTGTGCTCACCGGGGTTCCCACAAACCCCCTCAAATTCTCACCCACAATGAATACCAACCTCTTTTCAGCAGCTTTTGGGGATGGACAGATTTGTGAGTTATGGTTTGAGTTAAAATCTCACTATGGAGTCCAGGCTGGCCTTTAACTCACCACGATTCTTCTCCTTGTCCCTGACCTCTGGGATGGTTGGCGTGGGCCACCGTGCTTGGCTCTTCTGCAGCTTTTGAACCATTTGGATTGTAAATTTCTACCTCTGTTCTCCTCTTAGGTAGCCAGTCTCTGTGAGAACACATGTACACAGCGGAGTGTGTGCTGCATATGGTGACGTTCAAGGAAGAACCTTACATTCATACAGATTTATAAGCACCAAGCATCGAGGGTGTGTTTTCATTTCCTGTTGCAGCTGGAACAGATGGCCTAGATAGAATAAATCTATTCTCTTACAGCGAGTCCTAGAGGTCAGAAGTCTGAACAGACTTCATAGAACTACCATGAAACTGTTGGCAGGGCTTCCTCCTTTCTAGGCTTGAAAAGTAAAATGCCTCCTTGCCTTTCCCCTGACTGGAGGCTACCTGTACGCTGTGCCCAGTGGCCCCCTTCCATCCTCAAAGCCAGCCATCATGCACTACTGTGATGCTGTCTTCTGCTCCCCGACTCATGGCCTTAATGATCTTGCAGTCAGATCAGCCCTTCCTGAATGATCCACATGAGGTCATCTGCTTAGCCTGATGAAACCTGAGTTCCTTGCCATGCTGCATGACATACTCACAGGTTCCAGGCATCTCGGGAAAGGCATTATCCTCACTAGTACACCGAGACAGAGAGAAAAGGACAGGAGAGTGGATAATAAATTGGAAAAACTCACAGAACCATAACTCAACAAGGCACCTACTACCACTGCCTACTGTCTGAGCACTTATGAGATACCTGAGTCTAGACTGAGGGCCATTTGTCTATTTTGAGTACACAGTAAGTCCTCAAAGTGGTAATGCCCATTTTAGTCCTATTTTCAGATTGGAAGGAAGCAGGGAAAAGAAGTTGTATGTCTTGCCTGGCATCCACAGAAGTACCAACCTTGCACAGCCCCGGCAGCTAATCTCAGTTCCATCCTGTTGTCTGGCCTCACACAGCTGTACAGTTCTGTAGCCTTCCTTTCCCCTGTGACTCCCAGACCTGCTTAACTCTACAGTGCGAGGTGGGGGTGAAGTGAGACTTGGCAAAACCCTCTAGCAGGTAGCTCTTAGGGGATTTGTTTTTCCTCTTATTCTTGTTGTTCAAGAAGACAGACGATAATTAAAATGTCAGAGCCCTTCATGCTTCCCTGATCAAGATAACTACTTTCCCACAGGTGATAGATAGAAAAGAGGGAAAATATCTACTGTGGGAGAAGGTCAGAAATGATTCCACAACTGAGCAAAGCTGGGGAAACGGTGCCTCCTGAGCTCAAGGGACAGCTGATTGCAGCTCCAGCTGACCCAGGACAAGTACTCACCCGGGAGGCCTTCAGGAGGCTCCTCCCCAGAGTCCCATCTGCAGGAGTGCCGCAGGAGCCGATTCCCAGCGGGTCTGTCTGACAGCTTGCTAATTCCATCCAATCTCTTCAATTCCGTTAATTCCCAGATTCAGAAACAGAGGCAGCAGCTGTCAGGATCAGCAGCTGTGTTCTTTGCCTCTGTAGCTCTACCTCTCCCTTCGCCCTCTTCAAGCTACCAAAGTGGATCCATACAACGAGGGGGAAAAGAGTGAGGGCCCTGGATTAAAAACAACAAAAACCAAGAGGAAGAAAATACAAAACTAAGATGTACTTATAGGAGCATGAAGCATCAGGCCTACTGAAGACAGTGGGGGACCAACTCCCATGCGCTGGTTGTGAATTGAATAGTCTGCCCAACACCTATGTACACTCTGCAGGTTAGTTCTCAAATTCACTTGGTTAAGGCGTCACTTTTATAATTGTTCCAGTCTGCTGTTGACTGGTTCACAGTTCTACTGTGCATGTGGCAACACCTGGCTCTTCTGTCTTATGTCTGATCAAGAGGCGACCCAGACTGATGTTGGGACTGAGTTGCTATCAAAGTGTCCGTTTTTCTTAAAAGAGCCATCAGTCTATGTATTAGCTCTTTGCATGTTTACATACCATACGTGTTCCTGGTACCACAGAGGTCGCAGAGGTGAGAAAGGGTGTCCGATCCCCCAAAACTGGAGTGACAGGTAGTTATGAGTGTTGGGAACCAAACCCAAGAGCAACCACTGCTCTTCAACTGCTAGCCATCTCTTTTGCCCCCTATACTTTCAATGTCTGCCTTTTTCTCAACGGCTAAAACTCTTTTAGAGGCCTCACTGGGAAATTATGATCTATGTAAAGTGAACCTCACAGAGTTGTGAAGGAAGAACATTTCAGATGTGGAAACTATAGCTGTGGGAGGGTATGGTGGTTCTGACAGGTGAGGAAGGTCATGTTGGGCCTCTAGGCTGTTTAAGGTTTTATCTTTGAATGAAACTGGGGGTGGAGGGGGATCCCTGTGAGACATTGGAGAGAGAGGAGTGTTATAATCCAGCTGTAGTTCCTATGCCTGTGATAGAGCCAACAGCGCTATGTAATTGCTACGGTTATCCAAGCAAACAGATCATAGAGGTTCCGATCAGAGTGTGCAATCCTGCAAGGCTGACTAGAGACCCAAAGCCAGAATGCATTTTGGTATGGAAGATGGACAGTATTCAAGAGCAATGTCAAGGCTGACAGACAGATGTCCTAGTTTTGAGCCTGTGTCACCAGACAGAGGGAGTTGTTATTGCTGAGTTGGGGAGGGCAGCATGTGAGGAAGGCCTGATACTGAAATATCAAGAGTTTGATTTTCAACATATTGAGACCATAACCTCCACTAAAATGCCAAAGGGATGTGAGAGCTGCTGGACCTCAGTTGGATGTACAAATCTGGAGCACGAGAGAGCTGTCTGGGCTGGAATATAAGTGGGGGTGTTTCCAACATTTAATGCTATGAGGTTTATGAAGTCGGCAAGGCAGTAAATTTAGAGCAATAGGCACTCTGGAAAGAAGAGATGAGAGAACGGAGTAACCCAAAAGGAAGTGGAGGAGCGAATCATATGGAGCTAGGGACAGCGTGGTCCTCTCACAGCCAAGGGGAAAGTGCTTGAAGAGAGGAATTGGGCAAGCTTCCACTCTTTCTGTATCTGCTAAATGAGCGTATTAATGTTCTCATGAGGTTACTATGGGGATTATAAACGAGCTAATCCGTTTAATACATATGTACTAAGCATAGTCTCCGTGTCAGGGACTTGAATTAGAGTCACAGAGAGCTCCCCAGCTCAAGTAGGAGATTACATATTTGTAAAACACCTAGCCTGCTGCTTGACCTCAGAAGTGCTCAAGACATAGCTTTTTGCTCGGCATAGTAATTGCCTCTGTGTGGCCTACAAGGATTTACACTCTCCTTGGCTTCTTGAGACCAATTAAAATTACTTAGTGCTCATTAGTCAGAATGGGTAAGCAAGGGAATCTTCTTTCTCCATGTTTCAACCATGAGTTTATTACTCCATAGAAAGTGTGGATTCCCTTCTTGATTGTGGAACTAGAAAAGGCCCACTTTGGGACTTGGTGACAAATATCACCTGGGCTGACCTGAGCTCCTTCAGGACACGTCAAGAAGGTCAGCAGCAGCTCAGACAAACCATGTGCACAACTCAGCCTCAACTCCCCACCTCCCACTTCTAGAAGGAGGTGTAATGAAGCAAAAAAGCAATTTCAAAAAGCACGGGGAGCTTTCAGGCAGGGCAGCCAGAGGCACACAGCCCGGCGACTGTGCCTGGTGTGTCATCTGTGCTCTGTGGAAGGATGTGGGATGTTCTTCTTCCCATCTAGGTCCTCACAGCACACACATGGCTTTTCATGAGTGAAATTTACAATTTTTATTTTCCCACAAGCCAAGCAGCTCTCCTTCACTTGGTTTTCTCTGAGTCTCCCAGAAGCCCCCGGAGCCTGGAACGATGCCTCCTCTTTGCTTCTCTACCCTCTCCCAATAGTGCCTTCCAGGCTGCAGCTGACACCAGGCTCCACAGGCCACGTAACCAAGGTAACTCCAAACCCCAGAGCCCAGGTGAAGCTCCCTGAGGAGAGCTGGAAGGCCACAGGCAGTCAAGGTTGAATGAATCCCCCAGCTGCCTTCTCCTCCCTTGCCATTGCCCTTCCCATCTGGACCGTTGCTGAGGGAGGCTGCTGTTTTCTTTCCAACCCTGGGTGACATTGCACAGGTGATCCAGATTCTCTCGAAATGCCTTTGTTTTGATCTGTGCAGCTCTGCCGAGCTTCTTTTGGGCCTTGTCATGTTAACAAAAACAAATGTAATAATATGCACTTAAAAAGGCTCACACATCTTGATATTTTAATAAGCTTTTGATTCTATAGGGACCTCTGAAGCTTTTAAAAGTTTAAAGTTAATAAAGAGAGGAAAAGAAAAAAATATGAATTGTTTTTAATTATTATTGTACAGGATTAACCAAGCCAGTTGTGTATAATTAGACAGTAGCTACCTTGCATAGTGGAGGCAGTAAATAGGCCCACAGGGGGGCCTCCAGAAGGCTGAGGTGTTTACAAGGCACTAGAGATGTTTCCACCAAGCACATAATTCCCGTTGCAGTTACTATTGCTTTTATAATGGATGTGTTCATTACAACCAGAGACTAATACACACATCCATCATCTTCCCCACACAGAGGACTCAGGAGTGCAGGACGGCAGGGGAGAGTGTGTGCTAGACTTTGGTGGTGAAATTATTAAGAGAGCCCATCAGTGTGCAGGTTTTGGTGGTTTTATTTATTTATTTATTTTGTTGCCATTGCTGAGAAGAATTTTAAGAGGTTAAATAAACAATTGCCAAAGGAGTGATAATTAAGATATTGCTAAGCCAATTGTTTTTTGTTTTCTTGTGAGTGCTTTTAAAATACCTCCGGCAATGCCGGTGTCGAAAGCAAAGGGACCAGCATTGTTCGTCTTTACTGTGAGCGATTCCTGTGTCCATAGAAAACTGATTCATTATTTCAACATTTTTAGTATAGTGGCATATATATTTCAGCATTGTCTTAGGTGTTAAAAACTAAAATAATGATTCAAGAAAGACTACCTCCACCCCAATCCTACAGGATTCTAGATAGCACTTGCTTCTGAATCTCCCAGAAAGTGTTCAAAACTCACCCTACCCTGGACCCCACCTTAGACTTAGTGATCTGGGGAGTATCTCCAGCAGATAAGCCTGGGCATATGAATTTGGGGAACATGTTTGGACTAATCAGGTAGATTCTGACTGGGAGAATATGGTCATAATTAAAGGACAGAATGTGGCAAGTGGTAAGAGAGAAGGGCTTTTCTACAAGCATCCCTTGCTCTGCTTTTGTAAGCAGATAGAAGACGCCTCTTACGTATTTATATCTTAAGGCAGAGCCACCAGGAAGCAGTATCTAAGAAGGAAGTTTACAAAACTCACCCAGGCATGATCTCAAGATAAGCCGTTGCCAGGAATAAAAGTAGCCAGTCATTGCCCATTTCCAGGGGTGAGTGTGACTTGGTGGGAAGCAATTATGTCCTGCTTTTGCCTTATTTCAAGAACTGTCAGTGACTGACAGTTCCGGGACACCACCTCCACTCCAGTTCTTGGGAGCTAGACAACAAAGGCCTCTCTCCAACAGGGCCATGCGGGTGACATCACAGTGACTACACATCACAGCATCCCACATAGGTTTAAAACATAGGTTGGAAACACTCCAAAAGATAAGAAGCTATTCATTTTCTTGCCTTAATCCATAAATAAGTGTGCCCTTGACAATGACTTTTGAATGCTATTTGTTTCTGGTATAGGAATCATCTGGTTATAATTTTCTGTCATACCATGAGTTTCAGTGCTGAATGGACTGTCCAAAATCCTTTTCTCCCCCCCCAAGCCTCCTAGCACATCTTCTAAACTTCTACATGGGCTGAGAAGTTCCATTCCAGGGGGAGAATACATTATTTTTTATAACAAACTAGCAGGTTCCACTCACTATCAACTCCAACTAGAAAACATGTGACCATGCTTTAGTTTGCATTTGCTAGATACTTTTCTTGATCTTCCCACTCAAGGATGAGATGTTTTATGGGTCCAGACAAACAGCTTAAACCTGTATATGTCTGTTCCTTCATCCAGAAGAGGAGGAGTTAATCTGAGCAGTTGCACGGTTCTTCTGGCTCTGGAGTGCTATGATTCCTCAAGCCTGCTATTTTGGATGAGGGGAACCAGACTTCCTTGTGATTAAAAACAGGCAATGCAGGGAGACATCTAAATAAAAGGCTAGCCTGATAGAATGGAAATGTTACATAGCTCTGCTAATGTACTACACTGTTGGAAGAAAACATTTGTTCCCTTCATTCTCTTCATCTATCCTTGTAGAGACTGTGTGAAGTAGGGAAGTCAAAGGGTTAACACAGTGGCTGAAGGTATTAGCAAAAGAAAGAATTAAAGATTGAGTAGCATATTCCGGTCCTCTTCTATTGTCCTGGATGCACAAACAACATTTCAACCTTAAAAATACCTATTTTTAAATCTCATGTTCCTCTTTCAGTCAAAAACTTAGAAAAAAAATCAATGATGTTTTTCATTTTCCATTTATTCAAAGAAAAATCTCTTATTAAGCCACTTCATCATTAGGCATGTTCAAGAATATGTAAACATAAAATATTCCAGGAAACCTAGAACTCTGTTCAGGGAATTGCAAGAGCCAATGAGTTCACTGGGGGATAATTGGTTGAAACACAAGTGCAGTTGGGTAAACAATTGGGAAACTGGGTGCTCTTGGCTAACAAGTGAGAAATGCATCTTCAATATATTGCTAGAAAAACAGATGTTAGAATACTGGTCTTCAATGACAAGGCCATTGGGTTGCCAAACATACAAAGCTATTTCCATGAATATACATTCACATAATGTGGTCATCGGATTCCTTCCTCTTCCCTCTGGATTGGAGATGGAGCCTTTCAGGCCAGTCTGTCAGGCATGGCAGTCAGGTGACCACTGAAACTGAAGAGGAGGCTTCAGAAATGGAATGGCAACCAGGATCTGGGAACTAGAAAGAATATACACTGATGAAGCCATTTAAGAAGAGATGGAAGTACTGCTTCAGAGAAGGATTGTCAAGGAGGATCGTAATAGTCTGCCTTTGCTGAACGCACACACACACACACACACACACACCCTCTTATCCCCATGGCACAACTGTGAGGTATAGTAGAAAGAATTTAAAGAGGAAAAACTTGAAACAGATATTGGGGAAGAGCCAGAACTTCCCAATTCCCAGGGGAAGGTGAACACATCCAAGGCATTTACAAATTGAGGTTGAATTAAACTCTGGGAAATATTTCCTATTGTCGGCAACAATTCTATGCTGGCCTGCTGGGACAGAGTACATCTTCTTACAAGACATTTTCATTTCTAATTTCTTTAACTCCATGGAAAATCCATCTTGAATTCTCCACAAATCTCTGCGGTGTTTACTAAGTGAAATAACTTACTGCCCTCGACAGCCTTCACTAACTTACTATCCACTGGTTTCTCCAAATCAATAATAAACACATTAAATACTATTGGTCCCCAAACAGACCCCAAATGCACCATGCTATTAACCTCTCTCTACTGCAGGAGACCAACAGACACTGTTTCTTGCTGCTTAGCTGGTTCCGGAAAGCTCTGCGGCTGTTGACTGCTCCTGTGCAGTTTGAGAAGACAACCTCCATGTTTGTTCCCTCCTCATCGACTCTGCTTGGCCATCTGGGTGCAAGGGCTAGGGTGGATGCCAGCCTACTCTATGTGGGAGTCTAAGAGATTGAGCAGAGATGGAAAAGAAGATGAAAAATCTTGATTGTTCTTGCTGCAAACTCATCTGTGGTGCCATTTTTTTTCAATTCATTGAGAAATGTCAATGTTCTTTCCAGTCTGGCGGAGGCAGATTTGACCAGGTGTCTCTACACAGAGTGGGTTCTCACAGTTTGGCTGCATGTGTGTCATCAAGCTAAATAAGGAGCCAGTTTAGTCCGCCGCCCCCCTTTGCTTCTGCCGGCCAGACACACTTCCCCATATGACAGTCTTATAAATAGTTGCTAAGCAGCTGGTCCTTCTCTCACCTCCTGACTCTGTCAGCTTCCCCCACCAGAAGCCCCTGACAGTCATGCAGCTGGGATCTCCCCTTTTCCTCTTTCTCTCTCTCTGCCTTCTACCTCTGGCATGCAACTTGCCCCCTTGGCGATGTCCAGTGTAACCATTTCAGGATTGTCTTCCATGAGCGAAAGGGTCAAGCAGTTTGGGGGCTGGATTTGACCACCAAAGCAAAGCTGTCACCCAATTAAATAAGGGGAAAGAAGGTTGGAAGACACTGCAGTGAGATACAAGACAGCCTGTAGCACAGAGGCCAGATGGCTGACCCAACAAACATCAGATTCATTCTGGAGCGAGTCACATATTATAACTATCCATGGAGCCTCTTTCTCTCTCTCTCTCTCTCTGTCTCTCTCTCTCTGAATATCTGACAGTAGTTTGGGGGCAAATAGATGTAATGGGACTGCATTATTATCAACTTTTACAAAGTACCAAAAATATGTCCAGAGCTAAAATAAAGATAGGATTTTGGATAAGAACAGAATACGAAAGAGTTAAAAATCTGGAATCCAGTATATAGTAGGGAGCGCACAAGCTAGAAACCATGTTTTCTTCCAAAATTACTGTTGATATCTGTAAAAAGAAGAGGCTCTTGCTCACAGTGTATCAGATTCAACACGTTTCACAAGAATCCATTGAGTGTTCACTATGTGATAGGCATAGCGAGCACAGGGATATTTCCTGCCTTCAATCCGCCCCATTCTGGTGAATGAGACAGGTAAGTAGAGAGTTGCAGATGCCATAGAAGATGCACAGTCAGTTTGCGTTTGAGAAAGGGCATTGTGGAAGTGTGAGAAGAGGTCATAGGAAGAATAAGGGGATAAGAATAGAAGGGCCCATGTAGGTCAGGAAACAATGAGTGGAGCTATTGAGTCAGGGGGCACAGGCTGGGGCACAGGCTGGAAGCGATGGGGTTGGGTGAGCTGAGGGGTGCTGCCATGTAAACAGATTTATAAATCTTAGAAAGCAAAGCCTTCAGATAAAGTGTGCAGCTACCAAAAGCTAGTGCTGAAGTCACCAATCCTGGTCAGCATGTGACAAAACCATCTACTTCCTGGCTTATCTCATGTAGGCCATTCTGCATGTTATTCTCAATCTGCTACCCTCCCCTCCATCATCCTTAAACTATGGCACTCTCAAAGAAGAACATTCTCCAATGTAGAAGTATATTTAATAACGATACATAGTTGTTGTTCCCCTAAAGGACCTTCCACAAAACATACAAAAGTTCTGAATAGGACTACAGAATAGGACTCCCTCTGGAGTTTCTGCACCATTTGACTGTTTCAGAGTAGGACTGAGGGCAGAGGGCATGAGGGCAGATGGCTGGTAATTGGCTCCGGGTTCCTTTGGGCAGGGACTGGTGCCTCTGGGGATGGAGAAAAGCAGCCTTTGTCCTGGAGTACTTAGCAGGGCTCAGCAGGAGACCAGGTGGATATGGACAGGCAGAAGCTATCCCACTTTCCTCCAATGCCAGCCTACCTGTCAGCCTCTGAGAGACCTTCCCAGACCCTTCACTTTATGCAAGTGAGCACCCTCGTTTCCAATCGCTATCACCATGCTACGGTAACTGGTCTCTGTTCCCTCTTCCTGGAGGACAATCATCAGCTGGTTTTGCTCCCACTGGAGTCTTCTATTTTTAGCATCCTGCCTGAAATGCCCCACACCCTGTTATCCAACTTAATCTTCAATAATTGATAAATAAATAATATTATTTGATCCCCTTCTTGGGATGAGTGCATGGAGAATCAAAAAATTGAATAACTGGTCAAATGCTATTGAATGGCAGAGATTGCCATTGAACCCAAGCAGCCCAGTACTAAATGGTGTGCTTTCCCACCTTGCGTGGGCAGACAACGTCATGTGGTAGCACCAAGTGGTAGAATGGGAAGGCAAAGTGGGTTAGAACAGGGAAGACAGAGGCAGTGGTGGATGTGGGTTTGGGGAGATCCTTTTTCCCATTTAAGCTCAAGGGATCCAGATTTCTGGACCCACCACAAGACTGCCCCCACTTCAACTGTTTTGGGGGTATTTTGGATCATGAATGAGGCTGGCTACCCTGAGCAGATGTTACCCACCCACCTGGGCTGGCCGCTCCAGATGTTCCCTGATGAATTCAAACTACCAATTCTTTTCTCTATCATCCCAGTAGTAGTTCCCATCCGCATCTTCACAGCTTCCTACTGCCACCCAGACCGCAGGCTCTACTCTTGGGAGATGTTCCAAAACAGAAGATTGGTAGCTAGGTTCAAACGTCACCTAGTTCTTAGAACAGGAGGTAGCACTTAGAGAGTCCCCACTTGCTTAAACCAGAAGTGTGTGGTGAATTAGATGGCTTCCTGTGAGCTGTTGCTTACCCTAAAGTAACATAAGTGTTACAAGTCTTCACTCCCTGCCAGCTGAACAGTACATTATGATGTTGCTTCTTCAGTGTATCTTCTGTATCTCTCTGGCTGTAGAGCCAAAGATCTCAGCAACCAAGAGTATCCTGAAACAATAGCCCATTGTAGTCAACAGGATACTCTACGTATACCGTTTTCCATTTTAGGATTTTGAAACTGAGATTTTTTTTGCCATTTTGACTCATTACCTCAGAGGTTAATATAAAGATTTTTTTCTTAATCACTTAATTATACCATGACATTATTCTCATTAGAAAATTAGAAACAGGTACATAAACCCCATGTTATTCTGTAGCCCTAATTCTGGAGACATTAACTGTTTACCTTTTTAGAAAATGGTGCAAGGCAAAAAATGAGAAGAGTTTCACTTAAGGTGTATGTGCGTGTGTTTATAACTGAACAACAGTTTTTGTCTAAAAAATTAAATGTGACAAGAAATTAATCCACATTGTGATCTAATTATTTTTAGAATTATGAGAAAAATGTAAGGTGTCTCAACTATTTAATTTTGAAGAGTGTCTATGGAAATTAACTTTAATTATCTTTTATAAGGGTTTTAGTTTTCTTGCTTTCCTTAGAAGCATTTGTAACAATCCCTGATAATGCTTTCAGGAAAGGTTACCAGCATCTAGTTAGTTCTTTATAACACCTGACCTTAAAGAACATATCACATGTGATTGTCACAATGGTTCAGTATGTTGTTTATTAAATTTGTGAATTAAAATGCAAAGGTTCATTAAAGATTTAACTATTTAATAACCTCTACTACCCCTTGGCTTTGTGAGCTACAGTTTCACGCAGCGCAGTCTGGCTTTGTGAGCTACAGTTTCGCGCAGCGCAGTCTGGCTTTGGACTCACTGTGTATCTGTGGTAGGCCTTGAACTCATTCCTGATTCTCCTGCATAGACTTCCTCCGTGGCACAATTATTTATGTGTGCTTTTTTTTTTCCTGGAGTACTATTTCTAAATTCTGTTATTACCCTTGGAAATTAGACTACAATAAGACCAAAGCAATGGAGGATTTGGCTGATAAAGTAGGATTAGCTAACTGAAGAAAAGAGTATTCATATTGGACTAAACAAACCCACAGCTGTGACCCTTCTATAATGAATGTTTTGAAGATGCTAAGGTCTACTTTATTTGTACAAAATATGTTTCCTTCTTAAGAAACAGAAAGGAACCACTTGACCCTCACTAGAGAGGCTACCACACAGTAGGTTGCCACTGGGAAGCTTTGAAACCCCAGTGAGTCAGACCCCAAGGAGGAGGTGCTCTATAAACAGATAGAAAAGCTGGGAAATGCTGATGCTCATTTACCCAGGGTTTATGTAGGCCCCTTCTGCATTTTCTTTATTTGAATTGTTTTGGTCAAAATATAATTCTACCACTTCCTTCCCTTTCCTTCCTCCAACTTCTCTCATGTCTCTTCTCTTCTTAACCTACCTTGTATGTTACAGTCAACGTTAGCGTGTGATTAAACTCCCACCTCTTAAAATCCCAGGAAAGCATTTGGTACACTTTAGTTCCTAAAGTAAATTTTAAAAATGACAACCACATCCAATGCCCTGAAGGTCTATGAAGTGTCATTCTCTATGATGGGAGATGTTGGTGGCAGACTCCACTGGGACTAGGGAGGAACTTCATCAGCAGAACCGCTTAGGCAGAGAAAGGCAAGGCAGAGAGAGGCAAATTAATTAACTTGTCAAATCCTTCCTCTTGCAAAGCTGGAATGCAATGGATATCAAAACACCATCTCCCAGTGGTGCCAAGTGTCCATTTGTTGTTGCTTTTCTTTCTGCAGTTGGGGATTCCCACATTAGCACGGCAGTCATAACACCACACACAGTTGCTAACGGGCACTGCTCTAAACGTGCGTGTTCACTGGTGTGGGTGTGTTACCTGAGGGCGTGGTGCCTTTCTTCCCAGGCAGCTATGCAGCGATACAACAGTAGAGGGTAAACAGTTTACGTGACAAAATGTGTGGTGAATGCGTCACAAAGAAGCAACTACCTAGCCTCGGTATAGATATTTTTTCTTTAAAGTTTTATATTTAAAATTCAATCTTACGTTATGACCTCGAATATTTTAAAGTGAGTATAGCCTTTAAAAACTCTTGTGTGTGTGTAATATATGTGTTGTGTTCTTGCATACATGCATGTGGGGGCAGATACGTGTGCATGCCACATGCATGTAGAGGCCGGAGGTTACTGATGCGCTTTGCCCTGAATTCCTCTCCACCTTGTTTTTTGAGACAGGATCTATTGGTGAATCTGGAATTCATTCATTCAGCTATACTGGCTGTACAGTGAGCACCGTGGTCTTTCTCTCTCCGCCGCCTGCTTTTGCATGGGTTTTAGGGATACAAGCTCAGGTTCTCAGATTTGCACAGCAAACACTACTAATAGAGAATCCCCACCCACCCCCAACTTGAAGTGTTTGTTACTGTGGTGACAGTAATGTAAAATTTGCCGTCTCAATAACTTAAAACTGTGCAGTTTAGTAGCACTGACCAAATGTGCTGCAATACGTTTCTAGAAGCTTCTTTTCATGTAAAACTAAATACTCTACCCTTTTGACAGTAATTTGTCCCTTTCCCCCATTCTTTAAATTTTATTTCCTACTAAACAAAAAATGTTTTGAAAAATATTAGACTATTCAATTTTTGATTTTGGGCTTTTATTTTCATTTTCATCAAAATAAATTCAAAATTTGCCAATGTTTAAATATAATTTTATCTCAATATTTTAACCCTTGAAATATCAATTGCAGTGAAATATCCATTATATGAACATCTAGTTATATTAAACTAGTGATTTTGTTAGAGTAAAGAATTATGGAATCTGATAGTTCATGAATTATGCATGTCTTTATTTTATTACTCATCTTCAGCTCTTCAACAGAATGCCCAGACATATGCAATAACAATTAATTCAGTCATTTTTGTCATTTTGCCAACGTAAAGTCATAGAAAGGCCAGAATTTTACTCACATTCTTCAGTTTTTGTCTCTATGAAATATGATTGTCAAGGAAGGAAAACAGAACATATTTTGTTTGACAGTTTATTAGCTTTAAGCACTTAGGCATATGGTGTGTGGGCCTCTATTTGTACTCTTGTCTTGGTCCCTAAAATATAAGCATGCTTGGATATAATTGGATGTGTAATTATCTCTCTTTATTGTGTTAGCATAAATTTCAGAGAGTCGATTATTTGTTTTCTTTATCATTGTATCTGGAGTGCTGAGTACAATTCTAGTACATAACCGACCTTCACAGAAATACTTTGAATATAACAAGTCACCTTTGCTGGTGACAACTAACCAAGCTATGATATGTGAGCCAAAGATGGCGAAGACACAAACTCCATAAGGGAATCACCATTTGATTGGGAAGCAGATCAGAGTTAGAGAAAAGACTTCTAAAACTCATACAGGTACATACTAATATTTTTAAATAGTAAGGCTTTCTGAATTCCAGAAGGGGGTTTTAGCATGGAGATAATAACGATACATACTCCACAGCGTTGAGAAGATTAGAAAAGTCAATTTCCATGAGATGCTTAACCTGGCACGGACTTTGATCCAAGTAATGGCAAATGGTGGTGGTGAGCCATGTAGGAGCAGGTTGGTGATGGAAGTCTTAACAGTAGTAATGGTGATAGATGTGGAAGTTCTGTGCCGAACAGTGTCCATGGCTCAGATAGTTGTGAGAGGCATCATAAAGGAAAACTTACAAATGTTACGAAGTTGAAGGCCCTTGTAAAAAAGAAAATGTGCTGTTGAAAAGATAAGTCGAGGCGTCTGCCCTGGATAAGAAAACAATTGAAGAGACTTGACACGAGGGATCCCACGGGTCAGGAGAGAGAGCAGTGGGAAATGGGCAGGTTGACACAGGTGAGAGGTTCGCTCACAATGCAAAGGACGAGAGTGGGGCTCTTATGATCAAGGAGTAGCAGCGGAAAGCAGGGAGGAGCCTGTCCCCTTTAGCCAGCCATAAGGCATATTGGAGAATAAGCAGTCCGACTCGAAAGGGCTTGCAGGGGACTTAAAGTCATCGGGGAAGACCCGGGTGTCAATTAAAGGAGAGAACTAAGAGAACAGGCTGAAAAACAAGTGAAACCCCCGATTTACTGGAATCTGGCACCTCCCGCAGCAAGGCGGAGGCTTTGATGGAACTGGAGTTGAGTGATGGACGATGGGTCAGGTGCAAGAGAAAAACAGCCTCACCGGGACATGGAAGAGTTAAAAAGAGATGTGAGGGTCTGCGTTTCTTTAGAACCCATGTGCTAGGTGCTTCTGCTGCTGGCCTAAGTGATGAGGACAGAGGAGAGGCACTGAACATTCATCACCTCTTCCTTGAAACAGATAATCTCTTATTGCCTTGTTGTCGGATGTGCACGGATCTTAGACACAAAATGAAACTTTGTCCCTCCCTTCATTTAAAATATCAGTGCAGTCATACTGGCCTGTGTGTCAATGAAAATAATAAAATGTATAAACAGTTGGAGATTTAAAAAAGTACAGTGTGCTTTGTGAGCTCAAGATATGATCATAGTACTTGTGTATTTGGACATAGTGGAACTTAGTGCAAAGATTTCCCAGTAATGTAAATCTGCAGAGATTAGCAGCACACCAGCTTCAGTGACTTGTTGCACTTTATGAGACACCAGCATCTCAGAAGACTGACTCCAAGGATCTCATTGCCTATTAGCATATTGCAAGTCAAGCTGGATGAGAAGGAACATAAAGAAAGACCAGAAGCCAACAAGAAGCCAGACCGGGTATATAGAAGGTTCCTTGGAGTTGTGGAATGGAGATAGTCATGAGCACTCCATTATCAGGCTTCTGCTTGGTAGTAACAAAGAGCAGCTTAGTGGAATACTAAATAAATTAGCTCTATGGAAGTCTCCGAGTCATACTTAGATCAAAGAGTGATATAATTTCCTCAGCTCTGCTAATATTTTTCTCCCAGAGCTTGGCTGTGCAGATTCGGACAAAGACTTCTCTCAAGAGTTGCAGTGCACAGCAGCTTCTCATGTGTTAGTGTATCACACTGCTTGCTGACAGGACGGGCAGGCTCCTAATTATCTGGGACTGCTGCACTTCCATTGTTTCGTTAGTAATGAGAACTTGAGAACTTGATTCTGTACCAAAGTGTGAAGTACTTGAGGCTTCTCAGAGACACGGGAGCTCTCTCGTGGGTCCCATAGGAATTCAGTTATTCGCATAGACCCCAGGAGAATAAACGAAGCAACTGTCTGGAGATCTCAGGAAAACTACCGAGTCATCTCAATTATCTGGATTTATGTAACATCTTATTGCAACAAACTTTGAGCGGCTGTCCTAATTATTTTGGGTCTTGAGGACTGTCTGAAAGAGAAGTAAATCATCATTAGGGTGCATATCTCTGATGTGTAAGTTGTTACCATTGTGACAATGTATAGCACAAGCAGATTTAGTGGGAATAAATTACCTAAAATTTGATTTAAATGGAAACTTTATTTTTTTAAAATATCTGTTTGATAATTTCATGTAGCTGTATAAAGTGCTTTGATCAAATCCATCCCTACTCTCTCCCCTCCAACTTGTCCCACGCCACACTTCTTTCTCCCAACTTCATGTATTTTTTTTTAACTCATTAAATCCACTTAGTGCTATCAGTATGTGCATGGGACTAGAGCCATCCACAGGAGTATGGCCAACCTATTAAGGTCCACTTCCTTAAAGAAAATTGACACTCCCACCCAAGTACTCACCAGCTGTCAATATCTCCTCAACTACTGCATCCATGCTGGAATTTTTGCTGGCTTGATCTTGTACCGGTCTCCTGTATGCAGCCACCTTCTGGGTTCTTATGTGCCCTGTCATGTCTGGAAAATACTGTTGTTTGTTTTGTTTTGTTTTGTTTTGTTTTGTTTTGTTTTGTTTTCAGCCATTCTCTGAATCCACTGGCTCTGATAATCTTTCTGCACCCCCTTCTGTGATAATTTCTGAAACTTGGGAAAGTCGAATATGACATGTGTGTTCCATTTAAAGCTGAGCACCCCACACTCTCTTGTTCTCTGCATTCTGACAAGTTTTGAGCATCTGTATTACCAACAGTTACAGTAAAGGAAGCTTTTCTGATGATGATTGAGAACTGCATCAACCCATCAGTTGATAGGTATAAAGAGACATATTTAGAGGGTAGTTTGATACTACATTTATTTAGTAAGCTAGTAGAAGTAGACTTTAGACCTATTCAACCATGAATTCTTGAGCTTCTATACAGAAGCAGACCTGAGTTCTGTTTTGTGGAGTAGACCTTAAATCCAAGCATAAAGTAGCTGGTTACTCTAATAAAGTCCATGCCACTCTTGCAGCAATAAGCATATCTTGCTAGGCGGATGGTTATTTTGGTTTTCAGTTGATGACTTTTCTCTCTTAGCAGCCAGAATAGGCCCTTATGTTCTTACAAACCTAGCCATAGGGAGGAAACCTCCAAGTTGGTACCAGTTTTATTTCTTCTTATACAGTTCAAGTAGATGTTGTCTTCAGCAATAGGGCCTTACTTTCAAGTTATGGTGAGTAAACAAGAACAATGGCAATAGGCCGTATTTTGAGGGGTGGTCTATGGGACATTCCCTCCCCTTGCCAACAACTTCAGAAGAGATAACTGATACCTTTGTTTGATAGTTTATGACAAGTGGGAGAACCATTATACCCTTGTGTCAGGTAATTCGATTTAAACACTGTAAATGAGATTTTTATTTTTTAAAGTAATAATCTACCTTGAGTAGAGTAGAAAATGTCCATATTGGCAATGTATTTACTATGAACTCTATCATTGCCAAAATATGTTTTATATGCAACATTACATTATCTGAAAACCTCTGAATGATGTAACTCAGACGCTATCAAAATTGTATATACGGCCATTAAGACATTTAATTGTGTGCACCTCTATGGAAAGGCTTACAACCTTGCCTTCGGTATATGCTGCCCTTTCCTAAACATCTTCCTCCTTTAAGTGCTTGAATATACTTTAAGCTGTTTCTTTGTAAACTCAGGTTTGTTTAAACAAGCAAACAAAACAAAAATAAACTATGGTTCTTATAAAACAATGGGTTCTGAGTTTCCTTGAATTAGAGCAGCTGTGTGTTAGGATTCCCTTCCTAGTCCATTTTGCATCCCAGGTTGCTTGGATCAGTTTGCCCATGGTACAGGTACTGTAAGATTTCCACTTGAGAGCTGCCCTGTCTGCTCTGACTTGTACTGGCGCTCCCGTGTGGTAGATATTGGGCTACTTTGTCTACCAAGATCACCACTCACAAGCCCTTCCTTTGGACATGCTAAATGAAGAATGTAAAGGTTTGCAACCTTACATTCTTATACTAGTATAAAAGCTTTAATATCATGAGGCCATGAGATATTGAATGCCATTAAGAAATAGTCTAATGCCTACAGGGTGCTGAATATTCACTCCATAACGTGGAAGCTCCATTCTCAAACAATGGCTATAATAAAGCTTTCCCAAAAAGCAATTGCTTCATACATGAGTATGGTTCGATGTAACTTTTATTTTTCATTTCAAACCTATATTTTATCTTATTTTTAAAAGATGTGTTTACTTTTATGTGTAGAAGTGTTTTGATGATTGTGAGCCAATATGTGGGTGCTAAGAACTGAACCCAGGTCTTCTGTAAGAACAGAAAATGCTCTTAATTAAAGAGCTATTGATCCAGTCCCCCAAATTCATATTTTTGAGATAGGGTCTCTCTACATAGCACAGGCTGTCCTAAAACTCATGATGTGGGCAAGACTTGACTTGAACTCAGAGTGATCTGCTGGCTTCTGCCTCCAGAGTGCTAGGATTAAAGGCACAGAACACCATGCCCAGAGTCAAATCCGTTGTTTGTTTGTTTGTTTGTTTATTTATTTAGGTTTTTCAAGGCAGGGTTTCTCTGTATAGTCTTGGTGTCCTGAACTTACTTTATAAACCAAGCTAGTCTCAAACTCACAGAGATCTGCCTGCCTCTGCCTCATCGAGTGCTGGGATTACAGGTATGCACCACTGTGCCCAGCTCTTCAAGTTCACACTTTAAACTACCCATTGACATTAGTACTTTGAGTTCTACTGGCATCTACAAGGTCCGTGGAGTAGGCAAGTGCTAACATGACTATGAAAAGCCCTGCCTGGAACTTGTACCCTGTGGCTGTCCCTTCCTTGAGCAGGCTAAATTGGAGTGAGTCACTGGATTTACTTGTGAAACAGCATATGACAGAAGTTAGGGATCATGATTCTTAGTGTAGATTCCCAAAGGCTCTGGAGTACCCTGCTTGTTGGCTCTCACCTTTTAGCCTCTTTATGGATCCCTTGTTTATTTGACCCACAAGCCCTCTCTCATTTTCTGTGTCTAAGAAAAATAGCTGCCATACGGGCAGACAAGAAGTAGATGTCTTAGGTGACAACCAGCAGGCACCTGGGACCGGACCATAGAAGAGCCATATGTGTATGTCATGTGAGCTGACTTCTTGGGAGACTCATTAGTCAAGCCTCAAGATGACTGTATTCCTGGACTAACACCTTGATTCAGCCCCGGAAGGCCTCTGAGTAAGAGACAGTTAGCTAAACTGTGCCTGACCTCCTAACCCATGAGAACTATAAGAGGATGAATGCTTTTGGTTTCAAGCTAATTTGGGAGGGCAGTATGTTCTAGAATTTAAGTGACCAACATTGGCTCTGTTTTCTTCAGATATAACTGTCTGGTAAATGCTGTCCTTCCTTCTGCACTCTACTGCTGCTCACTGAAGCCCAGCCATGCCCACCTTATTTTAAAATGTTGTAGGGTCCTTTATTGTTCTAAAAGCAAAAACCCAGTCTGGATTCTCCCAAGTTCTTTGTAATTGGACATCTCTCAGATTCTTTTCAAGGTAGTTTCTCCCCCCCTCTAAACCACCTGCCATTCCTAATCACACGACACGTTCTTCTGACCTGTGCGGGGCTTCCCTGTCGCTCTCAGCTCTCTTTGTAGCATCCTCTCCCTGGAGAAGCCGAAGTCTTCCCATCGGGGCATTAGGCAAGCAGAGCTGACCCAACAGGCTCAAAAATCCTAATCCCACTTTTTCTCAGCTGTGAAGCTTGCACATATTATTTGTTATGTCATCCATTGAAATCTCAATCTTCTAATCTGTAAAACGAGAACAATAATCATTAATAATAGTGATTATAATAATGACCTATCTGTTCTGCTTTCTAAGAAACAGTTAAGTGAAGAATAATATGTGAGGAGAGCACGGTGGAGGACCTCCTGGTACTAAGCTCAATACAGTTTTTAAATTACTAATTGTACCTGAAACTACAAAGATCAGCACATATTAAATGTCAATTAGTGTCTCATGATCCTGTTGGGACTGCTTGCACTTTCACTGGGGGGAAATTACATTAAGAGCAGAATTTCAGACACCACGAATACCTGTTTTGCCCCCCTCCAAAGGCTAACTCTGGGTATTGTTAATACTACAATAACTAAGAAGTTAGCAGGGAGGTGAGTGAACGGAGTTAATTCGTTCAGTGTACTATTCGTCAGGAGTCTGAAAATGAACAGGTTTTCTCTAAGGTACAGATAAATATTAATGTGATGAAGTAATTGCAGTCTTGAGGGTGCAGAAAATATTTCCATTTTTTTCTGAAAGAAAAAAAATTGCCAGAAAATGCATGTGAGTGGTGTGTAGTTTTTGAAGCTCTCCAGCCGTGGGATGCAGAGGGAGGGGCATAGATTGAGTTGCTCTGGCTGGTGATCTAACTCTACACTTGCTGAGTGTGGGCCTTAGGCGGGACACATGCAAGCCATCTGTTACAGGGGTGGACATGCCCAGTCTTCCTGATTCACGGCACTGGAGGAAGGAACAACAGAGATAATGCATGTGAAGACAATATTTGAAAGTTGAGGAAAACAGAAATGCATGCTGTGAATATTCCTGCGGCTGCCTATTTAAATAAGCAGTAGCCAAGCGCGTGTGAGGGCGGCAATGAGAGCTATAATTGAGTCTGCTTATGGAAATGTGGTGTTTTTCTTAAAAGCTTTCCAAAAAATTCTAAAGGAAGTCATAAGACTAAAAGTCATTTTAAGGAACTTTTTTTTTCTTCTTTTTGGAGTAGGAAAGACTTTTCATTTTTGGAGCAAACAGAACACTGAAAGAAGAAAAAAAAGATCCAGTATTTAACATGAAGGAACTAAGCTGCAAAGCAGGAGGTGGCTTCTTCACTCGGAGTTTGAGGCCTTGCAGATAGCACGAGGCAGGTAGATTACCTCCTAAAAACCAGTGGTACATCTCATAACTGTGTTTAACAATTTGCCTTGGAAGGGGCAACCTGTCTGAACTTAAACCTTTGTTTAAGTTCTAAGCAGATATTGGGGTGGAAAAACTGAAAAAATGGGAGGCTGCTACATGTAAACACGGTCGCTCTTCAAAGGCACATCATGCCAGCTGAGAAATACAGCAACGCAGACGACCATGATCTGCCTTCGAAAGGCCTCCAGGACCAGGCTTTCATTCTCTTCCAGAGTCTAGACCCTCTCGTCACGATGTCTACAAAGCTAAGAGCCTCCCAGAAATAAGGCAGAAAGAGACAAGTGAGAAGCAGGCCGGTGAGAAAAACCAGCCTGATGGAAAATTGACAAGCTCGTTTAACTGGGGTGAGAGAGCCAAGGCTGACCCCGGAGACCTCCACGACACACCAGGAGACATTTCTGTCATCTCCCTTAATCTGTTCAATGACATGACATCACTGCATTTTTTTTTAAGTCAAACATCAACTTAAATTAACTTTTTTTTTTTGCCGTTGTGTTTTAAATTCTGATTTCTTTCTCTCCTCTGCACTAAATTATTAAAATCACCAACTGCTCAACAATTAAAAATATTTCAGAAAGCAGTCATGCCAAATTTGGATTGACTAAACTGAAATCCGACAGAAGGAAAGATATTTTCAACATTTCCATGTTTGATGCATTGTTTAAGGGTATGGCGACATGGAATTAAAACTGCCTGCTTGTCCCTCCCCGCTACATAAAACCAGCATGCAGGTTTACGTGTGTCCGGAGCCATTAGAGCCTAATCCCAATCAGGAGGCACCTGAGTGAAACACGCTAATGTATTCACAACACATTGATTTTTTTTGTATGATTTCCATACATGTTTTTCGAACATATTCCAGCTAAGACATGATGATACAATAAATAAATTTAAAAAGTTTTGTTTAGGGAACTTAGAACGAAACCAAATTAAAGAAGTTCTTGGTTTTATTTTTAAAGGAATGTGTAGAATTCTATTAAAATGTCCTAGAGTAGCAAATTGTCTAAATCTGGCCTATATAGTCTCCTCATGTAACATTGTCTTGCTACAGGTTTACACGAAAGTGTGCAGCAAGCATCCCAGGGAAACAGAATTGCACTTCGCTTCAGACGCACATCCGTCACTGACTTCCTCTTCCGGTGGGTGACAGGCCCTGGGCAGCCTCTCTCCAGGCCAGGAGATTAGCCTCATGTCTGGTAGCTTCTCCCCTCCTCTCCCTTTATTAAAAAGTTTTGATTCCAATTTCATTCAGTTCAATAGCTGGGTTCCAAAACACTTACTGAGCTTTC
>CM053751.1:7595272-7684914 GCA_028658305.1 Pachyuromys duprasi
GCACTTCACAGAGGTGGGGTGCAGACTAATTATTTGATTGCAAATCAACTCTCTCTCTCTCTCTCTCTCTCTCTCTATATATATATATATATATATATATGCAAATATATATATAAGCAAATATATATATATAAGCAAATATATATATATAAGCAAATATATATATATATATATATATATATATATATATATATAAGCAAATGTTCACAGTGGTGCTCATGGTTGCATGGCTGATCCAATGAAAGCTCCTTTAATGGCTAATGTGGTCAAAATCCTCTACAATGGAATAGAAAAGTTTAGCGAATGGAAACTACACTATGGGCCATTGTGAATATGGGCCATTTCAGATATGAGCTATTCCATACCAATTTTCAGAGTGTGGAAAATACTTTCAAACATTACCTTGCTTGGCCACATGAGGCTTACTGGTCTTAAGAAATCAAGTACTAAAAAGTGACTACCTAAGGATAGGCCAGTTAGGAAGGACCAGGTACAAGTCTGGAATGAGGCTCCTGACCTGAGCGCCATGTCCTTTCTTGGGATAGTCTGAGACTATCCCAGAATGTCTCTGGGGTAATACAGACAGTCATAGCAAGGCAGTGAATTTTATTTCAAAGTTGTAACTACAGTGTCCTCCAAGGGCTTTCTATTTTAAAAATATTCGCTTCCTTCCTTGTACCTTTGAAAGCACTGTGTTGTGGACAGGTTGCTCTGCCCTGTGGCAGCTTGTTTAGCAGGGAGGAGTTGTTGGTTAAACATATGTCACCAGGTTGGTTAGTTCTTGACTCTATTTCAACGATCATCTTTAAAAAGAGTTTCTCTTCAATTCTCAGGTCAGGTACTCAACATACTGATTAATTAAAAAAAAAAAAAAGAAAGAAAGAAAAGAAAACTAAGATGCTGCTTAAAAAAAAAAAAGGTTGTGAAGACTGGTCCTGTTTGGGTCACCTGACAGCGTTATGTCTCTCTGTTGCATGGTGTAAATGAAGGGTTAAAAATCCCGGGCCACTTCCTAAGGCATTAGTTTTGCAAGCCTTTGAGTTTTGCAGCATTTTAAGCAAAAGTTTAAATACTCAAGAAAATTAAACCAATGTAGGAATCTCTTTCTTTCCTAAGAGACTAAATGAGGCTCTTGTTAACAAATGAGTTGAATTTGAAAAAGGAGAAAGAGAGAGAGAATCAAACAATTTTAAAATTAAAATCCCTGGATATTCTGGATAGAGACGTTTGTGCTGCTCCTTGTTAGGATGGGTGTCGGAAGTGAACCCACTGTGACTGGCAGCCTGGATACAGCATCTCTAGCTATTTGTAGGCTCATGCACACACCCTCTGCGTGAAGACTCTCCTTGCCCTCTGCCAAGCTCCATCCGGCTCACGTACACACGTGTCCTATTAGTGTGACCCACTACTCTTACTCTGTGGGTAGAATATTGCACTTTCCCACATGTTACTGAGCTGCAAGCTTTTGTTAGCTCTCTTGGGAAATTTGCGATGGTGTGAAGTGAACTTCTGTCACCACTCAATGGATTGCAAAAATAGTTTAGTTCTTGCTAAAGACCTGGATCATATCTTGAAAGATCGCATGATCCAATCAGACTCTTCAACAAGATTGCTTATAGCCAGTCTGGTTTCAATGTGTGAAGTAGATATAATATGTTTCAGAGTCTGCAGTTGGCTATATGCTTCCATTTTATGCCTTTCAAGATAAGCCCTTGGCCTGGATTTTTATAAGCACATAAAAAGAAAACAACACAAGGTAAGTATACCTAAATACCAATACTGGTATGCTGTGGGCATGGAATTGACCACAATTAGGGCTTACTGTGAAAAGAAGGGGGCTTTAGAGAACTTCTCATTTGGATTCTAGGTCAAGCTGTGTTGCTAAATATACTCGCAGCCTTGGGTAAGCTGCCTCGTCCTTCTGGGCCTTTGTTCCTCTCTGTGCAGATGGAGTGAGTAGTGTCTTCTCTGGCTGCCTCGAGAAGAACTAAACACCTAGCAGCCGCCTGCATTAACTTCCTCTTCTCGTCTCTGGCCACCATTCTCTTTCCTGCCCTACATGTAAGCTATAAACCTCAAAGTATGTACACATGTCTAGAAGTTTGTATGTGTGTGTAGCTTTCAGACTACTGAACGCTGAGCCCAGCACTGATATCTGGGGTGAGTACCCTTAGAAATTTCAAAATAACATTTTAATATTATTTAGCATGGGCCATTTTGACTATTTGAACAACTATTGTGTTTCTAACGTGCATAATTAATATAAATGTTTTCTTTAGAACAGGAGTTTTGACCCTGAAATACATAAAAGAGACTTGTAATTAAAAGGAAAAGTATAAATGAATGATTATATGCCTGAAAAAATAAGAATATAAAAATGGTCTGTTTAAAATTTTCTTCATATACCAGTCAAAATAATTGAATTCTAAATGGTAAAAATTAAAAATAAAATACTTCCAAAGGATGTATTAGAGAAAAAAAATGGTAGCAAACTTTTACTGAGAAACACACCCAGTTTTTTTTTAATTTTTATTTTTTAACATACACATTTTGTTCTCTGAATATGCCAAAAAGCCCAAAGGCATCAGAGAACAAAACACACACAGGTAGTGAGCATCTTCGAGCTGGTCTTGGTGACATGACCTTGCAGAATGTCTGCAGTCTAGCTTTAGCTAGGATATTAGAACATGGTGATTTAGATAGCTCAGGCACGAATATGTCCACAACCAGGCTTATTTGAAATTAGTGTCCAAATTCAAAGGTTTCCTAGGTTCTTCACTCAGAGCTACGATGTCTCACCCTTCAGCAAGCAGGCAGGGCTTCATCAGAGGGGCTCTTCCAGGAGAGATTTTTGCTTACTAACCTACTTTCTTTATGGTAAGACAATACTTATTTTCAAAGTATTACTCAGTTCATTTTATATTTACTTGCTTTAAGATACATTTCAATGAGAGAACACTTTGCAGGGTAAAAAGCAAAACTGTGACGTTGGCTTTTCTCCCCCCAAAGACCTGGGCTAACACCAATAGGATGAAGGACAAAGACAATGTAGGTGTGGACACATATTATTTCATCATAAAAAGAATGAAAAGATTGAAATTCTATAATCTGCATCAAAATGGATGGGACTAAAGGAAGTTATGGGAAGTAACTAAGTCAGACACAGAAAGGCAAGCACTGCACTTTCTCTCACATGTTTGGAAGGGTGAAAATTTAATCTGCATGTGCACTAGCAGGAAGGCGGAGAATGAAGGGAGAATGGGTAATGGGTGTCAAAACACAGTGCATTCTAGTTTGTACAGTACAGTAAGGTTGGGGGTTCGCAGCTCAAACAGCCTATTTTATATTTTATGTAAATAACCAGAAGAGAGGAGCTTGAAGAGTCCAAGTGAAAAAGGATGAAGGACAGAAGTACCAGCTGTTCTCATTTGATCACTGCGCCGCATATACATGTCTTGAAATATATAGCCGGCCTTATACATCTAGACATTTATTACATCAAAATAAACAAGTTAAATACATTTATTACATATCAATAAACAAATTAAATATTCAAGCATATTAAAGTGCTAACCGCCATGACTGCATCAATAAACTCTGTATATACGCATCTAATCATCACACGGCATCCCTTAAACACATTCAACTGAAATTATAAACAACAAAGACCCCAAAGTCTGGGACCATCAGTCTCTTCAGGCAGAGGATATAGGAACTGCAGATTTGGGTGGAGGAGGTCAAGCCTGCGTTCTTCTCTCTCTTTATCTCCTTGGTCTAGAACATGCTTCCTGGGCTAGGGAAGCTGAAAGAGGCTGGGGAAGAACACAGGCAGTGTGAGGAAGCTCTGGCCAATGCTGTGTGGCTCTGACTCCCAGCTGGGGTCACAGGAAGCAAACTGAAGTTTCTTCTCAAAGTCTGAGCCCGGAGCACTCTTCCCCCACAGAATGAAGTGTCTGCCCAACATCTCTACACATTCAAGAAGGACCCTTGTTGGCCTTGTGGAGACTGCAGTGCACCAGCATGGTGCTTAGCGTGAAAGGAGAAAATGGAACTTCTGTCACTGAGCGTAACATCAGGAAGCTGAGAGAAATGTTGACTTTGGGGGACCCATTGAGGAGGAACAAAGGATCAAGGCAGAGCAAGAAGGGCTGATAGATGACTCTCAATACCATGTCCTTCAACATCTCTTCATACTGCCCATCTGTGTCCCTGTTAAGTCTCTGCACTGCAAATGTCACCACAGAGGAAAGTGATGGCCAGACTCAGGCTCTAGTATAAAATCAAACAGCATCAAGCAAAAACTTAACTTCCAGAATTATTTCATAACTGATTGGTGGTACTCATATAGGCATTAAAGGAAAGTGTGGAGGTGAATCCGGCTAGCCTGCTTGAGAGAGGGGTCTAAGACTAGGGCAAGAACAGTACTCACTGTCAGGACTGCCACCTCCCCTCGGGCATCCCGAGTCTTGCTGGCAAGGCTCTTGAAGTTTGGGAGCTGAGAGGAAAAGGAGGAATCGGGGTCTTCCGTACTGTGCAGTGCAGTGTTCTTGAAGCAGTCACTCACTCTGCGGTTAGTAATGAACTTCTGCGCTTGACTCTCAGCATCTCACATTCAGGAACTTCAATAACAAATTCCTTTCACATTTGTTCTAAAGACTCCTGTTACACCTGAGGGGAGCACTGGTTTTTCAAGTGTTCAAGGCAGTGTTTGCAGACAGGCACGGCTTCCATTCCAAGGCGGGGACCGTGAGAACGGAGCCTCAGGCACATCAAAAGTTTCTTGGCAAGCCCAGATCTGTGTGTGTGTGTGTGTGTGTGTGTGTACCCAAGAAGGTGGCTTCTGAAGAGCTAGGGACTCAGTCTCTTCAAGTGAAGCCAAAAAGAACCCAGTTCTAAATGGTGTTCTTTAAAACACTAAAAAGCAGAGCCAAATCAGAATAATGTGAGCCACTAAATCAGAATAATGTGAGCTTCATAGCAGAGTATGGCATGGGTGTTGTCCCCTAATACCGAGGAAGGCAGAGATGAGCCATTTCTATTCCAAGAAGGAAATCAAACTGGCTGGATTATTAACAAAAACCTTGTGGTGACAAAAATAAGGGCGTTGAATGCTGGGCAAGGGCAAAGTCAGTAAACAAGAAGGGAGAAGCGGCTTCCTCGGCACGGATCCAGAAGTGAGGATTGATTGCCTTGCATGTGGTGTGAGAGAAGTTCTGTGCAACCAACTTTATAGTTTTGCTTCTAATCGAACCATTTCCGGCCCATGTAGGGGACTCTGATCCCAGGCGCTCCCTGCCAAACCTCAGCAGATAAGGGAAATGGATTCACCCTGGATAGTATCCCATTCATTTGTGGTCACAATGGAATCACCCACCTTGTCTTGGAATTCTTCTCCAAGTGTGGGAAAGAAGAGACAAAAGCATTGCCTGGGGCCTGCAAGGTCCTCCTAAGCCTGAAATTAGAGGCCTGAAATCTGCCGCACTACCTGGTAATGTTTCAGGCACCTGGCAGGCTTCCCTCCCTGCCTATTCTAATTGCTCCCAGGTGCTCAAAACCCTTCTAAAGACACACGCGTTCCTCCCTTCACTGTCAGAAAGATTCTCATATTAAGGTGTAAATGACCGATACAGCAGGTTTTTTTCCAGGGGTAGGTTTTGATTAAAGGAACATGAAATAGGTCATGAAGTTAGTTTTGGTAGCTGAAGTAGTCCTTGAGGGAAAGGAAGGAGATGCCATGTTGAGGGATGATAGAAAATGTAAAGAATGAAGTTGCCAAAATCTGTCAATTCTGATTTTTTTTTCCTTAGGGTTAATCTCATCTAAAGAAATGAAATGCATGGAGGTATCATTCAGAATAACCTACTGGGTTGAGAATTTTAAAAAATAATTTCTATATTATTAACCATGCCGTTAACAAAACTCCAAAATAAAACACCTAACAACCTTTTGAGCTGTTTCCAGCTGCCTTTTTGGGTTATGCTTCATTCAAGAAAAGCAGCCCAGACCTGTCCAGCAGAACACAGCGCTGATTCTACAAGGCTGTGGTCAGACGTTATTTGACTCACTCTGGACCCTTGGCAATTGGAAAGACCCAACATAGTCTTAGCCAAAAACAGAATAAATATGGCAGATCTCTCTTCATTATGAATTTAACATGATCCTCATAAAAGTATAAGCAAACCTAGTCTGGACCTAAACAAGCCAATTTTAAGAAAATCAACTTTTATATCGAAAAACAAGCAAAATAAGTTGGAAATTTCTGAAGGGAGATCGGAAAGGGCAAGGGTGTTAGATACTATCGTTAGTGGATATGAAGACATAATAAAAACCCTCAAGATTCAACTTCATGGGGCTTCCATACAACCAGATCATTGCAACAACATAGAAACTCAGGACAAGAATCCAATGCACATGGTGTGTAGCGTATGATGAAAATGGGCTTTGTGTGTTGAAACATCTGAATATCATGTGGCAAATAATTAAATTGGCGCTGTGCTTTTCCCCACACAGCAAGATCTGTGTCTTACATGCAGAAATATTTCAAAAAAATGGACAATTCTTTTGTGTCTTGGCTTAGGAAAGGTCTTTCTATTAGTGCCTAAAATTTTAGACTCCGTAAGAAAAAGATTAATACGGTTGACTATTTTTAAAAAAATGTGCGTGCTCTCCATGCAGAAGTTGTGAGGAAAAAAAAAGTCACAAGAGGAAAAAGGATTGCAGCTCCCATACAGCGCTAATTTCTCTATTTAAAGAACTTCTAGAAAAGAGAAAAAGGCTAACAACCCCAAAATAAAAAGGAACAAATGACTTGAGCAAATGCTTCCTAGAAAAAAAAAAAACTGAAGGCAAGCATATGTCAGGGTTATCAGTGTCTCTCATCATAAGGGAAAGCAATTAAAAACACAGGGATAGGACGTGTGTCCTTAAAAGACTGAGTCCAAATGGTGGGCAACAAATTCCAGTGGTGAGGCTGGAAAAAGAGGCCTCTCACCCAGCGCAGGGCCGGGGAACTCCCTGCGCTGGTAACTAAATCCGTCTACCAGTCTTCCCACTGTCACCCACAAGAGAGTTTAAAAAAATGAATTTGATCTCTTACCCCAAATAACGAAGATGATACTTAGAAGGACAAAACATTTGAGATAGCCATCTACAGTCATAGAAAACAGCGCAGGACTATCCGTTAATTCTATGTGTCAACATGACCAGCAGTCTAAATATCTGGGCAATCATTACTGCAGGTCTGTCAGAGTGTTTCTGAATGAGATTAACATTTAAGCTGGTAGGCTGAACAGAGCTCCTTGCCTTCCTTAGTATGGGCGGGCCTTCTGCAGCCACTTGGACATGTGACTAGCATAAGAAAGGCAAATCACCGAGCTTCAGTCTCTCAGCCTTCCTCCACCCGCCCACCTGCGCCTCCGCCTAGTGTCTTCAAGATGGGACCTTAGGGGTTTATCTTGCCTTAGGACGTTAACTGGAAGTCTGCTTTACCTGCGTGGGCGCCCTGCTTACCTCTACATTTAAAGTCGCTTGATGCTCCTGACACTTGTCCACTGCAGAGCTTGACACCTAAGCACTTCCCCGATTTTGTGGCCAGATTCACCAAGCTTCTTTCCGATAGGTCCACACCCTTTGCTTCCTTTCCATATGCTCCTCAAGAGAGCCCTGATATAACCGTGAGTGCCGACAGCAGAGAAATGAACAAATGAGCCTGCGGCTGCCCCAGCCTGCTGCCTGGAAGGAATTTCTAGGCGCCCGTCCAAGAAGGGGGTTTCAAACAGCACAGAAGCATAATCTAAGAAAAAGTTCAAATTTCAGAGAAGCAAGAAAAGGGTGGGAATCTCAGGGCAGAGTCCCGTGAGGTCAGAGCCCAGGGGGGACTTTGGAGATCAGAATTCTCTTGTCTTCCCCTAAGAACTCTCCAAGAGTTGGTGTCAGTTCTGGGAGCCTCCTGTTGTGGGCTAGTTCCACATGATGGTACTCCTAACACCCCACCCCCTGCTTGATCTAGCACACAGCTTGAGAATTATGCATGGATTGGACCCTAATGGCAAACCTGGCAGCTGGACTTGCTGGCACACTTGTGCTTGTATAGAGTGTGGTGTCTTCCTAGGCTCTTTGACCATCAAAGTAGCAGGCTTTGAGTGGGGGTGAGGGGTTGGAGCTCACTGTAGGCTCTGGTCTGTCATATAATCTCGTTGAGTTTGTTCTCATCTTCACAAAACGAAATTGCTCCTCAATGTGATGCCTCGCACCCCTTTAGTTCTAGAATTCTGTGTAAATTTTCTGATGACAATACATCTCAGTTGCAAAGATTTACAGCCCTTCATGGTAGGCCATGATTGCACTGGTTCCAAAATGTATAGTTCTGCTGCTTAATTTTACAGCGAGATTGAATTAACTCTCCCTCCCTCCTATCAGAAGCCCCCAGTGAAACAATTGTCTTTTTGCAAGTCATGCTGAGCAGTGAAACTCCGTTTGGGCCCTCCATCCGGTTTGTTCTTGGAGCAGCAGGAAAGAATGTTGGAACAAGGCTGCAGCCACGGGAGAGCAGGACATAATGTTTTCTACCAGAAACCTGTTTCCATTCTCACTCTGTGGCCCCAAAAGCCCTCAAGGAAGAGGTTTGGTACCATAGGTGTCAAGGGAAGGATTTAGTCCAATGGAGAAATTTCGTTCTTTCTGCTGTCTCAGACAGGTGGGCCCATCGGAAGCAAATGTTACAAATTGGAGTTTTTCATATAGCCTGAAATCTCTAGTGCCCCTAAACCCTGTAGCCAACAGGGAGCTGTCTGATTTAACCAGGTTTTACTCATCTTTTGGCTGAAGCAAACCTTCAAAGGCTTCGAGGGCACGGAGTGGATTTGTGATCCTCCCTTGGGGTTGTTGGCTCCAAACGCTGGAAATGTGTTATATGAAAAAAAAAATGTCTTTTTTTTTTGCCATCTGTGAATGAAAAACATTCTTCATATGTTTAACTGTTTCAAATTGCCATATGTGACACACACACACCCTCCCAGCATTCCTTTTTGATGGCTGGGACAGAGATAGCAATCAGACTTTGGGCCCCTCCTTCAGTCCCCAGCTTTTTTCTTTCGAAGGGGCTAGAGGTGAAAAGCTTCCAGGTTCACACCCACCCAGAAATAGAGCAATTTTCATGTTGAGGCTGACTTAGCCAGGGCACTTTTCTGGAATTTCAACCATCTGCTGCAATTCTCTCTCCTCCCAGCCGTTCACCTACCGTGTCCCCAATGCTGCCACAAAATTACAAACGTCTGACACCCAGAACCGCGCTGAAAGGGGCGCTAGTGTGTGAGTTGTGTTGCTCTGCTTTCTGAGAAGACTAGGTGGGTTGAGAGGAAGGTAGGAAGAAATAAACTAAGGGGCTCCTCTCACCTCGGAGGCCCCTGATTTAGTCTCGAGGAAAGAAGTGATAGAAATCTTTCAAAGTCTATTGCTATTTGGTCAACTAACAAACTAGAGCTTGTCTTCCTTCTCCCCAGCTGATCATTTATTCTTTCCAAATATTGTGAGGATGAAAGCACAAACCTTAGCGGCACCCACTGCAAGGTCTGTTTGACCTCATCATCTCACGGTGATTAAGGAACTGTCAGTGTCCAAGGTGCTAAACCACGAAAGCCATTATTTTTACATTTGAAGGAAATCCTTCGGTGAAGGACCTTTTTGATGGACACAAAGGAATTACTAACCAAGTCCTTTCAGAGTAGACTTTGGATGGTGTCGGCTGCCTACCCATACCCACCCACACCCACCCAGCTGCCTCACTTGGCATAGATGTTTCTTTGGCCTAGAAGGCTCTATTGAGCAATCCCACCTGGAGAAGGCTTTCATTTAGTTGTGATCATGTGATTTTGGGCATGAGCATGCTAGTGGCTTGGGATATCTAAATAGGCTGTTATAGAAAGCTTTGTCAATGTTCCCAGATGTCTGGTTCTTTCTCTACCTGTAGGGGCACAGTGACTCTGTGAGTCAGGCAGGGAAATGGTAAAGAGGAGGAGGAGGTTCTGGATTTCACCTCAGGGCAATGGACTTCACAGCAGGGTTAATCTAAAAGCCCTTTTTGTCCACGATGAAACTCGCAGTTCTTTTAAAAATGAGGATTTCACCTACCTCAGATCCATTTGTGACCCTGAGAATCTGTGTGTGACGTGGAACATGAGCCAGCCATGCACTTAGAGTGTTATAAATTGGTAGGGGCTACTCGCTACTACATAAACTATTCTATGCAACATTACTTTTCCTTTAAAAAAAAAGCAGGCATGAGATACCAAAAATACACAGCCACCTTTCCAGCCCGGGATTCTATAAAACCAGAAGTACGTTCTCTTAAGTCAGAGGAGACCATCAGCACACACAAACCCCAAACAGGGCCCTTGATGAGAGGGTTTAGGCCTGGAAGAACCTCTTGTTAGTCTTTACAGGTGAGGTAATAACACCTCATTGTGTTAGGTTTTCTGTTGTGACGGAATATTAAGAAAAACTTTATTTATTTATTTTTAAAGGGGAATGTGTTTCAGACCAAAGTCAGCTGGCTCCAGTCCCTAGGGCCAGAGTCCAGCAGAGCATTATGATGGAGCTAGAGGAAGCTGCTTCTGTCTTGGCACTTGGATGCAAAAAGGAAGACAGGAAGGGGCCAAGGACAAGGTACATTCCTCAAAGGCATATTCCTCCGCAGAGCGTACATTCTCTAAGTAGAATCCACCCGCTGAGAGCTCCACGCACTGATGGAGTCAGCACCTTCATGATCCAGTCACTCCAAGAGCTGAGACCAAGCCTTCAGCACCTGAGCACTTCCATCCACTAGTGGGGGAAAAGCGCTCCGAATTTTAGCAAAAACCACACACAGTTCCTGGAAGTCCGGCTCCACTTGGGCTCTGCAGCATTTGCTGGTGCCGCTCTCATTACCAACCAGGAGTCTAAGGACTATCTGAACTGTAAATCTTATTTCTTCAGCCCTTTGACTTTTTTTTTTTCAAATATAGTCCTTTGACAATTGTGTTTTCTATATGAGAATTGTATGCCGGGCATTGCAGTAACCACAGGGAGTCTGACATATTTGTCATCGAAGAAGAGACAGGGAGCTCTGGCAGGGAAGCAAGACAGACAAATCAACAGCCACCTGTGCTACCGCTGTGATCTGCAGCGACCCACCAGTGCTTACCGCATTATCTTCAGATGCTCTGTTCATCAAGCCTCTGGCCTATGGTCCACGCTGGCAGGCTGTGCCTGTCCTGTGTGCGCCGATGATTTACCACCAAGGAACCAACCCTGGTAGTCACTTAACCCTCTGGGGTCCAGAAAGATTCTTTGAGACTGACTGTAAGCTGCTCTCAAAACCTGCACTCTGCCACACGATGGAGTTCTTTTGATCACCTCTACCAAAGACTGGTGCAGAACCGTCCACTCTCTGCAGGGTGACTCCCAAGGAATTCATCTCAAGGACTGGAGAACAGTCTGGATAACCTTTCCTTGGCACCTTGATCTGAGGCCAAAGATCTATTCAGAGCTTCAAACAGAATGTGTTATCTGGAAATAGAAGTTAGATTGATTTGGGGTTTTGTAAGACAAGACAGGCTTTAAAGAAAAGCTGGGCAGCTGTTTTAGCAGTGTGTGCTGTACAGATGGGACCGGAGTTCTCATCTCCGAACCCACATAAATATCGGCTTGATATGGTGGCCCATCCATAATCCCAGCCTGTGATACAGAGACAGGGATCCCCAGAACGAGCTGGCCATTGCGCCTGACCCTATCAATGAGTTCTGGGTTTGACTTCAAGACCCTGCATCAGAAGAATCAGGTAGAAGAGCAATTGAGGAATAATTTGAGCATCAACCTTGGGCCTCTACATGCATTAGGACATTTGTTTACATGTTCATCTAGACTCATGTGTATAGGTACCACACACACACACACACACACACACACACACACACAAGACAAAAGAATTATAAAATAACCGTGAAGAAGAGGAAGCAGATAAGGAGGAAGAAATAGTCCCAAATAAGATGGAGAAAGCAGATCTAGGCAGTGCTAGAAATTGAGCTATGATGCAGACCAGCCTAACTTCAACCAACCGAGAGAGTGCTACGGAGTGAATATTGGTCATTGGCGTGTTCTGTGAGGTGTTGGCATGACCTCTGCACCCCACCCAGTCCCCGAGTGACAGCTGCCCTGCAAAGAGTGTAACGACAAGTGAAGCAGTCCTCTGCAGCTGGAGTAGATCATGACAAAGCTGACAATGGAGTGACCTGTCCCCTGTGTGCTTGGCCGCTGAATGTGCAGCATGGCCTAGCCTTTGGGCTGCTTGGATTTACTTTCTATGTGCCCACGGAACAGCAATTTCGGGATTTCTGTGGGTCTTTCCTCCTTACCTTTAAGCTTTCTTTAACCTAGGACTAACTGCAGCCCTTCTTCGAGTCCCTGAGAAGACGAGACGATGTGGGAGCCCAGAGCTGACACCAGGCTACCTGTCTCCCACGTTGTGCCTGGGTTTTACTGACTCTCACATGCCACAAACTTTGTCTCTAATGAGCCCTAGTTGGCATACCCAGAGTTGCATTTTAGAGGGGGGCATAATTCTCCAAAGATAACAGGATTTGCTTCAAAACCTCAAGAGTTTTGGAGGCTTTCTCCCTGGAGGAATTTGAATAAGCCTTTTGGGTTATCTGCTCAGGTGTTTTTATTCATGATGATTGGTTCCCAGGTTTTCCTACCTTGGGTTAGCAGTCCTTTCTTGGCTATTCTAGCAATTCTGATTTAAAATCTTGAGCATTGCCCTTGGCTTTCCTAACTGTACAGTTGAAAATTAGAACATCATTTTTGTGCCTACCGCTTTTCATCTGTGACTTTTGGGTTGCCTGGGACTTGAATGAGCTATTTATGTTCTTGGTGTAGACTATCTGTGACACTTATCAATACACCTTCTAGTCCCAACGTCTCCACAGCTACCTCTCTAGGGGTTTAAAGTACCTTACAGTTTATTTTGCTGGGTTGTTCCCTTGTACCAATCTACCGTTCTGAGTCACAGCTGATGGAAAGTTTTAACAATAGGGCCACAGGGTGTGGAGGATCTTTGTGTTCTACCTGTCACCAGAAAACAGGTGCTAATTGCCAGCCAGAAAGCAAGTGTTTCAGCCTCACAAGTCTGGCTTCTCACCACCTGTTTTCTCAGTCTCCTCAGAACCGGGCTGCCTCTTCAGAATCAAGAAGCAATCACCAACTGATATTTCTTAGAAATTAGTACTTAAAAGATCGGGGGCAAAAGAGCGTTGGTCCTAAGGAGCTGGTATGCAATAGGGGCTCAGCAGAGCTATGCCCTACTTTGTGACAGGATCTAGAATGGGTATTGCCTATCAGTGTCTTGTTAGGCCTCCCTGAACGGAATGTGGAGGTGGTCGTAGGTGACATGGTTTCCCACAGCTGAGACCAATGGAAACCGTGAAGCCATCAGCTAGAGTCTCTGCTCACTGCAGTTAGACTGAGAGCTGGTCCTCATGGCTCCTCCCAGCAGGAGATCTACACAGTACACATCGACTACGACCACCAGCCTCTCATCAAATGACTTACCGGACCTCTTAAAGCCTCGATGTCATCATATGGAGCCTTAAGTGAGGCTACAACGCAAAGCATAGACATATTTCCCCACTTCAGGGTGGCGGGGGAGATCGGCAGGAGGTGCAAAGAAAATCAGTAAAGGGAGAGGCTTCCACAGCGATCTGAGGAGGAGCAGCACAGATGTCGCCTCTTCCTCTGACCCCGCCTCCCTTGTTCTTAACACTGTTTTTTCAGACCAAGCCCCAGAATAGGAAAAATTGGCATTAGAATTTGCCTAACACAAAGAGATGCCCCCTCCCCCCAGTTTCTGGCCTGCAGCAGGGTAGGCTCCCGGGAGGACAAGGGCGTGACTCTAGCTGAAACTCCTAACAGGTGGACATGAAGACTGAAGTGACCACTTCCTAGAAAGGTAGGAACTAGTGGAAGGAGGGGAACAACCCACCAACAAAACCTGTGACCCAAAAAATTACCCTGCCTGCAAGAAGTGCACGGATAATGAGGGAGCAAAGACTGAGGAAATGTTCAAACAATAACTGGCCCAACCTGAGACCTGTTGCAGGGTAGACAGTCAGCCCCGACACTAATAATGATACTCTGCCATGCTTGCAGACAGGAGCCTAAATTGACAGTAGTCTTGGATGCTCCAGCATCAGATGGGGACAGATTCTGGGACTTGCAGCCACACATGACAGAGAGCTCTGGGGGTCCTGTGGAAGTATTGGGGGAAAGACTAAAAGATCTGAAGGGAAAAGGAACCTCACAAGAAGACCAAGAGACAACTAACCCATTCCCATGGGAGCTTTCAGAGATTGAGTCATCAATTAAGGAGCATGCATGATCTAGACCTATACCCTCTACACTCATGTAGCAAGGGGTGGCTTGGTCTTCATATGTGGTGCCTGGCTAGTGAAAGGGTGGGGTCTATTTCTAAAATGGACTCTATTGCCTGCTTTTAGATAACTTCCCCCTGGCAAAGCTGCCTTGCCTGGCCTCAGGGGATGAACATATATGCTCAGTCCTGATGTGACTTGATGTGCTAGGGGTTTAGGGGGAGCTCTCCTTCTCTGGGGGAAAAGGGAAGGGGAAGGAGGAAGGGGGGACTTGGAGGAGAGGTGGGAGTGGGCACCCTTGGGATGTAAAATAAATAATAATAAAAAAAAGAATTTGCCTAATACTTCCTTGAAAACCTACCAGCCATCTCTGCTGGGTTTTTTTAAGGTTTCTACAAAACGGTATGTCAAAGCATGGTTTCTCTTCCCTACACTTGAAAATCTAAACAGAAAAAGTAATAATTTTCACCTTTTTTTGTTTTGCATGTTTGCAAGCCAGGGAGTCACAGCACTTGCCCCATGATCTCTCCTCTCCCCTTGCCACATAGGGACCACCTTGTCCTGACCACTCTGCAGAGAGATTACCGAGAATCGCTTCCCCTCTGTGTGATTAACCACACAAATCCAGCGGCACCCAGGTCTGCAACACTGCATGCCTTAAAAAGCTAAGAACACCTAAAGTGCAAGGATTACTCCAGAAAAGTCCCTAATTAATAAATGGTCTACATTTTTATGTGTGAATGTTTAATATTTAATTTTTCAATAATTTTATCATTTATAATTTATTAAATTTATTTTGTGGCTTGTATTTATTAAAAATTGATAGACTTCCTATTTCTTTTACTCCAATGTTAGGTTATTTTTATGGAAAAAAAATGAGCAAAACCCAATGGTTTAAGTCCTAGAACTATTTTCTTAAAGCCTCCGTCAGAGGGTATTAAGACTCTCCTATCCTAGGCCTCGCCTGTGAGATTTCTCCCAGCGTTGCCTCGATGGCTGTTGCATTTGTGTTATTTGGGGGATCATCGGCCAGTTCAGAACAGGGCTAACCTGGTCTGCTTCCCTCTCTCCTCAGTGATCTGAGCCCAGGGTTTATTGTAATGCTCATTTGCATGCTGTTGGACTAGTTTGAATGGAGAGAAGTCTGTCTCAGCATGGCTCACTGGCTCTCAGAGCTTGACAGCTCTGTGTCTCTAGTCGTAGTCAGGTAAAAGAAAGGAAAGACTAGGAAAAAAAGGCAAGTGGAATTGGTGGGAAATGTCTCCACCTTTCAAAACCAAATGTTTTCAGAGAACACGTCTGGTGTCTGTGGACTGTGGACCATGGTCTGTATTCAGCCACTTTGTAGCACCTGAGAAGGCGGCTTGAGACTTTGAATACAGAGAAAGTTGTGCATCTCAGTAGAGGGGATGATATTTCAACTTCTTTCTATAGTGGGGTTTAGAGGCAGCTCAGGCTGTGATTAAGGTCAGAAGGTAATGGGAACGCTAAACGGGGAGGGAGCCAGCTTAAAATTCATCCAGCAAACAGCAGGTCCAGCTCATTCCCTGTGCAAATGTTTATTGAGCATTTACTACCAGAGATGCCTGTGAGGTCGGGGGTGGGGCGGAGGGGGGTAAGGAGGGAGACGCAGAGGCAGGGCTAGAGCCGAGAACAGCATGTCAGCACAGTTGGCAGCGTGAGCAGCGGAGGGGAGGTCTGACCTTTGCTCCTCTCTCACTCTAGCAGTAAAAGTTCATGCAACAGGGCTATGGAGCGCTGTGGGACGCTGGGTTAAAAATACGATATAAAGTCACAAATGTCAAAAGGTGCCACTCACCATGCTTAATGTTATTTCGTGGCTACTTGTGAACATGCCTTCTCACCCCTGCTGGAACCCAGGGCAGAGTTCACATCTGCTTTGCTTTATTCCCGTCCTCCCGCACAGTGGCCTGCTCATAGCAGCCCTCATTCAGATGACCAAATAAACTGATGTTCGTACCCAGTCTTCGATAGCCTGGAGGCCACAGGAAGGCAGGGTAGATGGACTTTTCATCAACCTTGTCTCCCAAGGAAGCAAGGACAATGAGTAGTGTGAAAACTGCTGGACCAGTGTGGGTTTTAATGAAGAGAAGCTTCTGAGAGTCAACTGTATTTCTGTTCCACGTTCTCCCCTGTGCCCTTCTCCCAGCCTGGCAATGCTTAGTGTGGGTCTCCGTCAGTGCCAAATGGATCTCTTTCCTGTATTCTAAACTGCTAAGACTCTGTGGAATTTTGATATAATACATTAAAACATTTTCTCAGCCAAGTGTTTTACACAACATAAAATATTTTTCTATGGTAATGTTTCTTTTATTGAGGGTTTTTTTTTTTTACAAAAATTATCACACATTCTACAGATATTCAGCAACGCTTACTCAACTGAAACACAAAATAAAATCACAGAAACACCAAATACAGGCATTTCTCAAATTAACCAGAGACAATTTGCTGTGATTGAGGAATAAATGCTGTGGCCTGAAATGCAATGGGTCCCTTTGGGAATATATCACATGGGTGGGACACCCCAACCTGCTGACCCAGTGGTCAGGACAAGGACCCGAGCACTCCTAACAGTTAAAAGAAACCTCAGAGTGTACTTCAAGTGTCAAAAACGTGACATTGTTTCATTGCACGGCCTGAAATAGATGGGCAGTGGAGAAGATGAATCCCATGTGCAAGGCAGGCAGGAGTTACTAAGTTGGGACGCAGTCAACCTGAGGAAGCCATTGAGGCAGCTAAAGAAAAGATGACATAGGGCTGTTAGAGATGGTAGCTATCAGGGTCTGGGTCTGAGGAAGAACATGAAAAGGAGTCCCTGGGAAATACGTCCAGGGTGGTCAGCAGTGAGGCAAGACTCACGTAGGGTAGGGAGGCCGGGGTCTAGGAACTGAAGCCAAGTCTGTGCCTGTTGCTCAGGGAAGCTGTAGACTAAGGATGCAAACCCCAGCTCCTTATACCTCCCTCTGCATCTGTAAATCATGCCATCTTGGACCCCTGGGAGTCAGGGGCAAAGGTCAAGGAGCCAGAGCCCAGAGGTTAGGACTTCCAGCACTGCGTGCATACACATATCACACGGAATCCTCACCCATCACCCACGAGCGTTTTTTTTTTTCCCTAGCTGACAGATGAGATGGGCAACGGCAAGTTCCGGTAGTTTGCATAATGTGATGTACGGAGAAGGGGAGACCTGGCGCCGGGATTTACATGTTCTGACCTCTTACCCACTTGTTCGTACTTTATTTCCTTCGTATCTCTGCTCAGTGTTTCACTCTCTAGCTGGTTTGTCTTGATCACACTTCATAGTCGCGTCCCTCACCCCATCCGGTCGTCTTTCTCCATTTTCCTGCCTTAACCCTCCCAGCTGCCCGCCTACTTGTTACATGTTCCCTCTTCCCCATCTCAACAAGAGTGCCCTTTTACTGCTGTGCCCCAAGATCCAGTCTTGCATCTGGCTCTTTAGGGTCTGTAGGGCACGACTGTTCGGCCATCTGGGGATCTGGTTCAGAGGCAGATCAGTACCTGGGCCGGCTCCTGCCAGGCCGAAACGCTGGGGTTGCTGGTCTGCTGAGCACCCACCAGAACGTCTCTTAGTTTTGGAGGTGGCTGAAATGGTCCTAGGGCAGGGCAGGCCAAGATTAGAAGAGAGGGAATGACTAAAACACATCTCAGATAGGCGGATTTTTTTTCCTATCTGCAGCAACTTCCTGTTTGAACACGCGTGCGTTTTGTATGTGAGCATTTCAAAATCTTGCTTAGACAACATTTATCTTGCTTCTGTCGCACGCAGCACTTCAACAAACTGTCAGGCCTCACATCCACCAGGGACTCCTCAGGACCATGCTAGGAGCTGCCCAGGAGTTGAAAACCTGTTTGAATTTCTAAGCAAGACTTGAAAACAGAAACGCCTCAGAGGCTGCAGCTAGAGAAACCAACTCTCTCAAACAGGGATTTTTCTTTCGGGTCTGTTTGGTGAAAACACATGCTTCTTACTTTGAAGCAGGCCATGTCAGCGGTTTAATTTAAGACATCAAATGAGAAACAATCTGTCTGGTGTAACCTTTTGCCGGTGAAATGAGCAGCCTGTGAGCCAGCTCCTAGAGAACACTCTCATTATCCTGGGCTCCGTGACATGGGACATATTGTCTCTTTCCTTGACTTGACCTTAACACATCATTGATGCAAAACATATTTCTAGTTTGAAAAATAGTCATCTAGAAAAGAAAACCATTTCCCTGTCTCAATTCACAGTTTCAGACTCAGAACTGGGGGAAAAAGAAATGTGTTTTATTTGTATCCGTGACTGGTTCTAGCCTCTTAAAAATTAGGGAAGTATTTGAGAGCAAACTGGTACCCTAAAAAATTGTATTCTTTGCATTTCCATTCTTCTTTGTGAACAGACTAGGCTCTATGAGATTTAAGAGAGCACTGGCATTTTATAATGTTCTTAGAAAGCAAGGGGAAAAGGGAATTTTGCTTATTAGCAAAGACTCATGATTGCATTAAACAAACAACATACAAACATAAAGTCTCCATAGATCTTTAGAATTAGCAAAGATTTATTACTGAGGTCTCCTTGTCTGCAGTACATAAAGGCAGTATATGTCTGCAAAAAAATGACTTTTCTGCCTCAGCACTTAATTCTTTGTTAGGAGTCCTATTTGATGATGTTTTATTAGAAGAGGATCACCAACAACAATGAAACAATTTACCTGATTCTTTTACAAGAAACATGGCGGGCGTTGGACCGAGACTCTATTTCTAACTTTCTGCTCCATCTTCCCATAGGTGGTTCATGATCAAAGACAAATGAGGGATTCCAATCACTGTGTGATGGAATATGGAAAGAAAGAGAGCAAAAGATCATCCTTCTGCTGTGTGGTTTTCTTTAAAGGAGGCCACCAAAACTTTCAATGATTTATGTACACTTCCCACACCAGCTAGAATTTATATTGTCATAAAAAGTATCCAAAGTTGCCTCATATCAAAGTGGGCTTTTATTATTTAGGAAGAAATGGGAGTCTGGGTATTAAGAGGCAATGAAGTGCTGCCTTGCCACTGGATACAGTATATATGCCATTTGGAAAATGCTGGCATGTGTAAATTCAGCCTCTTTGGAATGAATAATACATCAGAAATATGTTTTTTGTAGTGATAGACAAGCTTGTATTAACTAATACACACAAACATCAATTTCTTATAATGAGAGGTCCCTGAGATGAAAAGAAAGTTGGAAGTTATTGCAGGGGATTCAACCATTTAAAGAAAGGTACCACAGGGCTGAGAAGCTGGCTTGGTGTCAATGTAGTGCCGACCAGGCAAGTTCTATCTGAATTTAGATCTTAGCACCGACACAGTCTGTAACCTCGGTTCCTGGAGACTGGAAATACACAGATCCCTGGAGCTCACCTGCAAGCTAGCATTGCTGGACTGGTGAGCTCCAGCTTGAATGAGAGATCCTGTCTCAAAAAATAAGATGGAACAGCTGGAGAGATGGTTCAGTGGTTAGAAACACTTACTGTTCTTGCAGAAAACCTGGGTTTTCTTCCTAGCACCTATATAGTGGCTCACGACCATCTGCAACTTCATTTCTAGGGGATCCTATGCCCTCTTCTGACTTTCTCAGGCACTGGACATATATGCTGGCACACACTCATATATACAAACATACATGCTGGCCCACAGATACATGTGTGTGTGTATATACTAAAACAATAAGGTGAAAACAATCAAGAAAAATATTTGAGATTTACCTCTTGACTCCATGTGTTTACATGTGCACAAAGAGAGGCCAGAGTCAGCGGGACAGAAAGCAGCAGCAGCACAGCACTGAGTGCGTTCTGTCTTTGCCAGGCTTTACTGAGGGCCTCTCCCAGCCTGCAGTTTGATACAGAGCAGAATGCTATCCTCTCAAGGAGCTGAAGGTCAAAATAAGGGGTTCAAGGCTGCTCAGGATGCTTGGACCCGAGTGAGAAAAACCCTGGAAAGTAAAGGGGCCCCTCAGAATCTGCACACACATTCTGCAAATCTTTTGCTAAATTCTGTCCATGTGTGGGGGAAAAAGATAAAGAGCCCAGTGAAAGCAGGAATTGGAGGCCTAAAGAGATTAAAACAATTCTCCGGCACAGCTGACACTGGCTGGGGACTTAAATCCCTTCAAGTTGCGGGAATTGACTGTTGTGTCGCACATGTTTTTCGCTCCTGTTCTCTTCTTATCTTTGGATCCTAACTGCACATGCATCAGACAACTTGCCACGCTACCGCAGCCACTGAAACCACTCTCCACCTCCCCGCAGCCTCTTTTCTCTCCCTTCTTCAGATTGGATAGTTTCTGTCGATATATATTCACATCCTTTGTCACTTTCTTCTGCCAACTCGACTTTGCTCCTAAGCCCATATTCAATGAATTTTCTATTTCAGATATTGTACTTTTCAGTTCTAGAGTTTCTATTTTTACTTAGTTTCCATTTCTCTGCTGAGATCCCCCATCTGTTCAGTCATTATGACCATTCCTCCCCTCCCCCCCGCCTCAGAACTTAGATTTATCACTGTAATACCAACATCCAAATCGCATGTCATCTATTTCAATTGGCGATTTTGTTTGCTGAATATGGGTCAGGAATTCCGATATTCCTCTTCTTTCAAGCCTCTCGATATACAGATGAATCTGTGGACCATGCACCTCCAAGAGTACGATTTCCATTATGTTTCTTCTGGTTAATGTTTTACTTTTGTCTCATAACCTTTGGCTGATAACCTTCAGTGTGTGAAGGCTTGTATTTTCTGCTTTGTTGGAGATAAAACACAAATGACAAATAACAGGATAGTAAAGGAGCAATGTGCCAGATCCGACAGACACTAACAAGATAATGAGGGATAGTGAACAAGTTCATGTCAACAACTTCCAAAACTCAGACGCCAAGGAACACTGATCTGGCCGTAAAACTAGAACTTTTCCTGTACAGAAAGTCTAGGTCATGTGACTGCAAGAATGCCCTCAAATGCTTTTAAAAAATTATTCTAATTATACCAATTCTTTTAGGAAAGAGAAGAATATTATGAGGCCATACTATAACAAAAACAAGATAGAATTTCTATAATTATACTAATCTATATCCCAGAATTACCAACAGGAAGCTTTTCCGGATAAATAAAAATACCAGAAGAATGATATAAATGTGACATATTAAAGAGAACCAGAAATGTTAAATATGGTGGAAAAGGAACAAGGACATCTGACTGAATTTACTGCCTACTGAAAATAATAAAAAAAAATAACTACAGGACATGCAAATGTTTCAACTTTGTGAAGGGCATGTACAAATACTACCTCCAAGATGGTGCTAATTTATAAAAGGTTGAGGGCTTCTTCCATAAGGTCAGACACAAGGACTGCAATCATCATTGCCATTCAGGATTGCACTCACCATCACAGCCAGTAGAGTACACCACATAAAAGAAAAGCAAGACACAAACACCGAGAAGAAATAAGTACTTGTATGTGGCATGATTTCTTTGTTTAAAAAAAAAAACACACAGGAATCTGAAGAAGTAGAACTTATAACCAATGAGTGAACTTAGCAAGGTCACTGTATTAAAAAAAAAAACAATGGGCACAAGTAAATTACATGTCCACGCACTAGAGCAATCAGCCTAAAGAGAAAAGTCTTCAGTTCCTTTCATAGCAGCATGAAAAAGCATCATGGTAGCATTGCTCTGAGACAGATGCATGAATAACGACAATGCAACGGAAAATGTGGCACATAGACTGTCAATTATTTATTACAAAATGTTCACACGGTTCAGTGAGGAAACATGTATCAAGACCAACTGCACTTTAGCATAGATCAAAAACAAACTTCACAAAAGGAGGCCAGGCAGGGACCATACATACGTGAAAATGCCCTTGATACCATTAGCCAGCCAGGAAAAGCAGGTGAAACCACAATCTACATCAACACAGGCCTTTGGAAAAAGCTAAGTTTAACGAACTGATGTCAAAAGCCAGTGAGAACATGGGGTGATTTGAGCTCTCACTCTCTGGTTCTAGGACATAAAAAGATACTACTGAGTTAGGAGAGCCTGGAATTTTCCCACTGAGGTCTGTCAGATCCTATGCTCACGAATTTCACCCTTATGTGTGTTTTTAAGAAAACAAAAAATGTATAGCCTGTCAAAAGGATTATGCAAAAATATTAACAGCATTCTGCCCTTTGGTTTCAAATGAGCAATTTCTTTCTTCCTTGTATTTTAAAATTTAGTGCTGTATGTGTGTGTTCACTTGTTTTTTTAAAATAATGTATTTATAAAAGTCAAATTGGGTATAATCCAGATGGTGATTAATACAAAGGGATAAGTCGTGCTCTAGTTGTACAATGGCGTGCTACTCAGCAACAACTGGTAATACAACATGGATGTATTAGGGTTTCTATTGCTGCCCTGAAACTCCATGACCAAAAGCAAGTTGAGGAGGGAACGGTTTATCTGGCTTACACTTCCACCTCGTAGTCCGTCACTGAAGGAAGTCGGGACAGGAACTCAAACAGGCAGGGACCTGGAAGCAGAGCTGATGCAGAGGTCGTGGAGGGTGCTGCTTCCCGCCTTGTTCTTCATGGATTTCTCAGCCAGCTTCCTTACTGAGTCCAGGACCACAGCCCAGGGATAGCACCACCCACAAAGGGCCAGGCCTCTACCCATCAATCACTGATTAAGAAAATGCCTTCTAGCAGTTTCTCAGTTAAAGTTCCCCCCTCTCAGATGACAAGAGTTTGCAGCAAGGTGACATAAAACTAGCCAGTACAACAGATAAACCTCAAAACAATCATCTGGGAGACAGTTACTCAAATAATACGTATTGTTTGATTTCATTGATGAAGTGTTAAGTTACACATGTAAGAAATACGTGATGGTGTTTAAAACAGCCCCTGTCTTTGCTGGTAGGGGATTAGGGAATTTTCTTGGGTAGCATTTACACACACACAGACACACACATATTGGAATTTTATATATGAAATGAGTCTTCCAGGACATGTGTTGCAAAACTCTTCAAAATTCAGACAGTTAGACGTGTATTTTACTACTGGGAAATTCTACCTCAATATTAATTTGACCTTAATTTTAATTCTACCTTAATTTTAAAAGAGGATTCTTTCGAAGACAGATGCCCAGACCTTGATTCCCGTGAGCTGGGCATCTGCTTTGGTCTGAGTGAGTTCAAGGCAAACCTCCTTAGCATGGTCATATCAGCTGGTTGGTCATTTAACTGGAAAAGTTGATCAAGACATTGAAAAGGCACATATGCAGACAAACGCGCTCAATATTTTATTTTTCAGTACAGCTTCGGCTCTTTTGTGTGTGGTCCGGGCATTTTTTTTCTTCGACTTGCAGCACACACATTGTCATCCTCGCACACTTGGCCCACAACATATTATCTAAGATCTCTAATTCTGATTTCCTTAAAATGGTTAGAAATCAAATGCATTTCGAAGCAATCTAAATATAAAATCCTTCTAGGGTTTTTCATTTTAGTTTTGCCACATTTTACATCCTCTGTGCTCTACGACTAAATTGACAAATTATTCTTTTTGGTACCTCACACCTTCCATCTGAATTTCCAAAGAACTCAGCTTTGTTTCTGCAGCTGAGGAGTGGCAGCTCTTTTGGCCATACTTACCTAACTGGGTTGAGTGCAGGTCAGTCAAGCCTCACCGTCGCAAATAAAACCACAAGAAGGGGAGAGGGGACAGCAAGCTGCCTTCACGACTTGTAAATCTCGTGAAGGCTCCTCGCGTCTTTACTCCCTTACAGAGTTTCCATTCGCAGCTGTAATCCCCCACGAAGCTGTGACTTCCACCCTTCTCTGCCTGTCTTTTCTTTCCTTTGAAATGTAAAAGGAGACCCTGACTTAAAACCGTTTTTACAAACACTATTTCCCAAGTGGTAAATAAAGATATGAAATAATGGGCTGGAGAGATGGCTCAGAGGTTGAGAGCACTGGCTGTTCTTCCAAAGGTCCTGAGTTCAATTCCCAGCAACCACATGGTGGCTCATAACCATCTATTGTGAGATCTGGTGACCCCTTCTGGTGTGTAGACATGCAGACAGAATGCTCTATAAATAATAAATAAATAAAATTTAAAAAAATATGAAATAACATGTAACTTTTAAATATTTTAGAGAATAGCACAGACTCAAACGATGATGAAAAATGTCACTATAGGGTAAAGAGAATGACACAGAAGGCCCCTGGGAGCCTGCATACTCTTTTGGTAAAAACTGAATTGGTTCAACTCCTTTGGAAGATGGGGTGGCATCCCACAATGAAATTAAGTGCGTGTAAATATGAGCAATTCTCCTCTAATATATGTGACCTGGAGATAGCTGCACCTGGGTACATGAGGGTGTACAGGCAAGAGGGTCTGTAATTATCCCATGCTGGACCCCAAAAATGCTTTCCAGTGCTGCAGCGGGTAAGCCTTTTGTCAGCCCGTTGGCATGCATATTTAATGTACTGAAATCCTTACCACCAAGTAAGGAAAGTGTGCAGGATTAGTGTCCTGCAGGAACACGGTGTCTAAGGTCCAGAAAGACCTCACCAGATGTGTTACGTGTGGAACTTCGACTTTCCAGCTTTCAGAACTGTTGGAAAGAAATATTTGCTCTTTGTCTATAAGGAATGTTTGTTTGTTTGTTTACCACAGTCTGAGTGAACTGAAGCAGCTATACAGCAGTAAGGCTGTGTTAACAGCAGGACACATAACACTGGTCCTACAAAGAATGTCAAACGGAGGAAGAAGACCACAAAGGGCGACACGCAGTAAGACCCATGGAAAGTCCAGGAACCCAACTGCTTCGCTAAGAACACAAGGGCCACTGAAAGAAGAAGGTATCTTCACGGAGCCAGGCGGGGAGAAGCCTGTCTCTTGAGATGTGAAGTATGGACTTCGGTGTGTTGGCAGCACCTGTCTGTAGACTTGCCCAGGCTTCACATGGGGTTGACTTCATATTGACCTTAGAGTTGTTCACACACACACACACACACACACACGCATGCACGCGCACACACACACACACTCACACACATGCTTTATCTGTGATACTCTTCAAGGCAAACTGTTTCAAAATGTTATTGTTCTACATAATTCATTTCTATTTCCTGGACACCACTACCTCTCACCCCCCGAAGTCCGAGTCCGAGACCATCTGCCACTCTCGGGAGTGAAGTTGAAGGAAAAGCGAGGGTGGTCACATTCTACAGTAACCACAAAGACAGGAACTAGAAGTGGGCTACATATTCATTAGTATAAATTTATTCCAAGACAAGTGTTCTTCCTAGTTTATGGGTTGCTTTAGAGAAAATCCAGTCATCTGAATTATATAGTAATGAAAGGCCCAGTGGCTTGATTTTCACATTAAGCTCAATTATTTGTTATCTCCAAGTGTGCTTCTCAATATTTGTCTCTCTACATGCATAAATCCTGTACTGTAATCCAATTTTTGACTTAGAATTGAAGAAACAGTTTAATAAAAGCTTCATTTGAATATAATTAGCAGAATGTTTCATCCCACCCATTCGTAAATGACTCAGTTGCAAGACGCTGCTTGAAAACATAGCCGAAACACTGCAATCAACAAACTCAAGATGTCTGGGCATCCTACACCCAATTGCTATTATTTCTTCCGTTTATTTAAAAATCACCATTGCCTGCAGCCACTCACACTCATTGGGGAAGCATCTATTTGTGAGACTGTTCTGTTTAAAAAGTCTTTATTTAGTGACTTATTTTCCATGTTCTATTATATTACTCACAGAAAGCTGAATAGATTGCATTCTGTGGGCATCTTTTATGGCTGAATGGTGCATTTGGGCATGTGAGCGTGCATGCGTGCACACACCCCAAGGCACAGGATGAGAAGATCTCAGTAGAGAAGCGTCAGCACGCACCATCGGCTTGGTCATGTGTCCTCAGGCCACTTTCCAGATCTTTCAAGTGACGCCAAACTGTGGAAAAAGTTTCAGAAATGCATGACTGTGTCTTCCATCCTGTTGTGAATAAAGCAGCCGAACCAAACAACGCCAGCTCTTTTGGAAGTTTCCCTTTCTTCACCAGCTGCTGGCGTCCTTACAATGTGTTGCCAGCCAAGGAAGATCACAGGACTGGATGCTAAAGGGTCTTAGATATGGTGTTGGTTTGGAACTGTGTTCCTGCAGGTGGCTGTGTTTTGGTGACGGAAGAGTCCTGTGTCGCTGTAACGCGTCTATTAACCGTCTCAGGAACGCAGTATTGTGCTGAGAGCACAGGAGAAGGACCACAAGGCCACAGCGTTCCCCTGCCTCTGCTTAGACACAAGACCATCTGACGCCTGTGGGTGGGAGCTCTGTGATAGTTTTGTAATAGGTTTCTTGCTATTCAGTTAATCAGTGTAACCCAGTCAGAAAACTGTTTACCATTTAAAATATAGTAAAGAAAATGAAGTTGTTAGAAATATATGTTGAATGCGTAGTCAGTGCTGGTGACATGCGATGCTGAACACATATACCATAAGAACACTGTATTACTGCACCAAAGCAAATCTTGTGGAAGCCACCTCATTTTAACTCATGTGCAGTCCTGAATCCTCACTCTGTTGGCCTCTGCCAAATACATAAATATCTGCCATCATTTTTTTCTTTTTTTCTAAATGCATGTGTATATCAAAGGATATATTATTTAATTTTGATTGTTTTTGAAACCTAAAAGGTGGTGTACAGCTTTAAACATTTCTGTTATGTATCTGCTTTCTTCATTCAAGCATCTCTAAGGTTTATCCAGTATGGAGCTGGGATTCAATTTTACTAGTCTGATATATGGAATAAAAATGGTTAGTTGCCAGTCATGGAGGCACACACCTTTAATCCCAGCACTTTGGAGGCAGAGGCAGATCTCTGGGAGTTCAAGGCCAACCTGATCTACAAAGTGAGTTCTAGGACAGCCAAAACTATGTAAAGAGCCCCTGTCTCAAATACAAATTAGAACCAAACCAAACCAAACCAAACCATAGTAGTTACCACTCATGAATGTCATTATGCATGTCCTATCCATGCCTTAGAGCTTACATGTGTGTTTTTCTCTGGGGTACACCTGTGAGGGAATGGCTGCTTGCGTGTAAAATAAGGCCAAACATTCCCAGCTCCCATGGGTAGGAAGTATTTCTGTTGCTAGCTTTGTCCATACTTAGTTATGCAAGGCTCGCCCATTGGTCATGAACTTTGTATCTTGGGGTTTGCAATTATGCAAACACAAATAAACTCAAGGATGTTTTAATTGACTATTTGGGCATCCATGTCTATTTACATCTTTAGTCCATATTTAATCAAACACCAAAGATCTTCACATAGTCTGGATACTGTTCATTTGTTGGCAATTCTGTTATAGATATTTCATGTTAGTTTATGATCTTAGCCCTCTGAAGACCAAGAACTACTCACTTTAATGTAAAAATGATGCTTGACACTAGACTTCATATGAGCAGCACTTTCCAGCTTTCTTTCTGAGAGCACTAAAGTTAACCCCACAATATCATAAAGATTTTATATTTTCTTATATGGATCCTGAATTTGGCCTTTTGATAATTTTCAGTTCATCTGTAATAAACTTTTTTACAGTAGAACATTGCCCCCATAGGAACAACCAGTTTAACTGGCCTGATATTTTATAAAGATATTTATTTCATTTTATGTACATGAGTGTTTTGCCTTCATGTATATATTTGCCTCATGTCTGTGGCCTGCGGTCATTTTCTCTAGGACTGGAGTTACAGATGGTTGTGAGCTGTCTTGTGGGCGCTGAGAACTGAACCCAGGCCCTCTGTAAGAGCAGCAAATTCCATCATCTTAATTTTTAAATGTTATTTGATATTTTAAATCATCTGTTCTTCTATGTGAACTTAAGCATGCACTTAAACTTGATGAAGAAATTGCAGAAGGATTTTGCTTGGATGGCATATTAACAGATCAATTGGGAGGATTATCATGCTAAGAACTAGGAGTGGTGTGAAGTTTTACTACGCTTACAGGCTGACATGTCAGTGTGACACTTTCAGGGGTGTTGGCTGAAGACACAAGCTGGCTCCCTTGGGGCTGACTCCTTACAGCAGTGGCAGAAGCCCAACGTCACACAGCTTCTCTTTGCAGCTTCTGAAGACCCAAACTCCACAAAGAAATAAAAAGGAAAAGGATGATAGAGTGTATGTGAGGTTGTGCTACATGATAGGAGCACAGGGCTTTGCAAAAGTGAATATTTCATACTGGAGAGTATGCCATGTGTCTAGGCACAGCCTCGTAAAGATAATCTAGAGCAGAGGCCGCGGGTGCCTCTGTTTTCAAGATGGACAGAAATGGAAAGGAAAGGCCCTCCAAGAATGGTCTCCTAACATTCTTAAGAGAATGATTTTTTTAATCCACGGACATTCTAGTGCATATACACTTTAAATTTTTTTTTTGTCTATCAGTATGTCTTGATACTATGTGGGAACTATGAAGAATAACTTCTATCTTTGTTGATCACACAACCTGTGATTTTCCCCCCCTTGGTTAGAGCAGAAAGCAAGAGTTATTTTGCTGGGGGCTGGGCAAGAAGCTCAGTCGCATGCTTGCCCAGCATTTGTGGGGGCCTGAGTTTCACTCCCAGCATGTTCATGTGTTTTGCTGCTGTTACAAAAATGTAGCTGTGTCTGCTACCATGTAGGTGCTGGGAAGGGAGCCTGTGTCCCGCGCAACAGCAGTCAAGTGCTCTAACCTCTGGAGTAGTTTCTCCTGCCCATACAGCTGTCTTTAAAAACCCACGCCTTTCTACTTCACTGCTGGTCTACAAAGATGTAAGTGAACACTCTATTTTGATGCTATCTCTAACTAACTCAGATTATTTTATTAATTCTACTGTGTGGATTCCTTTGAGTTTTTGATTGTCCTGGTAGACACTCTTATTAGATTAACCTAACTTAGAACTTTTCTCTCCCATTCTAGAAGAATGACACTTTGCTGGCATTGCTCTTCACGTTATATGCTCAACAGAAGTAGGAACACAGCAAACAATCCTTGCGGGTCCAGAGAAAATGTTCCTTACGCTCCACTGTACACTGATTCTTTTTTTCTGTGATTTTGGTTAAGGATACATCCAACTTATATTGGTTCCTAAGGTTTTTTTTTAACAGAAAAATTTTTTTTCTTGAACATTTTCATTGTCCCCATTAAAAAAAAAAACCTCATTTTTTTTTCCATTTGGTTTTAATGCACACTGTATTGTGAATGTTTTTGTCTCTCCCAAAGGTAATGCAGACAGTTTACCCCAAAGGCGAGAACATAAAGAGTAAAGCCACTAGGATGTACAGGCCACACAGCATCTTCCCCCACAGAGAACATCAACGCGTTCTCATGTGGGAGGAGAGCGGTCCTTTCTCCACCCCCTTCACCTTTGGTAACAGTGGTCCAGGTGCCTTCTTGGAAGCAGATACCGGGTGTCTCCAGCCTCCAAATGTCCCAGTCCCTTGCTCTTAGGCTTCCTAACTTCTAGAACTATGAAGAGTAACTTCTATCTTTGTTGATTACACAACCTGTGATATTTTTTTTTTCTTGGTTAGAGCAGAAGCTATGTTAGGACAGTTTAACTGCTAAGAGTTTTATTTAGGACTATTGTAGTATATCCATAAGTGAGACCTGCTTATAGATTTTACCTATAATTGTGTGGTTTTGATATTAGACTTGCCTCATAGAAACTGGACCCACTCCAATAAGCCTCTGTCTTTAGAAAACTATTAAAACCTAATGTTTTATCAGTCTTATCAGATAATTCATATTACTTATGTATTGGTGTGTGTATATGTGTTTGAGTTCATATGCCACAAAGAATGTATGAAGGTCAAAAAACAAGACAAACGTCAATTCTTTCTTTCCACCATGTGGGTGTTAGGGATAAAACCCAGGCTGTCAGGCTCAGTGGCAAGCGCCTCTATCTGCTGAGCCATCTCGCCAGTCCGCAATGGTCAGTCATCACACTAATCTTACTTTACGGCAGCGTGAAACTTGATAACTCTGTGTGTAGTTCTAGCATGTATGAGCTTTCTTTTTTTCTTTTTTTGGTTTGTCTTTTTGTTTTTCTGGTTTCCATTGTTGAGTCCCTGTCTTCTCTCAGTCTTCCTACCTTTGGAGTGTCCAAAACCACGATACTAACACTCCTTCTTTTTCTACCTCAGTAATACTTGACTTTGGAAAGGCTCATGTTCTGATGACAATCCCCACAGCATTTCTCCCCCTCTCTATTCTATTTCCAGTCACATACTTGGCATGGTCACTCGGGTCTAATGGGCATCTCAGCTCTAGCAGCTCTAGTTATGACTAAACTTCTACGCTCGCTCATAGTTCTCCTCATAATTACCTATGCCACACTCCACATCACTGCTTGTTTTCCAGGCTGCTGCCTTATTCAGTATGAGCAACCACAAGCTGGGAATGAGTTTCATTCATCTTTAAACCCTGTGTACCTAGCACACGGCTGCTATTCAATAGTATTATATTTATTTACTTGCCTTTGGGGAAAAATGAACAGATGACTAAGTAAATGAGTAACCACGTAGAAAATGGGATTTTTAAACAATTCATTTGCTCACATTTATGAGGTTTTAGTTTTGTTTCTGAATCGTGTTTACCATTCTGGCTTAGTCAAAGCTATGCAAGGCTGTAGTGAAACACGCAAGGACACAGACGACTACATTACACCCAACCAGCTATGGGGAACTCATTTAGTGCCTAAAATAAAACAAAAGACGTGGAGTTTTGTTTCTCTTTTATTGCAACCCATTGCAAGGTCAAAAGATTCACAGAAATATAGAAACTACAAACTGGGTGAATTTTTTTTAATTCACTCAAAAGGACATTAAAGACCAAAGACCAGAATTTTTCCACGACAGCAACGTGTTTCATAGGCTTTATTCTGAAAATACTGTTGACATTTGGAGAGGATAAAAAGCCCTGCATTAAATGTGTTCACATGTATTTATGACAGTCTAAGCAGAAAAAGGGACTATATTGCCCAGAAAAAGTATTTTAAGCCTCATTTCAAAGCATCTAATGAGAGCACATTCAACAACCTCTACAGGGTCACTCGAGGTGATGCTTTTCTTGGCTGCTTTTTAAGATTAATGCTTTGAGGCTGCATATGATATTTCTACAGATTTCTACAAATGAACCAAAGCCATTTTCTGGGTTCTGTTGCATCAGGCTTTCTGTATTAGTCAGCATCTTAGAGAGTAATGCAGCTCCCCCACCCCCAAGCTAAAGCATGTTATAGTGCTGGACTTTGGGTTCCAAGAATGCGACGTTTAAAAAAATCAATTTTACACTCTGAAACCATTGACAACTAAACTGCAACACTCTAAAGATTATTACAACTTTGAACTGAAATTGTACCATCTATATCAAAGGCGATTTTCCTTCTTTTGTCTTTTGTAACTATTTAAAATATAGTGTGACGCATATAAAAACTAAGCTTTTGCTTATTCACTCAAGCTACTATTACTATACATACTGTCTTATAAATTAGTTTTGGGTTAAAAACCAGTTAAAATATTATGAAATAACATTTTTTTAGTATGGAGAAATGGATATAAAATGATACAATTCAATGTATAAGAAGAAATGTAGTTTTCTAATGGTAAACAACTTTTTCTTAAACAATTTTCCTTCCCTCCAAATTAAACTAGCAACCCGTTTGATTATCAAAAAAGTATTCCTGGTACTTTCTCAGTAGATTTTTTAACTGATTGGGATTGAAATAAAAACTGCCATAATCTGAGGCATGCTTACATCTTCAAGGGAAACAAACATTTTTCTACAGAAAAGAAGTCATTATACATATGTAAATAGCATTCAAATGTAAGGCTTCTTTCTGCTTCTTACAGCTAGTATCATTCAGCAGTGTTGGAAGTTATAGGAAATAAACTCAAACCTCATTATAATTTGTAAAGACCAAAACCACATAGGGGGAGAATAAATAGCAAGTTCAAAAGTCAAAGTTTTGCTTCTCCTACTATGAAAGATAATCACTCTTTAGCTTAAAAAGGCTCCCTGCTGCCTGATTATAAATCTAGACAGGAGAGGTTATTGGAGCCTGAGTCCCTACAAGGAATTATCTGTAAAGATGTGTGAAATCAAAAAATATACTCATTTCTGAGAGGTACTGACATAACTAAAAGCTGGTAATATTTAATTAAACTAAAATACTTATTTCTGGCAAGTGTAAACAGAATCTTAATGAACAGATTTTCTAAATTCTCTCCTTAACTCATACATTAGCTAACAGTAGATCTTTGCAGTAGTGTCAGAACTATTCAAAATTATAACATGCATATATTCAAAAAACCTGCTCTAAGTCCCAAAGCAAAAGAAAAAAAAATCAATAGGAAGATTGTCTACTTACATCTCATTCATTAATCTTCTATCAATAGGACTACCCCACCTCCGAATATATTTTCATAATTACCAAAATAATGAAATGATCTGTAAAATTTTTAAAATAACTGCACACCATTAATTACATTTGTGGCTTCTATGTGGATAATGCTAAGATTAGCCCCAAATGTCATTAAAATACATCAGGAGCAGTAATTATCCACTAAGTAAAAGCTAACACAGTGTTAACGTAAAACCAACTAAAACATTTATTACTTAACAGAGTGCATTTACAGAATAATGAATAGCTAACCTTTGTGAGCTGGCCAGGGGACTTCAGGCTGTTGCCTCCATATACAAATTTACAAAAGGCTTTCTCCTCTCCACTTCCTAAGTAACCCACAAGACAGCAAGCTGACTGCCTGTGGGCACGGTGAGTTAGACACAGCCAAAGCAGGCGACATGCTTCCTCCACGACCCAGGAAAGTCCCTCTGTCAGGAAATAATTTACCAATAAAGTGGCCTAGCATGTGTGCACAAGCACAGCAATACCCGAGGGTGGGATTGTGGGTGCGTACTCCTAGATTTTGAGGGGTACTGGTCTCCAGGCTTCTAGTTAGAGCAGTATCACTTCTGTTCTGGTCTCAACAAAAGTGTACAATGTTTCTCATCACAAAACACAGCCTTTTGTGAGCATCTCCAAGATGTGGCAGAACTTAGAAGCTCAAAGTTTTCTTACTTGGGATTTCATTAAGTCTTTTTAAGAGAAATAAACGTTTGAATTGGAAAACAAGATGTTTGTGGTTTTCTCAATCTTCTGTTTTTAGGAAGACAAGCCAGCTCACCTGGATATAGCGAACAAGCGTGCTTACGCTATGCAAAATGCAAATGAGACACAAACATAATTCTTGGGTACAGACACGGACAGGTGATGGTTAAGACCTTTCCCAAAGACTCCCTGTTCCAGCACCCCACTTCTCCACCCTGCTCAACAACCTGAGTAGGCCCAGGCATGGACAAGAGTGTTAGGAGGTGGCAGCAGACATATTGGGGGTCCAGCCCATCTGGTAGGCTCTCTCCAAGGTCCTCTTGCAGTCCTGCAGAACCGTGCTGAAGGTGATGTGGGGGTACTGCTGCACCAGCTGCTCCACTGTCACCTCATTGACCTGTGAGCAGAGAAGAGCCATCATCAGACACAGGGGCCACCGATACCATGCAGCCAGGGTGCAGGACGGCGCTGTGGTGGCGTGCAATGCAACAAGGAACCTTGGCCTTTCTCCTCTCCTTTCCACTTAGGAGTGTGAGCAAGTGTTTGCTGAGCACGTATGTTTTCCTGTAGTCTGATATCCCAGCACTACATCTACTCATATGGATTTTTAAGTAAACATGATGCCATGAAATCAAACGTACCTGCTAGACATAAATGACTAAATGACTGTGGTTTGCCAAGACCTCAACAATGTGCACTAAAATACAGAGCACGTGAGGAAGGAAACAGTAAGAGAGCGCTCTCATGTCCCTTTGACTTCTTCGCCCGCAGGAAAGCCTTCTTAGGATCAACACTGTACATTGGGGGTGGAGTGGGAGGGGGGAAATACACAGGATTCTAGATAGAAATGCAAAGAAAATGTTTAGTTTTCTTCCCTTTAAATGTTAAGACATTGCAAACCTCAGCCCCTTTGTGAGAAGGGCTGAAATGCGAGGAATCAATAATTAAAACATACATGGCTGGCAGGTCAGGGATGGCCCCAACAGACCTTAGCCATCAAAGAGTCCACCTTGATTCTTGATTAGACAAGGCAGTCAGACAGGCCTAATTAAAACTAACACCTTTACAATTGCTGTGTTGTGAAGGGATTAATTTGTCAATTTTTTAAAGCTGATTGCAGTTCATATCACAGAAGCAGACAGCTTCCTTCATCCTTTAGATAAATAAATGATTAACCTAAGACCCACAACTTATAGGTAGCTTTATTTAAAATCTTTATTGAACACTTGGGCATTTTCAAATACATCAATATTTCATTTGTACTGTGTAAGCTACACTGAGTTAAGTCTGAACAAAGGTATTTGTGGTAAACATTTTTGAGCATCCCTCTTAATGTTCATTATTGAAAACCAACACCACCATCATTAAAAACAAACACACAAACAAACAAAAAACAAAAGTAGAAAACAGAAACAACTGGAACAACCCTAGAAGGCCTTGCTGTTTGCTTTGAAAGCCTGCTTGTAAGTATGATCATGAAGTTTGATTGTCTGCACTTTTCTAAATAAGTGATCTGAAAGTTAGGCTGTCTGTTGTTTTTGTTTTTTACTGAAAGTTGCCATGGTCACACTGTGATGGTGACATTTGATCTTTATCAGAGGGCTTACGATGGTCTTGGCACTGAGAACGTGATGCTAGGTCCACCAAGAGCTGGGGGTACAGGCATGTACCACCACACTCAGCGTTCAGGACATTTCTCTAGTTATAGCCTGCTTGTTTGAACCATGCTTGCTTGCTTCCTCCCTTCCTTTCTTTCTTCCTCTCTTTTTTAAAAAAAGCTTAGAATGAGATTCCTCAGCAATGAAGCCAAGATAAAAAGACTCACGTGGTAGACTTGTTGCTGCAAGGCTCAGATGTAGTCTTATGCCTATTGTGAATACCATAATAAGCCTCCTAAATGGTCACTGTGGCAGCTCTGGTCACTGCCACAGGTACTCAGTGGAGAGTTCCTGAATGCCAGGGTTAACTAATGATGCGTGAGATAAGCCTATCCTCACAGTGCTAGTGAGTGTCATTCCACTTCTAGATGTCCCAGAAATTAACCCTCACCACAGTGGCCATTACAATGCTCACAGGAAAACAACCACAGCAGGAAGTCATCTTTAGGACACACCTCACATCCAAGAACACTGTTCTATTGGACGCTAGCAACCTAGCTTCCTACATTGTGAACTGTGACCCCCAAAGAGTTGTATTGTTAAGTGTGGGAGTTTTCAGTCTTGTGGTGGGTGGTTTCGGAGCATGCCAGCACAGAACATTGATTTGAAATGAAATGCTAATTGAATCTGAGCTGTTTCTGGCAACACTTGTCCATACTGTACAGTGTGAGCTTGGGGGGCATGTGCGCTCTTTACTGTGAGTGCCAGCACGCCACACAAGGTCTCAGAGCTGAACCTACTCCACTGTGAGCTGCTGTTTGGACAACAGTCAAGGCTTTCTGCTCTTTTACATACACAATGGCTTAGTTACAGAAAATGACTTTAACTATTTTTTTTTACCACCAACCCTTAGCATGTAAGTGTCAAATTCATATGCATTTAACTGTATTATGTTAGAATTCTCGATTTTTAAGAACCACTGTCTGAGCTGCTGACTCAAGTTTCATAAAAGAAAAATTCAAAAATGAATTTTAGTGTGGGATTAGGACAGAATATCCAATGGTTCTAGAAATGGCTCTGCATGTACTTCCTTTGTTTTGAACTACAGATACGTATTTATGTACAGACATTTGTTCTAACACAGACAATTATAAACTTAAAGTACCAGTCAATTCTGAAAAATAGTGAAGATGCTCTGTGGCCTACATTGGCCAATGTTAGCTAAGATTTACTTCCTTCTACAACAAGCTTGCACACTCAGTGGGGTATAAACTTGCTTTTATCTTCTAAAAAAATGTTAAAATTATTTATATATCAAAGTATTATTTTTAAAATGAATTTCTCTGAGTTCAAGGCCAGCCTTACCTACAGAATGAGTTCCAGGATAGCCAAGGCTTCACAGAGAAACCCTGTCTCGAAAAACCGTAAGTAAACAAACAAGTTAATAATAAAAGAAAATGAATTTCTCTCTGATCTCTAATCAGTAAATGTTTGATTTGAAGACCTATTTTATTTACATATATGCTCAGGGTAGTTAATGCTCTATATGATGAGAAGGACTTGAGCGGCTAGGGTTTGAGAAGGATTGTTCTATCTGCATTCCAGGGTTCAGATCTCTGTTGTCAGGATACCGTGACCCCCACACACTGGGAGCAGACGTCATGTTGTCAGAGAGAATACTGGGGAAAGCAGAGCCAGTCCACGCAGTCCAAGCCACTTGACAGGAAGGAACTACTAAGAACAGACAAGAAAGGAGGAGCAGAACACACCCACACCTAGCACAAAAATTCGACTTCTTTTCTAATCCACACGTGGGCAAGGACAAAGGTTTGTGCATAGGGCTGACAGGCAATTTGTTTTGGAGAGTCAGTTTTTAAAGAGAAAAGAAATACCAGTGTGATAACTTTTCCAGAAAGAGATGTATAATTCACCTTAAGCAAACTCAATAAACGAAGACATGGATTTATGAAGTATATAAATTAGGTAGTAATTTTTCACATTCGCAAAGCCTTTCATGGGAGAGCTAATTTATTCTATCAGCTCCCCTAATATACTTCCTTTGACTAAACAGAATTCAATTTATCTGTTTCTTTGGCATAAAGTTAGGTACACCTGTTATTTAGGAACAGATGTCACGGGAATTCTCTGGCTTTCATGGGATATGGGTAAGAATAAGCCACAAGTTGTGCAGAAGCGTATAAAATCATGGCAACTGTGGTCATCAATAGATAAACCATGCCTTCTGAGCAACCCTTCTGCTAACTGTGCACTGTAAATTCTAGAAAACAAAGCAGGGGGAGAATCCGTCAATGCTCCACTATAGATATTTAGATAGATACACCATATTTAGATATGGAAATGTCATGCAGGGGTAATGTGGTGAATGCGCACCACAGGGAAGGCTCTATTTGCTGGTGGTGCTAATGGTACATTTCATATCCTGTCAGGTTTGCTGTCTTCTCGTGAGTATAGATGATGCTTACTTCTTTCTTTCTGTACAGACTCTAACGATGCTCTCACGCCATAGAGAAGCTTGGTGTAAGATACCATGAGAGACCAGATCCTTTGTCAATCCTACGCCAACATACACATGCACGCCTGTAGAAATTGTGGCGTGTGCCACTCTACTTGTGGAAGCACAGGCTCGGAGTTATAAAATGCATTTAATATAAGTGGGGAAATAAAGGTGTTTAAAAGATAATCCCCCATAGCATCTTTGTTTAAAAATCAATTTTCTTTTTCCCTCTTTTGAAAACTATCAATGGCAACTGGTCTACTTCCCATGAGATTTGGAAAGTTAAGTGTCTTCCTAACGAAAACCTCAGAAATGTTACTTGAAGAAATTACTGTGACTAAGGAGGGAGGGGGAAGCACATGCCCCAAGTTTTTCCAGAGTATACAAGAAAGATTAGATTTTAGCGTTCTCTCCAAAGGCAGTATAACCATGATTTACATTTTCAAAATTATTATAACTCTTTTTAAGGTAGTACAGTTTGTCTGGCATTTTAATCTATTTTGAGTTAACATCTATTAGCACTTTTTGAAATGTGAGGCAGTTTGCTATGCTAATTAAGGTAAATGAGAGCATAGTGTTAGTTGTTCCCATTGCTCTGCTGCACAGTGCTGAGCACAGGGCCTCAGAGGTTAAGCACTGCTCCCGTGTCTCCCTCCCCAGCAGGTCCTGGCCAGCACCCCACAGCAGTTCCAGACACGTAAAGACCTAGGCTACAATTCAACTCTTCAAATACTACTTATTCAAAAAACACAGGAGCTGGTAAAATATGCCAAAAAACCCATAACTACTGAGTGATTCTCCTTTCCTCATTGCACCACAGGAAATACTTCCTGTTAGAAGCAGGAAGCAAGATGTTGGAACACATTAGGTCAACCAGAAACTGCTCCAAGTGATTTGTTCTTTAAGGATTTTTGAAAAAAAAAAAAAAGGTGTGTGTGTGTGTGTATGTGTGTGGTGCATGCTTGTCACAGTGCAAATACATGGTTGCCAGAGGATGCTGACTGTCTTTCTCTATCACTCTGCCCTACTCCCTTGAGAGAGGGTTTCTCACAGGACAGGAAGCTTGCCATGCTGGCTCGCTGGCTGTCCACTAAACTCCTGGTTCCCACTTATCTCCACCACCACGTGCTGGGGTCACAGACGTGCAGCCCTGGTGATTTGAACTCATGACTCATACTTGCAGAGCTAGTTATTTACTCAATGAAAGCCTCTCCAGCCCAAAGTGATCTTCTCCTTAATGGAGAAAGTCCGGTTCAGTTTCAGATAGCAATAACAGCACTCACTCATTACTTTATACCAGACTTCAACTTCCTTGACGACAAGGAATATTTCAGTCACCCCTGTTCCCACTTGCACTGTCTGTAGTCTCACCTCGCTAAGATGCAGGTACTCTAAGACAGTAGTATTTTGTTTTTACACACTGCCAGATCTGCAGATGTGGTACATGCCTACCATGAAGTATGCACTCAATGCACACTTGCTGGCTCAGTGAACACAGGAGTTACTCAGAGAATCTACTCTGAGTCAATACAAAGGGAACGCGCCAGTCAGTAGTGTGCCAGTAGAAGTTAACCTCCTTACCAGCCTGCTTTTTACAATGGGGGCGGGATCAGAAGTCTTGGCCTAATCTCAGTCCCAAAGTCCTTTAATAATTTTAAACTCCTGCTCATCCTGACTCTTGGCTACTGTTGTTTTCTACCCGGCATCATTCAGTACAGGTGTTTAGTGATTTTGCACTCCTGTGTCTGTGGAGAAACTGTTGCTGGGTCCTAGGCTGTCAGGCAGCTCTCTGAAACCATTAAGCTGTACTTTGGGTTGACTGACAGCAGCCCTCCTTCAACATCGGCTACACACACTGCAGTGGGAGGTAAATAATCTTGGAAATGAACAGGCTCCCAAAACTTCCCCAAACCCCACAGTATAGAGGATTTGGTGCTTTAGCTTACAGCCGTATCCGCCTACTTAAGATGGTCGACTCAAGAAGGCCTGATGGAAAGTCTGAAATTTTCAAGACATTTAAGGTCTCTTCTTGTGTCTCAGGTATTTGGTAGCAGGTCTGACTCAAAGCAATGCTCTTTGTACCTTCTCCTTTCTGGGAATTGATATGGCTTCACCCCTCTGTGGGGTAAATGGAATAGAATAGCTTTTCTTTTCCTTTTTGGTTGGTTCTGTTTGTACTGTGGTGTTCCCACAGCAGGAAACTTGCAGCTTGTAGAAGTTACCAAGTCTAAGCTGCCACACACACTCCCTGCAGATCAGATATTGTGTAGTAGGATAGGACAGAGGTAAGCTCTTCATGGTTTACTTTGTTAAACTATTTGAAAATTTGTCTCAATTTTTTTTCACTCTAATGAGTGATAGGGTAAAACAAAAGCATATTCTTGTTCTAGTTAGGATGGGAAGGGTTGGAAGGGAGTACTACAATGAGAATTGACTATTTTCCAGTTGTATGAATGCTACCATGTCATGATATGGTTGTGCGGCATAGTAGGAATCAGTTCTTCACAGAGTAAGCCGGCTAGTAATGGTAGCCAGGATTTAAACTCAGGATCTCAATACATAGTGCTCCCTGGATTGAACTCACCCTGGCATCTGGGTACCACAGTGTTGAGCAGTAACTGTCAGATCAGGGTTTAACTACTCATCTACCCAGGAAAAGGCTTTCTAACATTCATTTTCCTTTTCAGGCGCAAAGGAAGAGGATTCAGGCTGTGGGCAGATGGCAATAGAGAACTCCCCCTTTCAGTGGACTAGGGGAAGGGAGTGAGGGGAAGAAAGAGGGAGGGTGGGACTCGGGGGGGAGTTGAGAGAGGGGGCATCAATCGGGATATGTATTGACTAAACTGTGAAGAAAAAAAATAAAAAACAAAACAAAAAGATTCCAGTTGGGATATAAATGTATTTCTAAGTACATGACAACTTCTCTGCAGAGCTGCGCTGTGGGAAGACAAATGGTAAAGGATGCCACTAGCCTGCAAGTCCGTTGTGGAGCTGCGGTTTCAAGAGACAATGAAGTGTGGTCAAAGCAGGCTGAAGCTGGGGCTATGACAAGGGTCCTTCCTACCAAGGCAGCTCAGGTCACGCCAGAACTGGCACGGCTTTCTTTCCAGACTTGTTTGTGGGAAAACATTTCCTCATGCTCCAGAGAGAGAATGGTCAGCAAGACTGATCTGGGAGGTGGTCCCCGCTCACTTGGAGAGTATAACACAGCAGGGAAGACAGGCAATTACTGCAGCAACAGCAAAAGCTGAGAGGAATTTTCTAGAGAAATCCAAGTTGCCTCAGAAGGAAGCCAACAGCAGGCACCCCAGTGGATGTCTGCTGGACTTTCAAAACCAAGTGTCAGTCTGTGTGCTGTGTGTGCGGTAACTGTATGTACAATGTACAGATAAGAAAGAAAGCCAGCCCAAAAGGTATTATGATCGGACAGCCGGTTTTCTACTTGGTGAATTGTAGTGCGCCTCTTGTTCCCAATACCTCTGCTGTGAGGAGGTGAAAGGTGAAGAAAGTGGTTCCTCTGTGCAGGTGGAACGTGTCTATAGAGCTGCTGTAAAGACAGCAAATCAGGGCTTGCATCCTGATTCAGGAGTACTGTCCTGCTGCTGGTCTGTCACTGTTCAGAGTCCCTGGGCGATGTCACTCAATGCTAATGGCCCTGATGGCTAACTCCAGGCTGCCCAGGGGCAGAGAGCTGTCTCTGGGGCAGCAGGCCCTGGAGTCTGCTTCTGCTTTCTGGGTCTCTGGGAAACTGTAACGGCTATGGTATTCACTGGGTGCCAGCAAAGTCTCCCAAACACACTCACCCTCATGCTTTTTTCAGCTAGCTCCCTCAGGCACCAAGATGGGCACATATGGAAAGTGGTGAGTAATTATGGGAAGCTAAGTGCCACCTGAAATCCTCATGTGACTTGATGGGCCATCGAAGTGTGGCTGAGATTTCCATGGGACAAGATACTGTTTTCCCTCTTGGTGCTAACAATTGAACCAGGACATGCCAGGCAGCTCGGCAAGCCATCAACCATCAACCATGGAGCTTTACTGTCAGCTCTTAGCAGAGATGGAAACTGCAGCTAATGAACCGATTTTCCTAGGATCTGCCATAGCTGGCAACATGCATTGGTTTTCTATGGAACTACATAGATCTTAATGAATCTACTTCCCTCTGTTTGCAGCAGGTTTCTTCTTGTCATTGTTTTAGTGACAAGCCATGGTTTGCTGTGGTTTCCCTGTGGGAAGGGCAGGAGACCAGGAATTTGACACCATTTGTATTGTATTTCTTTTGTTCAGCAGTGAGGCAAGGCTTAGAGCCCTGTTCTCCCCCTCTCTCTTATATAAATGGTCTCCCCTTACTTTCTCACGTTAGCCAAGGCTTCTGCCAGGAGCCCACGGTGATGCACACATAACAAACATATGATACATGGTTTCCTGATGGGGAACAAACTAACTGTGTCTGCCATCAGGAACAAACAAGAATATAGTGGCTGTCATCCCAACTGTTTATCAGAACCAGGAAATCCCTTTAAAACCCTGGTGGCCAGGCCATCTCCCAGGCAACTGTTTCAGTCTTTGTGAGGGATCAGTATTCGGAAGAGCTCAGGAGATTCAGATATGTGAAATAAGTTAAGAGGGAACAGCTGATTCCTGCCACTGGCACCTGAAGGCAAGAAGTAAAAGCAACAAGTAGGTACCCGCCCGTTCCAGGGGACCTCCCCACTGCACTAACTGTGGGAGCTGCAGAAAGGAACTTGCTCCTGTAGGCTATGGTCATCTTTTTCAAATATTCATCGCTGCACCAAACAAAAGCCTCATTCTCTGACTGTGTTCAATACACTCTGGTGTCCTCCTTCCGTGACTACCCTCAGGTCTCTGACTGCCATCATTTCCCAGCAGCTAATGGTAAGCAAACAAAGAACCCGGAAGTCCACTTCTCATTTGGACTTAGTGCTTCCTCAGGGAACTACTCAGGGTGTGAGAGAAACGTCCCCCCCACCGGAAGTCTGTTCGTATATTTAAAAGAAGAAAAGCTGTGTATCTCTTTGGCATCTTAAATGCCACTTGTTAATCATGGAGTCAGTCGATTATGGGGCACATGTGATACAGTATGTTTCACATACAAATCTCTATTTGTGTCTTGAGCTCTTTAAGAATGGAGGCAGAGTAAAAACTTGGGTCCTTGATGGGAGAGGGGAGGGAGAGAGAGAGGGGATGGGAGTGAGAGAAAGAGAGGACAAAGACATATTACTCTTGAGTTGCAACAAACAAACACACACACACACACACACACACACCTCATCTAGAAATCCCAAAGCTTAAGAAGAGACAGACACAGAGAGCGCTGCGAGCCTGACGGGAACAGCCTCGTAGACCAGTCAGCTTTGTCACATGCAGTCGTCCATCTCAGAATCGGCAATGATTGGAGGTGCTCTGCTCTGTCAATATCACCACAGGCCTGACTTCGTGCTGTCTCTTTCCTGAAGTGCAGGCTGCCTGTTAACGGCAGCACCTGCTTCTATTCACTTGAATTAGCACAGTGAGAAAGCGGCGGAGAAGCTGGGAGATGGGATCACAGAGACGCCAGCAGTGTTAAGTGAGAATTGGGGCTCGCTAACCTGAAGCCTCTAATTAGAGATTAGTGTGACAGGAAGTCCAATAACCTGGCTGTCAGAGAGGAAGTCAGTGACATTTTCATTCCCCGTATCAGCACGTAATCTCCCACCATGAAGGCTGTTTCAAGCTGGGTGCAAACTTTGGGTCCAGTTTTTCAGACGTGATCATGGACTTGATCCGCTGCTCAGGGCTATGCATTGGCACATGCAGTGCACATGGAAACCAGAACATGTGTGCAGGACCCTGGGAGATCTAGAGTCACTAGATCCCAACACTTCAGCAAAAGAACAGCTACTTGAAAGACCGGGCCTAATAAGATAATTAATGTAGTCATGGTGCTAAGCACAGTGTATTTATGGAACACATCTGGGTGCTTCTAAATTAAACTAAAGTTAAGTTGAAAACATAATTGAGGGGGAAAACTCTCTACACACACACACATACACACACACGCATTTTCTTTTGTGCCTAATGGTTTTCATTGCTGTGCTTCTCAGTTTTCAGTTTCTATTTTCATCTCTCAAGGCTCAGGACTTAGCAGTGCTCACCAAGCAGGCGCTGAGGAGAAGCCACCTCCCTAGAAGTGTAGTTTCTACCAGGTGGCATTTATGGATCTGACCTGCTTCCTGAAAGAATTTATTACCAGCAAAAAATATTCTGCATGAATATGATCAGTAATTCTGAAGATTAAAAAGCTGAAATCTGAAAATAAGTGGCTTTTGTTTTGTTTTTGATTTTCAGAAGCAGAACTGGAAGAACTCAGAGCATCCAGGGCAGGAGTATCAAGGAGTTCAAGTGCAGCCATGTGGCAGGTGTTGGAGCTCTGGTTGGCTGTCCTTTCATCCATGCCCAGAATTCTCTGGCTACAAAAAAAAAATGGGTATTAAACCAAAGATAGCATCTTTCTTATTTGGTTATTTATTTCCTTCAGTCGAACATATTCTTTTTTTTTTAATCTATCAAATAGTTAAGAGGAAGTAGCTTCTAAATGTTTTCAAACATGTGTTTTAGCTATCCAGTAATTTTGTAAGCTAAATCTTGAAGATTTCAAAGGGCTGCCATGGTTGAAGAGAATACAGACAAACACAATAGAATCCACCCACCCACACATCCACCCAGTACCTAATACACATTTGTGTAGCAAGAAGTGTGTGCCTGCCCTGTGGAAAGTTCTGGTTTAGAAAAATTAGAACTTTCAGTATAATGAGGAGTAAAAATCCAACACCCTACCTCAGCATTGCTATGATTTGTTTACTTCTTATGAGGGTGTTATACAGACCAACTGTCCCTCTTCTGTAATCCTGGGAATAGGGATACTGTGGGACAGGAAGGAGATGGAGAAGGTGGAAAAGTCAGCAGAGTGGTGATGGGGAAGACAAAGAAAAACACCTCGCAGACTGCAGACTGGGGATTTGCTATCATTTGAATGCAGCTGCCAGGAGACAGATGGACAGAGTTGGAGACAAGTAGGTGTACACTGTGTTTGGAGACACGACATCAGAGCCATGGTGACGGTAAGGGTAAAATCAAAGTAATGAGCAATAAGAAAGTCAGGAGAACTGTTTCTGGACAACCCTTTCTGGAGTTTGACACCATGGTTCCAGAAAATAAGGATGGGGGGGCGAGGGCTAGTGAAGGGGGTGAAGACAGCTGGGCTGAAGCTTGAGCAACAGACAGATCTTATTCAGAAGAATCACTCTGGATATCCTCTTAAAACAAGCGAATAAGCAGTTGCATAACACTAAATTCACAACATTCAAGTTGCCGTCCTTTCTCAGGACCTCCAAGCTCCAAGGGCTAGGAACTATTTCTTCATGGTTTTTCCTATGATAGTGACTGCACTATGTAGCAAGTCAGTTAATATACATTTACCGAACAAATGAATAACATATATGCTAAAATCAAAAGGAAAAAGGCCATGATCTCTGAAAACCGTATGAACAATAGAAACCGGAATCTCTGGGACAGCAGAGTAGAAGGGAGCTTGCCCTGGGTGCTGGGACAGCCTGGCAGGCTGTTTTCCTTCCAAGTGCAGGAAGCCCTCAGTCTCACAGGCCAGCGAGGCCAGGCCTGTTTGTGCTTGGTCGAGTGTTAGTGAACTGCCATTACCCTTTCTACAACTAAATATAAAATTCACAATCTGATAGCCGTATTCTTTCATATTATTACTGAAGCCAAATCGAAGCTTCAAGGCGAATATTGACTGAGAAGCAATGACAGTATGGGGTGCCTTCAGGCAAGCTCAATACAGCGGTCTACTGACCCTAAAGTGTTTGGGGGAGTTACAGACTATCTCCTCCAAGGCTTGTGGAAAATAAGCTAACATTTTCATGATGTATCAGTCCCCTAACAGAGGAGAGCAAAATACAAGCAGCTACTTGCAGCACATCTTAAAAGTTTCTACCAGATGTTTATTCTCCTCAAGAAGCAAGTCCTAGCTTTATTCTAGATCCTGGCTGGCTTTTGATTGACAGGTCTTTACCCTGCTCACAACAAAGCCAAATATATATAAGATCACAAGACCAAGTGGTCCTTGAGACCTACAGACCTCTAGGGTTTGCCTTCCTCTGCTTCCTTTTAATGAAATAGAGTCCTGGTGACCAAAAAACAAAATCTACTATTTAAAAATACTGTTGCATGTGTCTTGGGAGACTGGTTTTCCTCTTTTTTTTTTTTTTAAAGATCTAAGCATATGAACTTATAAAATTATGACCTTGCAGGGCAGGTGATGAATGGGTCAGATAAAAGATCCCAAGATAGGCATGCACACATACCCAAAAGCAATGATGCTAACAGGGGCAAACACTTACTGAGTGCTTACAGTGGGCCTGACCTTGGGCTCTGTGATTTACCCTCATTTCAGTTACCCTTGTCATGACCTTCCCAGGCGCGTGTTATTACTGTCGTCGTGTTTCCTGCCATTCTCAGATCGGGTTCTGAAGGGCCGCAGAGGCGGTGAGATGACAGAAGTAAAAAGTAAAAACGTGGGGCGCTGGCCACTTGTACTGCCCCATGCAGCGCCACCCGGTTTCAGTACCTGAACTCTGGACAAGACTGTCAGTTACACTTGGCAGCGGGGCTGAACTGATGGGATGCAATGGAGATGGGAACACTTGACTGAAATGAGGCTGCGAGGGAACCTCAGAATTTTGCCCTCTGGGCTTCTCCCTGTTCAATTACCAGGGATGGTCAGGAGAGGGCTGTAAAATGTGTCTTAAAGTGCTCCTATGTGGAAATCACCTTCGGAACGGTTTCATCAGCAAAAGGAAGAAGATGCTGACGCTTCAAGCAAAGGTGGAAGCTCAGAGCTTGGAGCCTGGCTGCCTTCCCCCACCTCATTGCCCCTCTCTTTTGGCACATGAGGCGGTGCATTGGCTGTGCAGTGACAGTTCTTGCAAGACAAGAGGCCACACAATTCAGGCTGGTCTGACCACTCCTACCTTCATAGAATAGAAAACGTTTTTTTTTTTCAATATATTTCCTTCAACGGGGCATTAATATTAATTTTTAAATTCTGGCTAAGGGCACTCTGAGAACAGCTGTGTGCATGTGAGCGGAGGACAGCCCTGCAGGTACTCACTTTGTTTCATGGCTGAACTGCTACCAAAACAGTCCAGGACACAGTGCCCCACAAATTATTTTTTCCTTAAACTGATTTTTCCAGTTAGTTCTGTGTATTAGTTACAGAGTCGTCTATTATTTTCCCTGCAGGGCTTTCCTGCTCACAATCCCTAAACAAGATACTAAAACCCCCCATTTTTTTCCCCACAGAAATATTTCAGTTGTTGCAGCTTTCTCTTACCATAATCACTTTCTAAGAAAATCAGCTCAGTGGTCAAATTCTCCTGAATATTTTTACATTGAGCTGGGGCACACAGAACTTGGACCCTCATATCTGAGCGCTGTAGAGCAAACTTCTGCCTGACTGGTTTCCATCACTTGTTCTCCACATTAGCCATCTTTTGCCATTTAAATAAGGAATCCCATGTCAGAACCACACTTTCTTATATTATATTCTTATAATATATTCTTATATTATAGCAATCAACCTTTATTCAAATAAATCACTTATTTTGCTCTTCAACTAAGAATTTCAAGAACTGTGGCAGATGAGGAAGGAGGTGTTGAAAAGTGAATTTTGTTAAGATATGAATTAACTTGATTATTTTCATGCTGTGGACCAAAAATAGTTAGGGGCCTCTGCTGGGCCCCTGGCCTGAAGGCAGCTGGGTAATCAATAGATCCCATAAAGGGGGCTCTCCACCCCCAGCAGTCTTTCTGATCTTTTCTGGGTGGACTCTTCACGCCTGTGTAATTCTAATTTATGTCAACTAGAAATCAAAGAAATTCCAGGAGCCTTTGGTCATAGGACATTGGCATGGGCCCTTCACAATCTATTTATGTCTGGTCCTTGAGTAGCAGGGCCCACATAGCCTTCCAGACACCTCTCCTGGCCAAGCAGAAGACGGCAAGAAAGCTGCTACCTGCTTGATGGGTTAAGGGGAAGAGACAGGGCAGAGCGGCCTGAGGTATAAACTGGGTACATTTTCTCCTCGTTTATAACTCCGCAGGAACATAAGAACTAAGCATTTTAAGCAAAAGCATTGCCAAGACTGGCTCCCTCAATAACGCTCTTTAATGATACCCCAGACGCTGGCATTTTCAAATCAAATGAACAGTGTGTAAAATTAGTTCTGCATGAAGTTAAAAAAAAAGAAAAAAAGAAAAAGAAAAAAAGAAAGTGAAAGGGAGCTTTTAAAAGCTCCAGCATTTCTCCATCCAACTGCTTTTCACAAGGGTTTGGCATTTGAGAATTGCTACGTTTATGATGTTATTCACTGCTCATAATTCAGGCCTGTGTCTCCAAACTTCGGTATTAACACACACTTCAGAGCTGCCTCTGGCGAGGTCTCCTTTTCCAGCCAATGCCATTCCATGTGCTCCCTCTCTTCTCATCAGCCTTGTTACCCCAAACCTTTTCTTTATTAACCTTGAACATTACGTTTCCATTTGCCCTACAGCTTTCCCATGCATTTTTCCCTCTCAGTTTTGTTCTCTATCCAAATTGCCTTGTAAGAAATGAGGGAAATATCATAAGAAACAGATCTATAGAGTCTAGAAGTCACAGAAGTTGTGAAAACAATTTTGATGACCAAACTCACTACTGACTGTTTATAGTTGTGGAGGCTGGAACAAACATATTGCTTTTTATTATAGTCCCATTGATGACCTAAGTGTTTTTTACTAAATCACTAAATAAACATGAGTCAAACTGATAGGTGATTTCGGGTCAACTCTAATTCCCAAGGTCAAGTAAGCCTTTGAACAGTCTCAAAGAATATAAACTCACCCCAATTCATCAAAGCAGTCTCACACAGCGTTCTCTTCTCTTGGTTTTTACAATGCATTAAAGTTTAGGAGATTATGTGGCGTCAGCTTCAAAACCTTTTAACATGCTTATCCATCCAGCCATTGGAAAAGCTGCTCAAACAGAGACTTCTTAATGCACTTCCTAACTTCACAACTGCGTGGGGGTGGGGGCTACAGTTGTTGGAAGACTGGAGGACTCCTCCCTAGGACTCAGCAATGTTGCAGCCAAACAAATTTTCTGCAAATTTACTTAGACATTGATAATTCAAGTACATGCTTTTTTCAGCTGCAAAGAATATGCTTAATGTTTCTCATCTGGAGGTAGGAGGGAGACACAGACACAAAGAGATATTGAGATTTTTCCTACAACAAATAAAAGCCACTTTGTTATTATTGTTGTAGCCTCTCAGGAGCTGAAGTGAGGGAAAAAGTGCCAATCTGGTAAAATATAGCCTTTGAGTTAGGTAGCCCCAGATGAAACTTCCGTGTGACAGAACATGCAGCCGCCCTTTACCGCTGCTTTCTTTTCCTGAGACAGAGTCTCACCATGTAGACCGGGAGGACCTGGACTCAGTCTCCACCTCTGCTCTGCCTCTTCAGTTTTGGGATTAAAGGAATTCACTCCATGCCCAGCTGACTTCATAATTTCTAAGGACCAGAGAACCCCAGAACATCACTAGAGAGACATAAAAACTCACAAACACGTCTCTCCTCAGCTCGGGGATCTTCTGGCCTTGTTCCTGGCGGGTGGCTAACTGCGTAGCTAATAAAGTCTCTGGCCTTTGGCTGGCTTCAGACATGTGCTGAAGGAGGTTGGCATCTCTGTAGCTGGCAGGTCTGGCCGGGCTACCGGTCCCTCCGGTTGTTGCTTGCTTTATTGGCGGTGACTGATATGGATGCACAGCAGCAATTCTCCATGCCTTGGTCCTGTATTCTTGTGTCTTATCTCCACTCCTGATTGCCTTTAATTCTTCTTGTTAGTTTCTCTTTCTCTCACCATGTCAACAGTCTTAAATTTATACTTCCCTAATCTCTGTACCTGAGTAGACTGGTTGGTAACTCTATTCAAATCCACTGTGTTCCAGGAAGACATTTGCTTTTATTAGTAAAGTGTGTAAACGCGTGATTATTGATTTCGTTCTATGGAACATTTAAGTTTGAATGACAAAACCAAAACAAAACAAAACAAAACTACAAAAGGGTCTTCTATAGCCTGAGTCTCCTTTTTTCCTCATTCAATTTGCTTCCCAAATGTGGTGTGTGTGTGTGTTGCATTTGGAAATTCACATCCCACAGTATAGTATACATTATACTGAAAAAATAACAATTCTGGGTATTTTATATATGATTGACATTATCCTAAGCACTTTATATACGTTAATTCATTTAAATACTCACAATTCTATAAGATAGTTACTAGGAAAATGCTCATTTCACAAATGTGGCAAGAAGCTTTGCTCGAGATTATGCAACTATTAAGTATATAAGCCCAAATTTGAACCTAAACTCTGGCCCAGAGGACATGCTCCTTATTTCAAGCTTCTTTTCTTCTCTACGCAAATTTTTCTTCAGGTCTGGATTAGAATTTAAAGATGGATGGCATAAAACAAAATCTGAAAAAAAAAATTGAAATCTGAACAGCTATTTTAGTTTGGATTTTCTATCCAACTTTCTGTTCAAGGCTTTGCTTGCACTTTGTGTGTGGCTTGGAAATGTCTTCTGTTCTCATGGAACCCCACTCCCCATGTTTGGCTCTGTGCTGACTTGAGTCTTGGGAAGCCAGACAGCAAGGCTGAGCTGAACTACAGCAGGCTATGGCTAGACAGCACTGTGGCAGAGGCAAGAAACTCTCAGAGCTGATCTCTGGTTTGAGAAAGGATTCAGAAACTGAATATGGAGGAGGCTAGGCTACAACCCTTAGAGGTACCACTAATTAGAACAGCTCTCTATCTTGTTTTACAGTAATCTGTGCTTTTTATAAAGTCCAGAATCTTTTAACTTGAAATCAGCAAAATGCTGGTCAGCAACTGTGTGTGGAATAGTCTTCTAAACTTATAGACAAGAACACAGATGGTTGTAATTTGTATCAGAAGGTGATGCTGATCTTCAATGTAAAAAGTATATAAGAGGGTGGTGCTAGAGATAGTGATTCTAAATACGGTCACTTTGGAGTCCTTGGCAGAGACAGCACATATGCAGCCTGGCTTTCTGGTGGACACCAAGGAGCTTGCCTCTTACTGTTTGGTGTTTCCAGAGAGTCCTCTGCCTATTACAGACCCTGTAACTTACAGTGACAAGGTTAGCAGCAGCGCTGTCTTAGCCAGCGATGAATGCTGGGGGGACATGCTCCCTTGGGTCTCAGTGCTGTTGCTAAGATACAAAGCAAGTAGCTTTTTGTGCTGGGCTGAGAAGATACAATGCAGTCTCTAGAATGTAACTGGCAAAGGTCTAGAACAGTTGAGATTTTAAAACGCTGGAAACAACAATTAGATCTATTGTCAAAAAATGACAAAGCACACGAAGAATTTGGGTCTCTGTTATTTTTGCCACAGATATGCCTGCATTTAGGAAATGTATGCCCTTTGAGCAACATGTTTGTCTTGTATCAATTCTTGTGATAGATTTGTCCCTAATCATCTTTGCAGAAGTAGCACAACCTTGTCCGCTGCAATAAGAAGGCAGCACTTAGTTCAGAGATCATCTCCGGGTACACCTTTTCAAAGCAAGAAGCCTCCTGGCTAAAGGCTGCCTCTGGCATTGTGCAAAAATGTTGGAATCAGACTTCAAAGAAGTTGGGCGAGTAGCCTTCTGCAGGCATCTGAAATTTCTCAGCTTCCATTTTCTCACTCTGGCGATGCAAATGAAGAACTAACTCTCTGATTTGTTATAGGGAAACTGTAGGAATAGCAAAGGAGAAAATATCTACACAGGGCTCAGAGGTCTGCACACATGTTCTCCATTTTCTTTCTCAGTCCTCAAACATCCCACACTGAGTGCAGTACCATTCCTAAATTCATGCTCAGTTCCTGCCAGCTGCTCCATGGAACTTTTTCTGGGCCTCTGGGACCATTTCACATGTGATAGGAAAGACAGTCTGATGTGTAGGGAGATGCAAACTGGTTCCTCTTGCCTCCAATGGCCAGAACAGATAAGTGTGGAGAAATGGAATGAACACATGTGGAAAGCCAAACAGCTAGTTTACTGTTGCAGGAAATTTAAAATCTAGCATTCTCTTGTTAGACCCCACAAATAGCTGCTGGGATGCAGCCTTTTAAACTGTTCCACGCACTTAGGAATAGGAAGATAAATTCTACCATGACACCTTGTGATTGCCTTTTCATTCTTTTTTAAGTACAAACATCTACTGTTAATCAGAAACACAAAAATAACTCCAGATTACTTTAGCAAACCAGGGCAAAAATGCATGGCTAACAGTGTGCACGGGCATGCGGGAAGAGAATGTGGTATTAAGGTATTTGCTATAGCAACTAAATGCAGGAAACAAGCAAGTCCATCTTACTTTATCACATCTCATCAGGCCCAAGTATCTCAGGGATTTGCTGCTCTGTGCGATCAGGGTGGCTCCTTGATCAGTGATTTCTTTACACCATCCAACATCCACGGTCTCTATCGTCACGCTGTATCGCCCAATGGCTATCAGTGCTGCCAGGAGGGACAGAGAGAAAGCTGGCATTAGCAGTGTAAGGGACCTATAGCTGATTATGACGACTGAGCTAATATCCTCACGACACTTGTTCCTGAAACGTTGTGTTTAAATGAATGTTTTATAAACTAAATTAAATTTGAGATGCTTTAAGAAAGCTTGTACTATGACAAACCCTTTTGTGCAGTGAATAATCATTCAGTAATTTCTCTTTCATTGGACACAATCTTTCATCAATTTACTGGCTTCAAGGTTACCTATACTTTCAGGCATTCATATTTTGCAGGAGGAACACATACAAGTGAATTGCAGATGGAGCTCTGTAAAAGCCCAAGTGCTATCTAAACTTTATTCAAGGTAATTCTTAAAAGAAAAAAAAGCCACATAAAACACCATTTTGAAGTATGTTATATTGCATGCAAATTTCTTTATAAATAAGTGTAATTTTTCCATCTGGTTCATGACCTGCAAAATATAAGAGCATATAATAATTTTCACATCAGTTCTTCTTGGGGGCTGTTGGGAACTAAGAGTACATTATACATATAGTTGAATTTAATCAGTGCCATGCCAGAGTGAAGTAAAGGGGATGTATTTGTTATGGTAAATTTCCTGCCATATCAGAAATCTTCCTTACTAATATATAAAATGAGCCTGCCATCTGTAAACCATGACATTATCTCTGGTGTCCTTGATTCTTTATTGCCATGCCACCCATTAAAATGTAGACGCCTATGTCATAGTCTCAGGTGTACTTTAGTTACCCCTGCAAAGCTCCAAAGCCCATCACCCTGCCGGAGCCACTCATCAGCAAACACGGCTGTTCTCTAGGGACTTCAGTGGTGTGCTGGGTGAGCATCTAGCATTTATGAAGCACAGGAAATAGATTTTAATACCTGCAGTCAGAATAATGCTATGATGCACTGATCTGTGAATGAAAACCTTGACAGCAATGCCACAGACATTAGAATGAACAGAGCAATTGTTTGCTAGTTATTTCCTTATTCTGATGACATGGTTTGATTTCTGGAACCATGAAGGTAGGAGGTATTTTTAAAACTGTGCAGACTACATTTAGAAAGGCAGAATAAATCTCTCATGTAAATAAATACAACTCAGGAAGTATCACTTGGCAAAAACCTCTGATAACCACCTCAGCATTTTTTTTAAAAAAACTATTATCCCATTCCTATGGTTTCCCTTAACCAAGTATTCACAGAAAGCCAGATATTTAATGTTTGCAAAACAGCAATCATGATCCCAGTATTTTCAATTAAGAACGCCACAGAGAATTTCCTTAAGAGCCTCTCACCACCAGTGCCATTAACACGTTCAAGCTGACCGCAAGCATGTGGCAGTAGCAGAGGTAGAAACAAGACCCCAGGTTAATCCCGTTGGTGTCGCTCTGGTGTTCTCTCTGTTGGCATTCATTTTGCTCAGGGCTGGTTGAGAGGAGGGGAGGGTGTGGCAGAGTGGGAAAGAACAATGAACAGTTACACAACTGTTCATTCTCCATCTTATTTTATTCCTGGTTTCTTCTCATTGTGCAGGTCTTAAGGTAAAGGTCAAATGCTCCGAGTTTATCATCCAGCCATTTATGTCACCTGGGCAGAGATAGCATTTCCTTATTGAAGGGTACACCTCTCACATTAGGGTAATGGCTGCTACGCACTGCAGTATACCTAGTACACATGCCTGGTATGGAGAGGTTTCTTACACATGCTATAAACATGCAAGAGACCATTGCCCCCACCCAGCTCTGGGGGAGGATGACAAAGAAGCCTTCACAGAAGAACTAAGCCAAATCTTGAACTCTCTAGAGTCAAGAGCTCTCTGGAGAGACAGGGGCTCAGTGGCAAGTGTGTAGGATGGGGAACAGTATATGAAAAGGCAGAGATGAAAAGGGGCAGGGTGTGCAGGGCATTCCATGCAGCTGAAGTGTAAATCAACCCAAAGACGTGGCATGAGTTATTGCAGAAACATTCCGTGAAGAATGACCGATGCTGAGGCCGACACAGCATACTGAGCAGAGACCTTGGCACCATGAAGCTACAATCTCGAAGACACAGTTAAAACAAAAACAAAAAACAATGCAAGTAAACCTAAACTGATCTACAAGAATTAGATTGACAGCTATATGAAATAATGATGCCTACACATACATGTGTGGTTGGGGTCTGAGCTGGCCCTAAGATATTCCTAATGAAATTTGCTTTAGTACCCCAGTAGCCTTGTAGAACAAAAGTGTTTCAGGGAAAAAGAACTCAAGTAATTCACAAGGGCTGGCTCTAACATAGAGGTGCAACCTCAGCACAGGCTGGGATCAGCTTCCTGTGGGCAGGATGGAGACTGTGTCTGCTCTCTTCACCACTATTGAAGACCTAAATATTACAGCTTAGGGATGACCAAGTATTTAGTCTGTGTTAATACCATTGGCTTAATGGAAAAATCTGAGATCTCTATCTCTATCTATCTATCTATCTATCTATCTATCTATCTATCTATCTATCTATCTATCTATCTATCTATCTATCTATATTGCCTCTGGCAACTTCCTTGTTCTTCGTGAGTTGGCTGTGAAAACTATAATATAACTTCAGGTTCAGCTCTAGCCACACTATTTAGTAGACACCTGACCTCAGGGTGATACTTAACTTACATGAGACACAGCTTCTTCATCTAGATAATAGGGATATTGACTGTATGTCTCACCTACTTCACAGGTTCAAATAAGATAATGCATGTAAGCAACTTTTTGCTACATAAATGTCATAGTTGGTTTGGTGTTTCTGCAAACCATTCTAGTGAGCAACTGAGACAAAATAAAAAGGCCTGGCCAGAGCATGGCGGTGCAGGTCTGAAATATAAGCTACTTGAGAGGCTGGGACAGGAGGGTCATAAGCTCAAAGTAGCCTGGCTACAGGGTTGGTTCAAGGCTAGCCTATACAACTTCAGTAGAGTTTATATCAAAACTGAAAAAGTTGAAGACGTGGCTCAGTGGTAATGTACCTGCCTGGTGTGGGTGAGCCTCTACGTTCTATCCCAGCTTCACAATATAAAACAACTTCAGAGGTTAGACAAAGGAAACGCCCTGGGAGGAGAGCACAGTGTTAGTGCCCAGGCACTCAGGCACTCAGGCACTCAGGCACTGCATCATTGCTGCAGTCCTTGAACTGCCCACTCTATACTGAAGACCATGATTTGTGAATTGCACCTGTGCTCATAGCCTGGTAAATGTAAATACGTGATTGCTATCTGCATCAGAGGCGGCTGACATACTGAGCCTTGGAAAAAGAAATAATAACTCCCAATTCTAAGGCAATTTCATCACACTTTTTTTAGTGTGCTAAATGCAACTAAAGAAGCTAGTTAAATTCTAAAAGACAAAACAAAACAAAAACACATACACACTAATAAGAGTCATTCAGTATTTTTTATGCTGATCAAGACTAAACATGAACCTACGGATAGCCACTACCAGAGGCACAAACACAGCAGAAAGAATGACTGCAAGTCACATGCACTTAATTTTGACCAAAAAATTCTACTTCTCGTGTTCTACTTTGAAAATATAGTTCTAATAATATAAAACTATGGATGCGTTTATTTACTGGAGCATTGAAAAACAGGAAGCAGCCTAAATGCTCATATGTAGGAAAGTGAGGGAAGGAACACCACTTACTATGGTGTTCCCACAGTAAGTAATAGTGAAGGAAGGAAAAAAGTAAACAGGAAGCTAATACTTGCTGGTTTCCTGACATTTACGTGAAGAAAAAAAAAAGAAAAGTACAAAAGAATGTATATGTGTGTTACCATCTTTCATATACTAGAAAAGGAAATCACATACACATGAGTCTGCTTATCTGTGCAAATGTGATGAGGGCTGGTAGATATGAGGAAAAAGGAATCTGGGATGCAGGGTGGGGCTCTGAGGCAGAAAGGCCACTGCTTACAATATCTCTTTTTGTAGCACTGATTTTTTGAACTATCATGGTGCTTTACATCATTTCCAAAATAAAAATAATATGGAAAACTCAAAGAGGAATACAATCACAAGCGAATCTGATTCTACTGCAAATGAACAGCATAACCGGTGAATTCCACCGCTACAATCAATGGGATGAGAGAGAAGAAATACTTTGATTTGGAAACGGCATTTTGACTGGACATTAAGACCAAGAGCTAGCAATTCAGTAACTACTTTTTGTGTGATCTAGGATTGTAAATTATGACAGGGAAACTTTTCACTGGTAAAAGAAAGGAGTTACAAATAAGGCCAGTTGGGAGACTTCTCTAAGAAATCTCCTTGTATTGAACTGGAATCTGACTTAGTAGAATGAATACACGTTTCCAGAATAGATAATGAACATGGTGGGTGAGTATGCCTGGTTTAGCAAACATGCACTTATCCTTGGCACTTCCTACTGAGAGGGATTAGGAGCAATTACTACCACTGGCCCTTCCGTGTCTAAATACCATCCATCAATAAAAGGAACCAGAGCTTCCCAGAGAAGTGATTTCTTGTAGAAAGGGGTTAGAAAAAACCGAGGGTAGAACATCCTATATTGTCATTAAAAAAAAAAACAAAGAAGTTTAAAAAAGAATAAAAGTACATCAAAATGATAAAGGATATAATAAGGAAGAATGACAATGGTCAATGCTGGAACAAGTTGACCACAAAAATAAATACAACAGTATTGCCTACTGATCTATACAAAATATATCTATAAATCCATACAGATATAAACAAATAAATAAATAAGTATGGACGAACAGCCCATCCCTACAGAAGAACTGAATTTAAATATTATTGATGGAATGAGAGAAATAAAGAAGCACTATTAGGCAAAGACTACAGCAACAATCATAGGCACTACACACCAAGAGATACACAAAGGGAAAAAAACTTGCTTTGTGGTGGGCAGATCCAGAAGACACAGCCTTAACTGATGATCAAAGTTAACTATAAACAATACACACAGAGTTGTGTCCCCTGATCATAACTGTAATTCTAGCTCCAGGGGATATGATACCTTCACGCAGACCTACATGCAGGTAAAACACCAATGCACATAAAATAAGTAAACAATTAAATACCCTGGTAAGATTTCAGACAATGTACAGTTTAGTTAATATTGTTTCAATGTTAATTATCCAGTTTTGCTAATTTTATTACAGCTGTATCTGTTGTCAACATTAGGGATACCTGGATGAATACTGTCTGTGACATCTACTTTTTTTTTGTAAAATTAATATTTGTTTCGAAATGATAAAGTATGGACAAATGAACACAGGACCACAAACGAAGGAACTAAGCTAAAAACTAAAATTTTCTAAGTGAAACTGATCCTATTTCCACAGTGAAAGATCTGATATATAAATGTTAGGACTAAAAATACATCTTCCCTCAGGGGAGGACGGTGAGTCATACAAGCACATTAACAAGTGCCCTGCAGATGCTGCCGCATGCTTCCTAGCTCTATCTCCCGCCTCGGAGCTGGGTGCTTGTAATAAAATCAGAAACGCCCTAGTGCTTGAAAGGCTAGGGGTTAAAATTTAGCAGTAGGATTAACTTCTTTCATGTAATACTTGGGATAAAAGCCATTTGTAAAGAAATTTCTTGGCACACTTACAAAGAGATAAATATGAAAAAGTGCTCGTCTTTGTAGAAGTCACAGAGGCTACAAAAACAAAGAAATAACACTTTCAGAGACATTTGTTGTGTTGACGGTCCCTGAAAAGATCCCCCACCCACGGGTGTTACTGTTCACCCTGGCTGCTCAGGAGACTCACAGGCTCCTGCTCAAAGCACAGGTGCCCAGGTGCCGCCCCTGGAGGCTCTCATTTAGATGTTGTAACAGTTCCTTGGATCCTGGTATGCAGCTGAAGTCTGAGTGAGATGCACTGGGTGGACTGACCTACAACTGCGGCAAAGTCAGATAACTAAAAACAAAGCACTCACTTTGGCAGATATAAATAGCGCCATGTTCGACATTACCACAATGTGGCCTCTCACACAGCGGCTCCTTGTTCCTGTGCCAGCAGTTTCCAGGCTCCTTCTGCCTTGTCTACACTATGTGACACAGTAGTCTTGTAACATGTACAGACACTGATGGCACTCTATGACAAGTTCCCCTGATTCTCCTTGTGTGTGTGTTGGTTTACATCCTTGCATTTACTTTCAAGCACAGCATGTAGTACGATTTCTGCATCTTACAATTTCTTACTAACATACCTGTCTCAAAGGCTTAAAGTAGACACTTTGGGGCACTGAATTTGGAGTACACCTTCATTTAGGAACACCGAATCTCTGAAAATATAATTCTAAGCAAACTTTTTTTTCATAGCTATAAAGCAAATGCAGAAGACTGTAGACAAGAAACAACATGGCAGAATCCTCCATGTCTCTACTTTGCACATTTACTTCCCCAGCAGGGCAAAGTTTCATGGTGACTGTTAGTCCCGGATGGGCCTCTTCATTTTAAGAATTTATACAGACAGAATTAGACAACAGACTATATTCTGGCCTTTTTAGCTGTTATGTTTGTGAGGTCCAGCCACACAGTTGTGACTACTGCCGAGGTGATAGCTTCATTCTCAGTGCTATATGGTATTCCACGTGCCCACAGGCATTCATGTGATTTCCACTCTGGGGCTACTAGACATAGCTGGGAACATCAGCATTTGGGTTTTTCTGTGGACATATGTTTTCATTTGGCTTGCGAAAGACATAAACAGGAATGGAGTCTCTAGCTAAATGTATTTTGGTGCCAAAGTGACTTCCAGTGTTGCCTTGCTACTTTATGTTCCTACTGGGAAGTACACAGGTTCTTCTTTCATCACACTGTTGATGCTACTCAATACTATGCCTGACTATATCATTCAGTGGTCAAGCAGTGGGCTTTAATGCCCATTTCCCTGGGAGGAATGGTTCTGCGCATCTTGTCACGATAGCATGCATTTTTGTTTTTAAACGCTGTAACAAACACACATACACATCAATTCGGCTAAACAAACAAAGAAGGAAAGGTGAGTAGGGAACTTGAAAGAGTAGTGTTCAAAGTAAGAAATAACTTTCACTGTAATTTGAAGGAATTTCTAGTACAATATACTTTTTCCGCTTTCAGAAACATGAATTTTAAAGTAAATGCAGGGAGGTGAGAAGGGATGTGGAGAGAATTCCAAAGCAGTGGAATATGTTTAGTTAGAACATTTGATCTTTGCAAACGAGTGCAAAATCCATATAATAAAAACAGTTGCCCAACAATTGTGGCTAACACTAGAATCTGAAAACAGAATTGTCTCCAATTTCAAAGATGCTGTACCTCAGGCCATTAATTTTGTATAGCTGTATACAGAGTTCAGAGCAGCAATGTGCAAGCCTGGCTCACTCGGGGAGCAAGCCTGCCATGGCCTCTGACTTCTATGGCAAGACGTTCTCCTGCCCTTTACATACTGAGATGGAGATGCAAGCGTTATTGACAGGTTACATCTACTCTCCTTCCCTTTAGATAAACATGTCAGTAAAAATAATAAGTCCAAGTGAATTTTGTTTTCTTTAAAGAAGAGAAAAAAAAGCTTTTAATGCATGAGAGCAAGAATAAGTGCCACGCTTAACTCATATGCATACACTGTTTTCCAGAAAAGAAACACTCAAATCTGGCAGGGTATGTAGAAACTATTTCTATATACCTGACTTCCAAAATGTAGGAAGTGAGGGGTGTGTTTAGAGCCCTGCCGGTGCCCTCCCTGCTCTGAGTTTCAGTGGTGCTGTGTGTGGTGTGACCAACCTGTGCAAGGATCTCTCGGTTCCCCTGAAAAATCCTCTTATTACAATTGAAAATGAAGAAGAAGGGGAAGAAGAAGAAGAGGAAGAGGAAGAGGAGGAGGAAGAGGAAGAGGAGGAAGAAGAAAGGAGCAGGAGGAGGGGGAGGAGGAAGAGGAAGAGGAAGAAAGGAGCAGGAGGAGGGGGAGGAGGAAGAAGAAGAGGAAGAGGAAGAAGAAGAAGAAGAAGAAGAAGAAAGGAGCAGGAGGAGGGGGAGGAGGAAGAGAACACATTAATATTCAAACATTAGCAGAGATTGTAAATCCCTGGTTCAATAATTCTGTTTATTCCAACCAGCATAAATAAATATATTAAAAAATTAGATATCCTTTTCAAAATCTTGACAGTATATCAGACTTCTTCATGTTATGAGAAGTGAGTTCTGGTTCAGAATACATTAATTCACTAATACAGAAAAGAACTTTAATGTCTATTTATGTTTCTGAACTGAATTTTCCAGAGTAACCCGAAAGACAGAGCATCAGTTCTAAGTAGGCACGAGCTACAAATATTTGTGTGACTCCTGTAAGGCGAGTCAGACGAGGAGGCACAGAAGTTGTTGTAGACACAGTCAGGCAAACCAGCAAACGCTCGAGGTCCCCTGAAGCAGAAGCAAAGGGAAAGCAGAACAGACACATTCTCCTGTCTCAACAGATTCCAGGGTCTGCTACGCGCCAGGTGTGGTTTTAGGGGACAAGCACAAAGGGCTCAATTCCCTGCCATATTAGAGCTTATATTAAGTTAAATGGAACATATCATTTGTCAGGTGATAATTCTGTTTGGGGTGAAATAAAGCAAGAACTATGAACAGAAGCATTCCAATGCTTCACAGGGAAAGTAATATCCCGAAAGAGGATCAAGCAAGCCTCACAGATGTTTAAGAGAAAGGTATCTACACAGGCAAGATCTGAAATTAAGTATGTGAGGTGAGGAGAAGGCTGGTCTGTGCTACAGTGATGGAGAATAGTTGTGATGAGATCACCAAGGTAATGAAAAAGACAAGAGTGGAGAAAATCATCTTGCAGGTCACCAAGCAATACTGGTTTGGGCTCTGAAAATAAAATAAAATTAAATTAAATTAAAAAACCAGAAATCTGAAGGAATATCTGTGGCAAAGCAGTGGTGTGATTTACCCGCGTTATCAAAAGCTGCTCTGGACTCTGGGATAAAGACAAGAAGCAGAGCGCCTGACTGCTGAGGAGGAGGCCACTGCTGTCTTCCAGGCCGAAGTGCGACCGGATGGCTGGGTGGAGGGAAAGGGCTGAGTTCCCCACAGATGTCAACTCAATTTGCTGATGGCGGGGGAGGGGGAGGAGGGCTAGAAAAGGAGTCTTTAAGGATGTCAAAAGAGGTGTGGTAGCACATATCTCTAATTTCAGCTCCTCTGGAATTAAGAGCAGGAAAGCCATGAGTTTGAGGCAGCCTGGGCTACACAGTGAGTTTGAACCCAGTGTGGCCAACTTAGTGAGATCCTGTCTAAAATAAAAGCAAAGGGTTGTGGGTATAGCCCAATGCCGTAGTGCTTGCTTAGCATACACAAGGTCCTGTATTAATCTATAGTGCTGCTAAACAAATAAATACATAAATAGAAAAAATTCATAGCATTTAGGCTTAAAAGAAATTTCTTATATGGATTTCTACCAGGTTTTTCTGTTTGTTTTGCGTGTTTGTGTGTCCATGTATGTCTAAGTGTCTTTGTGCTGCTGGGAATACAATAGTTTCTTTCACTATATATAAACTCCAGAGTGAGGCATAGACCAGCGCTGGTCATCTCTGCCTATCACTGCCAACATGAAGGCTTTGCTTGTTAGCATTCTATAACTTGTTTATTTAAAACTGTACATTGTAATTACATGCACCCAGGAGGGAACTTCGCTATCTTGGAGAGTCATATGCACTCTTCTACTTTAAAGATCCTAACTGAGCAGCTTTAGTATGTCAGCCACTATGGTGACTACAGATACCTTAGAGGGTTGTGGCCAAGCAGCTCACTGAGCTTTACTAGAACATAAAACAAGGACTTGTGCATTCCCATCAGCGGGTTTTCGGTTGTGTCTATGAGCACAATACAAGCACACTTAACTGCTGTCAATATTCAACCTCTCTAATCCTCAGGTGGCAAAAGCACAGCTGCAAAGAACCTAAAACTAAGCATGGAGTGCAGCTCAGTTACGGGTCCCTCACTGCAACCGGAGCATCTCCGGCTCATGGCCCCATGGAATGGTGACTATCTTGGTAATTTGTCCTTATCACTTTGTCTCTGCCATTACAAAGTCACAGAAAATAGCATGGAATTCAAAGCATTTCAGCTGGAGATCTTGTGGTAGAGAACTGGAAGAAAAGAGAGAACATTAAATTATCAGCATTCTCTGTTTTTGATTTTCTTTCTTATTTTTTCGGAACATTCCCATTCCCTGGCAGTTTACATTCTAGTGTCTACCTGTCAGTAACTCCAAATCCAGAAGTAAAGCCTATGAATTCCATTAGAGGGACCAAGCTGTAAGCTTAAAACACAAGGGGAAAATAAAAGAATGAGAAGTGGAAGAGAATATACAGTTAGCAACAGGTAAGAAGCGCTTAAGAAGTGAGTTGTCCCTTCAGACAGCTCCTACATGGAGGGCATTGTCCCCAGCTGGTAGCACTAGTTTGGGTGGTTCTGCAAACATGAGGAGGAGGAGCCTACTTGGAGGAAATGGGCCAATGGGGGTGCCCTACTTGGGACCACTCTGTCTCACTGGCTCCTAGCCACCATGAGATGAGTGGCTCACGCTGCCACTCCTTGCTGCCACACGCTCTTTGTCACCACAGGACCAGAAGTGCTGCCTGGCTCAATGACTGTGGCTGAAGCATCTGAAGCCAGGACATCCTTTCCTTTTGGGGGGAACGTCCATATGGCCTTTCCTCCTGTTAGGTCACTAAGGGCAGGTACTTAGTCATGGTCATGAAAGTCTAAATGATATGTGAAGGAAAGAAAGACCAAGTGCAGAGCATAAACAGTGCGGATATCATGTGACAGGATCCCAGTTCTGGATCTGCTTATTACAGTGTGTTAATGTGATGCACACAGGTAATATACAAACGCACAGTTATCCTTGAGTGCCAGGCTATGGACTGACCCTTGGAGCTTTGCATTACCAGGGCCTGGGTCTCAGAGATGTATTCATACACACACACAATTTTATTATATATATAATATTAAATATACTAAATTATTTATAGAATATAATTTAAAATAATATATAATAAATATTATAAATAATAAATTATATCTATCATGTTTAAGAGCAAGACACTTCAGGATTACTTTTGTAGGGTATACTCTAAAATCCAATAAACTCCAGATTCTGCAAAATCTTTATGCATCCCCTGACCCAAATGCTGTGCCTTTTAAATGCTTCTCTGTACCATCAAATGATTGCAGTACACAGCCAGGTTTAGAAACCGCTGGCAAGAGACTACAGACTGATCTGTTTAATGAATCTCTGACATCTAGGTAGCATTTATTTCCTTTTTGTTACTTTGCCACCATTGATTGGGACATAAACTATATAACGCTATGTAGTTTGGAAAAAGCTGACAAATGGCAACATTTACTTCCACACTGCAGTGATGAATCACATAGCCCTCAGTGCCAAGTAATTAACTATCCATTTGTATGGACTGGCTGTAGCAATATCGTTCTCTTCAACAAGGAAGGAAAGGAATTTGGACAGAACATTAACAGTTGTTAATACCAAGCAAATAGAGTAAATTGGATTTATTAAAAAGAGTATCTGTGTGGATTTTTACCCACAGACTTGATATAATTTGTCTAGCTTTCTAATTATAGCTGAGACAGAAAATGGCTGAACCCAAGGACCTCTCACGGTAGCTAATAAACTTTTACTTACAGGCAGAACATTTCTCGGGTTGGAGAATGACAAATAATTTACTAAGCTTTTCCTGAAAGATAGCGAAAGGTGTTTCACCTATATCCAGCTGATGAATTAGCTTTAGCTAATAATCAGTATCATGAGACAGGGAAGAAGCAGCCTGTAATTATTCTGAAAGGAATGAGGGAACAGATCTGATAAAGAGACTAAATCAGCTAATTCCTCTCGTGGCATACTGAGAAGGCAAGAAGCTGATTTTGCCATGAGTTTAAAGGCAGGCATAGGTGAGAGACACTGACAGTTTTTACCTGCCTGGGATCCATTGCCACTGTCTGATAAAAGCAAAACTTCTCAGTTTTCCTTGCCTCGGGATGCAGTCTGAGGGCTGTTACTGGATACTCTCTGCATGTGCCCCAAACCCAAGTTTCCAGTCTCAGGCACAGACATCTAAATCTTGCTTAAAGTGGTAGCTTAATAAATCTGAAGTCCATCTACTGTGGAGAAATTTCCCTAAAGAGACTCTCATTAGTTATGGCCTCCTGGAGACCCTACGTTTTTGCCCTTTCCAAAACTTACCATATTAAATTTTAAATTTTTATTCTGGGGGTGTAGTAGGTTGAATAAGAACAGCACCCTAGAGGCTCTTATATCTGAATGCTTACTCACCAAGGTATGGCACTATCTAAAAGGATTAGAAGGATTAGGAGATGTGGCCAGGTTGGAGGAAGTGTGTCACTAAGGGTTTGGGGTTTCAAAAGCACATGCCAGGCCCAGTCTGTCTGTCTGTCTGTCTGTCTGTCTGTCTGTCTGTCTGTCTGTCTGTCTCTCTCTCTCCTCTCTCCCTCTCCCTCTCCCTCTCTCTCTCTCTCTGCTTACAGATCAGGATTCAGAGCTCTCCTTTACTGCTCCAGTCCCTGCCATGCCTGACTCCATGCTCCCGCCATGATGATAATTGACTAATCCTCTAAAACTGTAAGCAAGCCCCCAATTAAATGCTTTCTTTCATAAGAGTTGCTCTAGTCATGGTGTCTCTTCACAGCAATAGAACAGTAAGTGACTAAATGGAAAATACCTCATTTTTGCTAATATATTTCTTTGTTGTTGTTCTATACTGTATTTCTTACATAGGTATTGTTCACTCCCAAAGAATCTTAACTGCTGTAGGAAATTATGAGATACTTGATATTGTCTCTCATCCATGTATTCACCAGGACTGACGCTGCTTAGCTTCTGAGGTCAAAGCAGATCAAGTGTGTTCAGAGTGATCCGGCATCAAGGTCCTCATTCATTGTTTTCCACAAAAAAAGAACCCCTCCCAGCATTTTCTCAGCACTTTCCCCACATAGACAAATAAATATATTCTCGTTCATTATGTAAGTGTATGTGCCTTAATATAAATGTATATGGTTTTTACTCTGCATTTAACCAAAATAGTGAAACTAACTGCAAAAGAAAGAATTGTAGACTTTACGATGAGAAATAATTCTTTGAAAAATCTATAAAATTAGTCCTGGTCTAGTGGTACATCCTCGTAAATTCCGTCAGTTGGAAGGCAGAGACAAGAGGCTCTTCAGCCTAGGCTACATAATAATGACAAAAATTAAGAAAAGCATTGCACACTTGGAGTAACTTTAAACATCCTTCGGGATGTTTCTGCAGGTCTGACCACCTTTCCCATATTTGTTAGCTGTATTCTTATTTGTAAATTGTTGGGCTTTGCTGGTCCTATCTGCTTTTGTAATCACAGTTCTTTATGGCTGTTTTTCTCTGGTTCCACATTTGAGTGGAATAAATACTAAATACTTGCCGTAAGTTTGCCCAGGACTTTAGTCCAGAGATCTTTTTTTGACTAACCCTTGGGTAGCTAGATGATGCCTAAGGATTTGTTCTAAAGCACGGCTCTGCATATACTCTCCAAGTTCCTGCATGCGTGACAGAGACTGCTACCCTTATGCTTAAGCAATACATGGCTAAATACTGCATTTGGGAGTCACACCTATTTTTATCTTCAGAGCTTTATAAACAAGTACCCCAGTGTTGCAGAAGCGTATGCCTGAGCTGATTTCTTCCCCTTCCATATGTGTCTTGCTTTTAATGTCTGCAGGCCATATGGCTTTTCCTTTGTCTCTCAGGATCAATATCTTTATCAAAATGTCTTCATAATTCTGTAGTGATTTATTTTCCTGGAACTCTGCAGGGTTTAAATCTTTAAAAATGTATTCAAAACCTTTGAGTTATAAGATCTATAGGCTTCACACTTGGTCTTGTTGACCCTCAGGCTCCTCCTTATCCTCACACCCCCACAAACCATGCTTACAAATGAATGCTGAGTCAGATACTGTAAAGGATCCTGTGATAGTGTTCCTTCCAATGTCTTTCTTCTTTCACTGACTGGAAATGGTTGTCTGTGGTAATCACGGGGTGAGGGCAATCAATCAGGGAGCTGGAGCTGACCACAACAGCTATCAGGGAAGTCTTAGTGCCTGGTGTTTTGGCACAGATCTATTATTTTATTTTTCCTGACACATCCTCTCAGGTTTCTCTGCTCAAGAAGTTACATGCTACTTAACATCAGAACTATCTGGGTCACTCAGAACTGAGTTCTGGAAGCTTCTCTTCTTCCCTCTCCTTTATTCACCTCCTTTCTAGGAGTCTTCTCCAGCTGCAGTTAGCAGATGATGTAGATGGCTCCTCGGCATACTGTGCCCTCTAGAGGAGATCTTTTCTCTAGTATTTGTGGTATGTGAAACAGGGGTCCAAAGAGCCATTCCAATCTCTTCAGATTCATGACTCTAATCAAAGAATTGCTCCATATACTTTTCTCAATGGGGATACTCATTGTTTATGTTAAGTGTGAATATTTTTCCAGATATTTCTGCTCACAAAGTTAAATCGAGTAGATAAGGTTGAAAAATAAATTATGTGGGAAATTACTGAACTTATTTTAATAATATTTATTGCATGAGTACTGCACATAACATAACAAACAAGTAAAAAGATGAGTAAGATGGGTCTTTGGGATAAGATGGTAAGGGAGGAAAGCAAATAAAGTAGAAGATACTTGCCTTACTCTGTGTCAGCCTCGTTCACTGCTGGGCCGCAGTGTGCCACAGCCACTTTCCATTTCTCACCTTCAGTGTTCTCCTTTGCTTCCTCTCTTATTTGCATGCTGTAAACACTCCCCTCCACAGTCCTGTGCATTTTGTTATTCTGGCTCTTACACATACGATGTCTTGCCCCACTGAGGTTTATTCCCTTCATGACAAACATCTTCTCAAGTGTTAGTGGGTAGTCAAATATGACTCCTGAAACATCTGTGGGCATGCTGGTTTCACTTGCACACTGAACAGTTGTAGAGTGCAGAGTTTCAGGTAGAAGCCATTTCTTCTCACTGGGAATGGTGCTGTTTCTTACAGCCCGAGTCATCTCTGATCTGGATGGGGACCATGATTCTTTCGAAAGCCTCCTTAGAATTTGCATTTTGTTCTGAAATGTCACAATGAGGCACTTCTATACAGATCTATTTTCACACAGAGCCGGGCATTTTGAGGCCCATTCAACCTAAAAATAATGTTTTTTCTTTCCTTTTTTTTTCCTTCAAGGGTGTAGTTTCTCTTCATCTGTGTAAATAATATTAATATTTATTTATTGCCATTTACTTTGCCACTCTTTCCTCTTGCCTCATTTTTATCTGTTTTCATATCTCTTTTATGTAAATGCTTTTTTCCTTGTCATAAGTCCAGATGCCTAAAGATAATTTCACCTTATCACCCAGGGTTTAAGAGAATCCAATGCCTCTGAAAGCTGGGCTTTGCTCATGTTCTCAGCTGGAGATCTCTTTGCCAGGGCATCTTTATGATAGCTTCAATTGTGTTTCCTATTTTGCTAGAACAGTTTCTACTTCTGATACATTTTCTAAAAAATGTGCTAGTAACTTATAATCTATCTTTTCCCCCAATCATTTCCCTTTAAACGGTTCTCTTACAGAGTTTACAGAGATGGCTCATTTATTAAGTACTTGTACCGCTCTTACACAAGACCCAAGTTCAACTCCCAAAACATACACAGGCTGGCTCACAACCACCTGTAACTACAGTTCCAGGAAATCCAAACGCTCTGAGCTCAGTGGGCACCTATATGCATATGTCTGTGCATTCGAGTGCACATGCCACACCCACAGAATTAAAAATAAACTTTAAAAATTGTCTCATATAAATAAATCCATGTGTCCACAGTCATTTTAACTGGTAAGAAAGAAGAAAGCAGGAAATGCATGGCCTTTCCTAAGTGTTTATAGTTTTGGGCTTTAAGAGTTGCTCCCTGTGGAGTTGAATGGAACATGTGGTATGTGCTGTTTGTAAAAAGGAACAAGAAAGCAAACAGTAAAGCACCTCCCTGAGTGTGAGCACTGCACTTCGGGAAATACAAGTAAACTAGTCATTAAGTCATCACATGTTTGGGTTATTCTGCTCTTTTTCCTAGATTTAGGATAGTGCTTGGATGAATGGACTATTTTTAAAGTGTAAATTTATGTTACTGGGTGCATTTTACTATTTTATCATCTAGTGCAATATGTTCATCATTGAACCAAATATTTGGATTTGAAATCTATATGCTAGAAAAGTCTCCAGTTATACCCTCAACTGCTTGCTTTTAATAGTTTCTGTAACTTTTACTATTCCTTCGTAACGTATCTGAAGTATTTACAGTTTAACTAACACCTTACATATACTAAATAATTTTATTTAAGATATTTGGAAACAAACAAGAAAACACCTGGGATTATATAAAGGAGGAAAGTTTGGTAAAGAGACTATTTTTGTAAAAGCAATGTCATCTTACCAGAACTTATTTCCTTTGCATTTTAGTGGGAGAGTTCAGTTTGGTTTAAATGTAATGAAGTTTTATGAAATAGTCTTATGCTTCCACTTATTTTCCCATCATCTACTCCGAATATATGTAACAGGCATTAATTCAGCCGACTATTTCTCAGGTCCAGGGAGAGACTCCTTCAAGAGAAGTGACTATGATTGACAGAATCCTCAAATCAGTAATATTATAAATATTTATACATATAGTTATAAACACACTATTATTAGTATAAGAAATATAATTTATCCTTGGTGATAATAGCTTTGAAAAAAAATTTTAAAGAGCAACAGATTGTAAACCTTTTAGCTCTCTGCAATGCTATGGTAGTGGCAAAATCCAACTTCTCCAGCTGAAGAATGTGAGGTGACTTGGTTCTCTGCCAGCTGTTTCGACACATATGTGTACAACACAGAGCAGCCACACATGCTGAAAAGTTATGTGTGCACTGCACACAGGAATATCTACGGAACTGCTCAGACAGTAAGAAACTAAAGGTTCTAGGCTAAGCTCCTGATCCCCAAAGCGACTATCTATGTAAGTACCACAAACTTATTCAAGCTGAAAAATTGTAGTAATGCATTTAACTCAGTGAATTGAAATGTCAGTTCAATATGGAAGCAACATAAATTACACATGGTATTTTACATTTTTAGTTTATATTTTGAGTTAAAAATAAATCTGGTGCGTGCCTGACACATGTTGCACTTCTCAGCTGGGGTCACTACGTGACAGCGCTCTGCAGCTGTGTGTAGCTATGGCTGCCAAACACTGCACTGGACAGCAGGCACACTGCATGGTCACACTTTCTGCCAGATGAAAAACTTCAAATGTTTAAAAATACACCCAGGGAGCTGCTGTCTGCTCTCAAGTGGTAGACTGCTTGTGTCTGGCATGCTCAGGGGCACTGGGTCTCATTCTAAGCACTGCAAAAGTCAGGGGCTGAAGGCAGGGGCATCAGAGATCCTGAGCCAAATATATATATAATATATATATATATAGTGTGTGTGTGTGTATACTCAGTGATACCTCATCTAAATATCCCAAATTATATTAAACGCATTCTTGTAGAAACCCTAAAGTTAACACTGGCTTACAGCTCCCTGCTCTAAATAGTAAATGATGTAATGACACGTCACACTTAGAAAAATCTTAGTGTAAGGTAGATGGTCAATAAATATCAGTAAATGTGGTTTTAAAAGTTACCTTTCATTGAACACATACTCTGTATTTCTAGGATTTCTCTTCAGAACTTAATTCTTTAAGTTATCTTACAGAGTAAGGGTTTCACCTTGGCACACACAGGTACTTTCTTTTTAAAGGGAACCCTGGAAGGCAGCAGGTGTACACACAGAACTAACATGGAGTGATGTTAATTTTAAGAATGTATTTTATTACATGTCAACTAAAGCAAGCCTCTCCAGAGACTGCACAGCATCTCAGGAGATTAAGAGAGTTTATGTTGAGTTTCTGCTCATAATGAAGAGCTTATCAACCACAGAATAGTTTCAATTACTTCCCTGAGACTATATTATCACACACACGAACATAAGCTATATTCATATGTAAGAAAGCATGGATTTAATTGTTTTTTTATAAGATTTACATAATGTTTACAGCTGCTTGTTGCATGCTGTAAACTTTATAAACCTGTGTGAGGTAGTCACACTCCTTTGTGGAGACTGGACTCCGCAGAAGGCAAACAGTGAGGCGACTGACTATGTCACGTGGTCATTTCACTGAAATCAGCGACCCCCCCCCACCCGCCCCATCTCTGTCTCTCCCTCCTGTTCCCTCTTCCTCTTAGCAAGGCCTCACTCTCTACAGCATTGGTCTGGAACTTGTTATATAGACCAGGCTGGATTCAAATTCACAGAAACTCAGCTGCCTGTACATTCCAGGTATTGTGATAAAAAATGTGCACTATCATACCAAGCTAAATTAATGATTTTATCAGTTAAAAATTATTCAGCAATTTTCAAGGATTCTTATTTTAATTATTTTGGGGAGACATGTTTCTCAAAAACTTATATACTCTTTTTTACTTTTAAAGTACCATTTACTAAATCTAATCAAACCTTTCCTTGAGGATAGTTTAATCTGCTGTTTTGAGAAGTTTACTGACAACTACAGAAGAATTCTTAGTAAACCCAAATGCCTACCAGGACCATATGTTTAAGGGGAATGAGGAAAGCTGTTTTACTGCATTATTTATGTAGACATGTTTGTTTTGCATGTTATACATGGGAGTATTTTCCTCCATAAAAGAAAAAGACATCCTCCCTTTTTTACATGATTCAGCTTTCCTACCTTTTGTATGTTTGTTTTTAAACGGTAAGAAAAAAAAATTGTTCAATTTCTTTGTAGCCAGATCAGTCTTAAAAATAAACAATGACTAAATTCCAGGAGGCAAAGGAAGGTGGATCTCTGTGAGTTTTGAGGCCAGCTTGGTGGACAAAGTCAGTTCAGGACAGCCAAGGCTACACAGAGAAACCCTGTCTTGAAAAAAACAACCAACCAAACAACAAGCAAGCAAGCAAACAAACAAACAAAAAAAACAATGACAAATAACCACCATCATTGAGCCTCAGTTTGGGGAAGAAAATGGAGAAGAATGAGAACTGTGCTATGAACTATGTAATGCAGGAATTCAAGTTCTCAGAGCAATTGTCTTATGGTTCACACCTTCAGTCCCAGCACTGAGTCCCAGATCTCTGAGTTCAAGGTCACCCTGATCTACAGAAGGAGTCCCAGGATAGATAGGACTACACAGAGAAACCCTGTGTCCATAAACAAAAACAGAAAAAAACAAAACAAAATAAAGCACCCCCAACCACCACTAAAAACAACAACAGACAGCCAAACAGCCAAGCAAAACCAAGAAAGAACAAGTGTCTTTTAGGAACACAGATTTGAGTGACCAGCCACTCAAATGTAGGTCCACACCTACAATCCTATAAAAACCTATAAAAGCAGTAGGGAGGGAAAAAAAAAAAAAAAACATCTCTAGATAATGTTTACCAACCAAAGGAAACAAAACCAAGAACACTGTGCAGATAAACACCGTGGTAGCTAAGTGAAGAGGACAGTGAACTGCATATGGCCATGGCTTTGGAATCGCTGCTGTAATGATGACTAAATATTAATGGCAAATTTTCTGAACCTCTTATGCATTTCTCTCCCTCCTCTTGTTATCATATCTCAATTCTGAGGACACTTGTCTAGCAGACGGCTTAAGAAATCAGATAATCTCACTTTTCAAAACATTTAAAATTACAATTAATAAATTCTGTAGGAATAAAGGACAAAAGGTTTCTTTAAAACCTTTTAAATGGCTGAGTCCACTACAACTCAATGTGTAGGTTTTTTTTTTTTAATGAGTGCTGCTAACATTACTGGCACACTACTGATGTAGTGAATGCTGCTGCCACAGGACAGGAGGGGTAGCTACTACCATGCACAGTCATAGTGTTAGAAGTACCATTTCTAGAGTAGGAGTTGTGGTCAAAACTGTGACTACCATAAAATCTCAAATAAAACAAACAAACAAACAAACTAAGCATATTAGTTAGTTCTCTGTTGCTCTGATAAAACACCATCTTCCAAATCAATTTAAGAAAGAAAGAGTTTATTTTGTCCACGTCTTCTCCAGCATGTGTTGTCACTTAAGTTTTTAATCTTAGCCATTCTGGTGGGTGTAAGGTGAAATCTCAGGGTTGTTTTGATTTGCATCTCCCTGGTGGCTAAGGATGTTGAACATTTTTTTAAGTGTTTCTCTGCCATTCAATATTCCTTTATTGAGAATTTTCTGTTTAGCTCTGTACCCCATTTTTTAATTGGACTACTAGACTTGTTGCTTTTTGACTTCTTGAGTTCTTTATATATTCTGGATATTAGCCATCTATCAGATATAGGGATGGTGAAGATCCTTTCCCAATCCATAGGCTGTTGTTTTGTTCTGATGACAGTGTCCTTTGAAAGACTCTATCCAGCAGGGTATTAAAGCAGATGCTGAGACTTATAGCCAAACTTTGGGCAGAGTTCAGGGAACCTTATGAAAGACGGGGGAGATAAAAGACCTGGAAGGGTCTGGAGCTCCAGAAGGAGAACAACAGAACCAAAAAATCTGGGCCCAGGAGTCTTTTCTGAGACTGATACTCCAATCAAGGAACAATTATGGATATTACCTAGAATTACCTGCACAGTGTAGCCTATGGCAGCTCAGTCTCCAAGTGGGTTCCCTAGTAAGGGGAACAGGGGCTGTCTCTGACATGAACTCAGTGGCTGACTCTTTGATCACTTCCCCCTGAGGGGGGCAGCCTTGCCAGGCTACAGAGGAAGACTATGACAGACAGTCTTGATGAGATCTGATAGGCTAGGGTCAGATGGAAGGGGAAGGGGCATGGGAGGAGATGAGGAAGGGAGGGCGGGATTGGTAGGGGATGAGGGTGGGGGCTACAGCTGGGATACAAAGTGAATAAATTGAAATAAATAAAAAATTATATTAAGAAAGAAAGGAAGAAAGAAAGAAGGAAAGAAAGAAAGAATAAAGAAAGCTAGATTATTTTGGATTATGGTTCCAGAGAATTAGGAATCCATCATGGTGGGGAGGCATGGAAAGAAGTATGCCTGCTGGCCAGCGTAGGAAGCTGAGAGAGCACATCTTTGGCTGTAAGCAGGCAAAGTTAGGACCTCTCAAAGCCTGCCTCTATAATGTCTCCTACCAGAAAGACTACCCCATGGCACCGCAGCTGGGTATCCAAATACCTGAGCCAAGGAGGACATTTCTTATTCAAACAACCAGTTACGACACTGTCTTAGAGTGCAGAACATGGTACCTTGGAGGCTCTTCTCTTTCTTCCAGAAGGCAGTGCAGTGATGTAAAGATGACATGCTTTTGGAGAACTTTAACAATACTCTTTAGTCTGTTCTTCCAATCTGCCATTGTTAGGTTTTTTTTTTAAGTTCTTACAATGTAAATTTAAGAACAAAAGAGAGATTTATGCATGAACTTTGTGGTATCTATTTTATTTGCATAAAGTATTTTAATAACTTTAAGGCTTTTGGTTGTGTTCTAGTTGAAGTTGGTTGATAATTGATCTCCAGACAATTGAAATTTTACTGTATTTGTTTAATAAAAAGTCATTCATTACACAGTCTGAATATAAAGGAAAATTTTATGTTTTGTCTCAGGTAGTAAGTTATCAGACTGAAGAATTTTCTGTGGATAGTTAATTGACCTCTACATGGCAAAAATGAAAACTATTAAATCATCTTAATTTTGTCTTTGTGGTTGTAATCTGATTTTTAATATAATCTTAAGCCAGAAGAAATAGGCAACATGTTTCTGAAAGAATATTTCATATTTTAATGCTTGTTTGCTTTGCATTTCTAATTTAAATGTTTACTTTCCTTGCTATTTATACCTTTTCTTTGATATCAATGTCTTTAAAAGAAATTATCATTGCAAAGAATTAACTGAGGTACACGGTGCTAACAGTAGCCAGTAATATAATGGCTACTAAAGATACAGTCATTGAACATTTTCAAGGGACTTGAACCGAATTATCTTATCTTTGCTATAACAGTACAAAATATTAGGCTGTACCTTATGAAGTTGTTTTTCAGGCTGAATTTTATCAGCTTTATGATTTAACTTAGTAGGCAACACAATAATAGCTTTTAATAAACGAAAGCACAGACTAAGGACACTGTAGGTATTATGGCAGAGTTAAGGCTTCAGGCCCACCTCTCCCAAGCTATATTCCTTCAGCATGAACATGGGGGTGCAGTCAAGGCAGAAAAACACGAGGATGGAAGAGAGGCCCTTAAACACAAGAGGGTTGTAACTTGCTTGCTTTGAAAATAAAACAAACATGAAAAGTAACCATCAATCAGACACCAGCATAATCTAAATACGAAATCTTTGTCTTCACACCAGGATCTGAGATTTATTACCATTACCTCTCCCTCTCTCTGATCCCCCTAAGCATCATGTATGTATGGGCAAGAGAGAAATAAGCCTTGGTTACATGACCCAAATATGACAGGGGCAGGTTTCCATGACATGGTACAGTCATCTACTTAAAGAAATAACATTTTGATCATAATAGAAATAATTCAATATTAAACAAAACTTTCTAAAACAAACAAGCAGAGTCTAAGCTTATACCCCGCTTTTACAGCCCTCTCTAGTTCCACTTCAGGCTCTCGCCTGAGTCAAGAGGCTCTTAAATACAAATGGCCACAGAGAAATTTGGCATTGAACCTCAAATCTAGTACTCTTCCCTCCTTCCTTCATTAAAAAAATTTTGTGTGTGTTTGTATGTGTACACATGCATAGAGGTCAGAGGACAACTTGCAGAAGTCAGCTCTCTCCTTCTACCTTGTAGCTTCTGGACACTGAACTCAGGTTCAGGGCTAGGCATCAAATGTCTCTACTCACTGAACCATATTGTTGACTCTTTCCCATTTACAACCTGGTGGTGGCCCTGCGCAGTCGCCAGGACTGAGTTAGTAGAGTCACCCTTTGATCCTACTTGTCCCCAAGAATACCAAGGCGAAGCTCCTTGTCCGATTAGCATCTTATCATTGATTTTTGTCTCTTAACAGAGCTTCCATCACCCCGGGCCTTCCATTCCCAAGGCCTCTGCTCCAATTTGAATCCTCATCCTTTTTTGCTGATCAATGATCTAGTCTAATTGGTTCTCTGCTTCTATTCTGGGCCTACTCCAATTCAGCCTTCCTAGGAAAGGAGGTTTTTTCCTATTTTTTAGCCATAGCAAGTACATGTCCAGGATAAAAGGACCCCTTTTCCCTTACATGCTGTAGTTTGGCCTCAAACCCAAACATCAAAAATACAACTCAGTTTTTAGTTGGTAAGATCCATCCATAGACTAAGTACCCATGGTAATAATCACGTATAAATAACTAAACCCAAATGTACATTAAAGGATTAAATGTCTAGTTAAAAATAATCTGATTGTTCATATATTATCACTCTGAACAAATATAACCTTTGCTGATTTTCTACTTGGCTTTCTGTGCAGGAAGAACATTCTAACACAGTGATTAAGAACCTGATTCTTAGAACTACATTGTAGTCTTCCAATTCCAGAAGGGAGGAGGAGGATGATGGAGGAAGCAGAGGGAAGAGGAGGGCAAGTTCAAATCCTATGTAAATGGGATTCCTACATCATGCTTCCCACTCAGGGCAACTCAGATTTTTATATATGTATGTATTATATCATGGCCCTTTAATGAAGTTAATTGCCAAAGGAAAATGATGCTTAAAACAGCAATTTAAAAATGGCTGCTTTATTGTCCAGAAAATTTAGAGTGGATGAAAAAGATTTCAGTTCAGTGCATAGCACCTAATTGAGTGTGTATGCTGAAAATAGCTTTTATCCAATCATCACCACAAACAAAGTCCTTTCCTACATTCTAAAACACTCTGTTCTGCTCACGTTTAAGCTTGATGTGTTGGTCACACCTATAACTATAACCCGGAAGCTGAGAGGCAGTAAGGCAGCAAGTTTAAGCCCTGTCTGGGTAACACAGCAAATGTGAAACAGAAAAACAAAATCTGTTTATGAAACACACTCTTTATCTAAAACTCAGTGTTTTATCCAATATCATCCTGAGGTATTTTTTATTTAATTTCTTGTATAATCAGTTTCTGTTTACTATGCAAGGTAAGTTTAAGATAAATTGTAGACTATCTCATCCAGTTTCTATAATAGGCTTCATATTTGTCCACTGTAGAAAAATATATATTTAGTGTCCCCCTTGAAACTGACATTTTAAAATGCACCAGGTACATATAACTGTAGACACTTTCTTTAACTATGACATGTGACAGGTAAGCATAAGAATATGTCATACTCTTAGCATATGTGCATCTGTATGTGTTTTATGCATTGTATCCCTTTGGATATCCAGATAAGGCTACAACTCATTGAAAGATCATTTTCAGGCCATAATGCACCTGGAATTATTTTCATAATACAACTTCATATCATATTGTGGGGTGGAGACTTGCTTTTTAATAAGTTCTGTATGTTTCATATTTTCTCTGGGCCTCACTGCCTCAGGCAGCTGCAGCCTCCTGTGGTAATTTGTGTGTCTGCCTTTGTGCATCTGTGCCTCTGGGCAACACTGCTTGAGAATGAAGCATGGGACTGCAGTCCGACTCAGCAGGAGCATAAGGGCATGACCACGCTGGGAACCAATCTCACATGATGCCCAGAGGAGCTGAAAGGAAGAGGGGCAGACTTGCCTGGAGCAAACCTTTTTCTTTTTTTCTTTTCCCAAGGAGTTTAGCAAATCTGGTTAAACTCCATGGATCCAAATGTATATTCTGACCTTTTCATGGAAACTAGATGACAGACTAGTGGAGTAGTCAGAAGAATTTCTACTAATACATGACTTTTGAAAGTGTGCTCCTTAAACATCACAGGGATCCAAGATATGCTATATTTACAAGTGCTTACTGAGTGTAAATTAAATTTGTACAGCATTTGCCATCATAAGCATCATATACAAAATGATAGGGACAAAAAACATTTTAAACAAGTCAAAGCAACATCACATCCACTGCTGTGAACAAAGCAAAGGAGCGGCAGTCCACGAGTGCTTGCTCCGCGGGAGAGTGCTCTCAAGCGCGTGTCTGTACACTCACACAGTTAGCTCTCATCCCACTCCTGTGACATGGATGCCATTTGTTTTACATAAGTGAGAAAATGGTGGATCCTGAGCACCAAGGTCAATAATAGGCGGGAACGGGACTGAAGTTCAAGTCTGTCCCACTGTGATAGACTCCAACATCTCACTTCACAGCAGTAGAAAATAAAACTCGTAGAGACAAGAAAGTGCAAAGGGTATGGCTAACCTGTCTAGGAACATGGCTAACAAATGTGAGCTTTCACTCAGAGTAAGCAAAAGTAGCCAAAGTGATTCAAAAGATACTGAAGAGTCAGCGTTTTATTTAAAGAGTCTGAACAAAACAAAGAAACTACACATTCTTATAAGCATTATGCAATATTGAGGCAGCTTCAAATCCTACTGTTACATTAAACAAACTAATCTTTCAATTAGATTCATCTCTCAAGCACTTCTCATTCTCCATGATAGTAAGGTGTACTGAAATTCAAGGGTAGACATTGTCCAGTCAGACTTAAAAATACGGTCAAACTTTTGAAAAGACATTAATATCTTAGCAAAACAGATACAAATCTCAGGGCATATGAATAACTCTTTGATGAATGGAGCAGAATATTAATAGCCAAGCTGCACCTCTGCACTCTGTTCTCCTCTACCTCTCCCTGACTGCATCCATCCATTTATACATCTCACTTCTGACCTTGTAAAGAGCCCTGAAGTGTGACTACATGATAATGAATAGGAATAGTTTCAAAGGATGACTAATTTGAAGGCAGTAGCCACGATCTGAATAGGTTAAGTACTAGAATGTTGGTCACTCATCACTCATTACTTTATGGCTGTTGCTTGCACACTGAAAATGAAATTATGTGGTAGCTGCAATGTGTGCTCCCAGGCTCAGCACTCAGCACCTGTACCACATCAGCACAGCACAAGGCTTCGGACAGCTGCAGATTCCAACTCTTCAAAGCAAGATTAAGCAAACAAAATGAAACAAAATAACCAACATGGAATAGCGTACCTCACGGCTAAGAGCTAAGAGCTAATTCTTATATATTCTGGTTATTTACTCATTATTTCAACAATTTTCTTATTCAACAAGTGGTTACATATATATTTACTTTGTACCAGACACAATCCTTACATGCTGGAATATAAAAGAATGGGTTGGGTAGGACACATAAAAAGGCATACCATGTTGTCAAGTCCATTTATTCAAACTTAAAAACAAAACTTGAATCTACATATCAGAACAGACATGTGACCAAAAATCTGTACACAATGCTAAAGAGCAATGGATCCAGAAGCAGGAAAAGACCTGTGCTTGCTGGGACAGAGACTTCAGAATGTGCGCTGTGAGCTAGGCTCTGAAGCACCAAGGGCTGAGAGGCGGGGGAGCGCCCGCTAGACAGGGGTGGGAGGGTGCTGGCTGCGGGGAAGCACAGGCAGATCAAGGAGCACAAAACCTGCGGCGGGAAACAGCATCAGGGTGGGAAATCTTCCGGGTCTTCCGGGGAGGGGTACACATGTCAGACTGGAAAGTGAACGTGCACTTAAAGGCCCACCGTCACACCCTCAGGGCCCCTAAGAATGATGTGAAGCCCAGCAGGCCTTTCTGCTGAGCCAAGGGATGCTTTGCTGGTATAGCATACCAAGTGTTTCTCAGGATAGATTCTGCCACGATGTTAACTATGATAAACTGAACCTGTGGTGGGTTTGCTTATAGACTTAAATTAACATAAATAGATATTTAAAGCAATCTATGTTGAGGTTCTAAGGGAAAAAATGAACAAAGTTCAACAGAATTCTGTAGTGTGAATCAATACAGATTGAATAAAAGCTCAGAGGACGATGCACTTCCAGTCAAGGCTCTCTCAAGACTCATTATTAACTCCTTTAAGTGGGTCCCGAGACCTTCACAAAGAACAACCAAGCCAAGTTTCTGTGGAATGAACCACAATTTGTGCACAGCATTTCAAGACTGTCAAATTAGCCTCAAATAATGATGCCTACTATATGCAGGCAATGTTTATTACTCAGTGTTACACAAAACTTGCATATTCTTCAGACTAACAGAGCTTTAAGCCATAATTAGCTGCCTTGCTTAATGAGCACAAGGAACTTTGAGAAAGCGGTTGAATGAAAGTTTTCAAATCCGTAAGTAACAATAAGAATGATGGAAACACAAGGAATGTCTGGCTATTAGTTCCAGGGGCCTTTGAAACAGCTTCCCTGAACTCAAACATTTCTCCAGCACACCTTGTGTCCCAAGCCTAAGTAGCAAACGCTCACTTTCCTCACTAATTATGGACTTTCTGCCTCAGGGATTTTCCAAGAACACATATTACAAATAGCAGTATCTCTTTGCATCCTCACCCAGTGAATTCTGAAGCTCTAAATAAAATATAAAGCTCAAATACAAAGGCAGGAGAGGCAAGCTGATGGACCCAGTACGGGAGGGGAGGCTGCAAAGTTAGCCAGGGCTAAAGTGACTCACCCAGGGAATCCCATTCAGAATCTCACAGACATCCGGCTGGGGCCACAGAGACCAAACCAGAACTACTGTCCATGTCCAAAGAGAGGCAAACATTTCAGAGATAAAGTCAAACCCAGGGAAGGCAAACAAGTCTTTTCCTATTTGTACCTTATCATGCTGCTAAATGGCTTAACATATTGGATGTACATTGGTTGTAGTCTAAGAAAAGTCAACTCACTAAACCATTCTTGGAGAGTTACAGAGCAACACTGAACTAAAGTGACCTCACTACAAGCTGCTCTAGCGTTGCAGCTCCTGGTCTCCATGGTCATTTGCTTGCAGTGGGATGTGGCTGTGGAAGGGAGGTGACGGGACACGTAAAGGGCTGGCCATGGGGGATTAAGGGGCAATCTATTCAAGGAACTCAAGAAAAGCCTACACTTAAAGTTTAATCAGTGGCAAAAAAAAATATAGCAGGATTTCTGTTTCACAGACTTTGATAGATAATTGGGTTGCTTTTCAGAATTCTGAAATAAATGGTGTAGCGTGGCAGACACTTAAGGGTGTCCATTTGAAACCTACAGAAAGACTGGTATTTGATGATGCAACGGTGTCGATGCCCACCGAGGCCAAGGCCTCAACAGATCTCCCCAGCATCTATCCACTCAGAGCCCTTCAGGAGTGATAGACAAGAACAAGAGTAAACAAGAAGTCAGGGCAGTCAAGATTTCAAAGAATATGCTTGCTTTCTAGGGGGAAAAAGACCCAGAAACGACCCACTCAAGGTACTAACAAAGTATAGTAAGTTAGTCAATTAGAAGAGCCATAAAACCAACTGTGCCTCAAACATGAGCAAGACACATTCAGAATTAACAAGAGAAGGAAAATAAATCACACTGACAGCACCAACAAAACTATACAGTGCTGAAGAGGAACAAACCTAACAGAAAATAAGACAGCTTTGTGGAAAAAATTACAAAATCTATTAACAGGGCATAAAGGAAGCTCTAAATGAATAATATTCAATTTATGGAAAATCCACTGTGATACGACATTTCTTTTCAACAAAACCTATACATTCCGTGTAATTTCCTCAAAAGACCTAGTTTTTAAATTAAATTAAAGAAATTTATTGTTTTTATTATGCAAGAGTAAGTTCATTAATGCCAAAAAAGGAATAAAAGGTGAGGGCAGAGATGATTCTTCCAGATAAGCAGTTGATATAAAGTAGCAATAATTGAAATAGCACTGGATTAGTGCCAAAATAGACAAGAAGACAGATGAAATCCCAGACACCAGCCACAAGTATATGAAAATTTTATCTATGAGGGAAGTACTACATCAAATCAGATGGAAAAATAGATTTGAAGAGATGTAGAGATAATCATGGTTCTATTAAAATACACTGATGCCAAGTTCACATAAAATGAATTTCAAGCAGGTTAAGAACTCAAACATTAAAAGAAAAGTAAAATAACATAATTGTGACACTACAGAAGATCTTTTTATTATGGGGTGCAGAGGGATTACTTAATAAGGGAAAATATTCCCACAGTGTTGCTTTGTGCCAAGTGTTTATACACATTGATTCCTGTACTCACAGAAAACTAGAAAGCAGATACTGCTACTTTCATTTTATAAGCAAGGAAATGAAGGCACCAAGAGGCTACATTAAATTGTCTAATATCTTAGAGTCAGGAATGGGCAAAGGTGGGATTCAAATTTCAACCCTCAAGACTGGAGGCACATAAGAAATAGCTTGATAAATATCTCCAAAATTAAATTATTTTAAAAGATAAAGGTATTTGAAACCACAGTAAATTTAAGTTGTAGGGTGAGAGAAAATATTTGTAGCACATAGCAAGAATTTCTATTCGTAGCACATGTCAAGAATTTATATTTGATCAAAGTTCTCAAAAATAGAAAATTTGGCAATCTCTATAAATAATTTAAAAGAGAAATAAAACTGGCCAATACATACATAAAAAATATTCACCTTTACTAGCAATCAGGGAAATGCAAATTAAGATGTTGCCTAGAAGACATTTCTCATTGGGCAGAGCAGAAAATAAAAAGGTTTGCTAATACAAGGTGTGGGCAAGAATTAGGGAGGCAGTCACCCTCCTACACTGCTGAGAGAAGCATAAATCCACTTGGGCTCTCCAGAGGGCAATTTGGAAGTACCAATTAGAATGAAAACAAGCAGAGCCCAGGATACAGACATTTACAATACAACAGTTCACTTTCTGTTGAGCACCTGCTATATACTGAGCCTCAACACCCGACATATTAATTTACCTAATTTTCATCATGACTATATGATAAGAATAAAATTTAATTGTTTACATAGATTGTCTAAGATCTTATGTCAGCTAGAAAGCTGGGAACTAGGAAGTAACCAGAAAAAAATATTGGTTCATTGCACTCAAGGAAATTCAATGAAGTTATCATTTGTAATACAGAAAAATGAAAAAGCATAATGTTGTTAAATATTGATATATATGTATAATATACATATATAAATGAAACATGGTATATTAATTTCAGGGGCAATGAATAAATATGTTTTAGTCACAACTTGGATAAGAGAATAAACTTGATGTATATGAATCAATGAATCTCAAAGGAATATTATAAAATGAATTGAAAGCATGTTGTTGGAAGATATATACATCATGGTTTCATTTATATAAAACAAATCAAAAAAAGACATTCTGATAGAGGTATTCATAGGAATACATATACTAGTCTAGGAGCGTAGTCACTAAGAAGGAAGCGAGAGGGTGGGGGGCTGCTAGCCAAAAAGGAAGCCAGATGAGGCCAGGGAGGGAGCACTCCAGCGTGACAGCCACAGTTTAGATCCCCAATCCTCCTAAAAGCCAGGTGGGTGTGGCAATCCACTCAAATCCCAGTGTACCAGACAGAGGGTTCCCTGAGGAGCTAGGGAGTCATACTAACGGAGATGAGTTCGGATTTCATCTGCCCTCAATACATATAGTGGAGAGTGACTGAGGGCGAAACCTGACATAAACTGCAGGCCTCCACATGCTAATATGTGTACCACACATGCGAACGCACATATGCATAGGCACACCCACCACATACATATATACATGACAAAACAGAAATGTGCTGCTAAAGGAAATGTGGGGTTTGGTGCCCCAAAGGGGTGGTAGAAGTTCTAGCTCTAGTCCTGCTATTAATTTCTTGGCCAAGGAGTCTCACGCAACAAAGAAGTTATATAAAGACTTAAAAAAAGCAGATGTTGAGAACCTTTTGGTACGGTATCAGTGGTTGGGTAGGATGGAAAGCAGGTAACATTAGATTCTATAACTTTTAAAAGAAGTGGTCATAAACCATGTAGTGGGCACACCTTTAATCCCAGCACTTAGGAGGGGGATCTCTGTAAGTTCGAGGTCTGCCTGGTCTACAGAGTGAGTTCTAGAACAGCCAAGACTACACAGTTAGACCCAGTCTTGAAAAAAACAGATAGATAGATGGATGGATGGATGGATGGATGGATGGATGACTAAATAACTAAATAAATAGGTCATATCTCATTTATATGGTGTCTTTCCAGCGATGAGCTTTCTCTCAAGAGACACTCAATAAATTCTGAAGTGTTAAGAGTTTTCTGAAGGATGTATGTATGCCTTAGGAGCGCAAAGGAAGGCAGGGGACTGTGTACAACCAGGAGACCGGTCAGGAGATCACTGACGGATTGAGCGGCTCAATCAGTTGCTGGATTCGCTGTGATGTTGGGTGTGTAGAAGGATTGCTGAGACATGGAGAGGAGAAATAGGGGAAAGAAGCCACGTTTCCACCTGGAACAAAGGAGGGAAGGAAGAGGGCCCTGAAGAGACAGTGGTGATGCTGAGGACCACTGCAGTGGCACTGTTCTGTCCCTTGAGTGCTATTTAGGCATGAAACATTCCGAGTTCCTCTGAATATTGAGACCTTGAGCCAAGCAGGTCATCAACTTCAGACTGCTCAGTACCCTGACAACCAAGGGTACAAGGCGGAGGCATGAAATGACACATTCTAATCCTCATGTCCATGGGCAACATTCAGGACTGTGCTTCATAACAGGGACACTACTCATTCTGTGAGTAGTAGCAGCTATGGGTAAAAGTTCTAATCCCAGGGACAAGACAGGACAATCTCAGCACCGCTGAAAACAGTACTCACACACTGGATAGGACTCTAATCGGCTTAGCTGGGCAATCACATCAGAGACAGAAAACAACAGAGGAGAAAGGCTTCAGCATTCTCTTTCTCTCTCTCAAGACAGAGTTTCTTAGTGTAGAACTAACTCACTCTGTAGACCAGGCTGGCCTTGAACATTTGACACTGCATCAAGACGCAGTCCGCAAATTTTATGCTCCAGAACCTCACAAATGAGTTATTTTAAAAATTGCATTTTTCCCCATAAGGTTGTAAGTGACTTTATGATTTTGAGCTGCTGTGCATTCACTGTTACCCATGTCCGAAAGCTGCCTATGGGCTGTGGGCTCAGCGGGCCCTGTCTTCACGTGTAACTACAATTGTCTCTTGGTGTATGAGCCAAGAAGGCCTCCCTCCCTTAGATGAGGTACAGCAAAAGATTCCTAATTGACAAGACTTTGTTTATGAGGTTAATGGTTTAAAAATAAAAAGGCAATAGTGAACTATATTTCAGTATTTAATGAAGAATAATAATAGGATATCTCTTATACAGATAAAAACTAGTTTCTCACTATAATTAAAAATTTTAAATATATTATTTGCTTAGACCCAAGCATCTCTTCATTATTTTTGGCATTCCCTAAAATTTATTCCATATGGAATCTGGAGGGGATGTTTGCATTCTAAATGAAGCGTCTCAACTATTACAGGCTGAATAAAACATAAGTAAAACCTTTTTGCCAATTTTTATTTGTATACCCTATTTTAGATCTGGGAATCTGACACTAAAAATGGTCTTAGAATTAGTGATCATTTGTATTCAATGCCTATTTTTTTAAAGCCCCTAATTAATATGTCATTGTTGTAGAGAGCTGGCACTTCATTTTCCCAGACTACTTACCTAGGGTAGTCAAACAGTTTATTCTTTGTATGTGGATAAAAATTTCCCCAAGTAGTATGGAAAACAATACTCCAGTCTTCCTCTCTGTAAGAACTTAGGAAAGTAATGAGATTTTTCCCCTAGCTTCTAGGGAATTTACAGTGAACCATATTATTCTTTTAGAATCTAGTCCCAGGTCATGATTTTAGAACACGTATGAACCGTTTTCCATGTAGAAATAAAGTTAGTATCTGTGTGTACAATGAATGAGTAGATACACAAGAAAGCTATGCTTACATTGGTCTTATCTGTTATCTTGTTCAACTACAAAACACCTTAAATCCAAACTTGACTTCCCAAACATCCCATCATCATTGTTATTTCCTGCTGTCTGCAGTCTGCTTTCAGCTAGGCTGATAATCTACTGATTCAAAAAGGAAGGCCATGTGGTACACTTCTACCTTCATGATCTACATCTCCAACTCTTCAGTTTTCAACAGATACTGCATCTCTGCACTTGGGGGAAACATCTCTCTCTCTCTCTCTCTTCCCCCCGCCCCCCACTGTATACACACTACATGTGTGTATGTGCACTGTGTGCATGGCTGATACCTGGGCAGTCTAGAGGAGGGTGTTTCATCTCCTGAAACTGGAATTACTGAGGGCCATAAGCCTCCATGTGTGTGCTGGGATCTGAGCCCTGGTCTTTTGCAAGAGCATTAAGTGCTGTTACCTCTGGAGCCATCTCTCCAGGCTCCTTTTGCTTTGTTACAGGGGATTCTATTAAGAAGTGAAACTGGCTGCTGAAAGATGTGTGCAGTGCAGCCCTCATGGAATCTGAGTCTGGGGCTGTGGGCACGGCAGTTAACTTGAAGTCCAGTCCCAGGTGTTCCATCCGTATTTATTCAATAAAGACTAGGTGGTTTGGGACTATACTAATCAACCTTTGTTTTCCCAAGGCTTTATGAACTGTAAAGCCACCTAAACATGTTTTAAGGTCATGCTTTTTAAAGTATAAAACAAAAATTTCAACAGTGGTCAGGATGGCTCCTGGTTAAAACTAAAATCTCTGCAAGAACTCAACCAGATCGGCATTTTATGTGAGCACAGTGTGGGGGGGGGGAGGGGAGAGGGCAGGGGGAGGGCTGCCTCGCTCACTCTCATTTCTTTTCTGACTGTAATTTCCTCTAAACTGTATCATCTTCTGCCTACCTTTCAAATGTGGCTTCATGATAAAAATGACACCAAGTAAAGTGATCTGGGAATATGTAATTTCCAACAAGGCTGTTCTCTCCTCCAAGACAATCAACAATAAATAGGCATTCTGTTTAATCATTTTAAATGAAGACAAGTCTAACATTTTCTATTTTTATTCCTGAGTTCATTCTATACAAACATCATCTTTCTTCTTTTTTTATATAAGAATATAAATGTCTTAAATAAACTGTTCCACTTTTTTTTTCTTTTTTGTTCTCCTAGGCATCAAACACGCTGTTTAGCTAGAGAACACTTTACCGCTTTCCTTCATCCTGGTGATCTTTCACAAAATAACTTCACATTTCCGGCAGATTGTGGGAGGAAGTGTTTCAAACACACACGATTAAAAAGTTTGTTTTCTAAGTTAGAAATATTCAGAATATGAAATCATTTTTCCAGTAACATGCTCAAGACTTAGTCTTTGAGAATAATCAATGATGTGTTACTGAGACATACATAGCAACTTTGGGGCCAAGAATCCTATTTCACAGCTTGCAGGGCATCTCCATGCTTTCCTAAGCACACTTCAAAGAAACGTGTAATGTTCACCTTCTAAACCTTAAACATACTTCCCCCTGTTCACTTGGAAACACTAACAGGTTACTCGCCCACCACTACAGCTACAGCCACTGGCTGCTGACGGAGACTGACAGCTCCCTAGAGGAGAACAAATGATGGGGAGGAAAAAGCTCCCTTATTTTCCCACTTTAATTTCTTGAATTATCAGAGGTTTAAAATGATCTTGCAAGGATGCTGGTAAGAGCAAAGCTGAAAATCCAAAAAATGAGCATTCTCCAAAACCCAAGAAGGAATAACACCAAAGCTTCAAGAAGCTGTGCATCTCTTTCTCGGGCAAGGTGAGAGATGAAAGGAAAACCTGTGCAAGGAACATACCAAGAAACAGATGGTCTTTTTAAAAGCTGAACTTGTGCCTTCCACAAGTCTGCTTCTTAATTGTAGCATACTGAGCACTTTCATGCAAATGACTTCAATTGCTAAGCTCACAGCCGAATAAAGGGTTAGCTCACTGACATTAAATGACACAGTGTACTTGAAGCTCATTGCTGTTTAGTCTGTAAACACTTGATATGCAAAACTGTATGAAGAAACTAGTGCCAGGAAGGTTTAAGACTAACCAGTGTTCAGTAAAGATTTAAAAGCTTGGCCTTCATTTTGCTGAAGATGCTTGCTTTCATATTTAATCAATGAACTTCAGTTCCATTTTTAGTTCTTGATTTAGAATTTATGATTTTTTTTGGCTTATTCTAAAATGAGTTAAAGGGAGCTTAGAATTAGGATGGGATGGGGAGGACAACTCAAGAATTTTATTAGTTAACAGTAACACTTTCTTAAGATCATCACAGAAATAAGTTGATTAATTGAATTTCTCTCCCCTTGGGAAGACAGAGTACTAACGGCTTCGATGTCTACTTCTGTGCAGCAGAGGGATACAGCCACAGCAGCAATGGCCACTCTCATGGTCTTTTGTCCTCCTCACTTTAGTATGCTGCTATGATGTGTCTTGTCCTTTCTCGCCCAGGATGGCTTTTAGCTGGGTATAGGCAGATGCAAAGGGCCTAGGATGCAGACTACAACAGAGGGAAGGCCGACTCTGCAAGAGAAGGAATCACTCTGATAGGCTGGGGCAAGGAGCCTGACGGTGACAAAGCCAGAAATGATTCAAAACCTGACCCAGCTCCTCCTACACTTGCGGGATAGCTGTCACCCTGACAAGGGCCACTTAGGAATGTGCTGGAGCATTCTGCTGCATCTAGACAAGTTTCAGCTCTTCCAAACTCAATGCAGAGCTTTTCCATGAAATTTTAGTCAATATCATTATTAATTTCGGCAAAACCTTGCAAACTGAACTATTTCAATGGGACAGAAACTTACGTAGTTTCGATGAGCTCTCAGTTTGCCACTACTCTTATTGATTACAGTAGCCAAAGAATGTAGCACTGAGGTATGTTAAGCAAAGTACTTTCAAAACTTTAATTACTCATTAAAAAAATGGGAGTGGAGCACACTGTTTCTCTTCGGCTTCTTGGTGACTGTCTTGCTGACTAATTGTAGCAAATCCTCTCTCTAGATTTTGTCTGTTAGTTCAGGGTCATCCAGCAGGAGCCCTCCTTTTTGTTCTGTTTGTATTTCATTTCTTGCCCCTCCCTGTTTGCTCTACATGTGAAGTGTATTTCAGGGAAGGCGTCATGCTACAGATTTGGTGACTTAATTTCAGTAGTATCTGTTAATATTATTAAAAGTGCTGTTCATGTTATATTGTTGTAAGTTCTCTTGACTCTGCCTTAAATACTACTTATATTGTGCTCATCTTAAGACAAAAACATTTTCATCACATCAGGGAGGAAACAGATATGCAGGTAGTCGTTAAACAGAGATTTGGTCCTTGTTCTGCCCATCTAACAAGCAGCTGGGCAGCAACAGCGGCATCTTCTGCACTCCTTTCCTCTTATCCATCCTTCGTCCTTTAACGGGTCGCGTTGGCTCTGCTTTCCATCAGTCCAGATCAAAGGGCTTCTATCCATGGCCCCTGCTCCTCACTAGGATCCAAGCCTTGATTAGTGATGGCTGTGGCAACCTCTTCCTGCTCGTGTGTCTGCACAGAATCTACTCTCACAGAAAGCTCAAGGGATTCTTTCTTTGTCCTTCTACTCACAAGTAGCTTATGAACTCTTCCTTTAGAATCATGCCAGACTGCAATGTCCTCTTCTGTGCCGTAGTCCTCGTGAGACCTGATAAGCTAGGATCAGATGGAAGGGGAAGAGGACCTTCCCTATCAGTGGACTTGGAGAGGGGCAGAGAGATGAGGGAGGGCGGGTGGGATGGGGAGGGAGAGAAAGAGGGAGGGGGCTACAGCTGGGATACAAAGTAAATAAACTGTATTTAATATAAAAATAAAAATTTAATTATAAAAAAAAGAATCATGCCAGACACAATGCCTTTGGGCCCCCTAAACCTCCCCTACAGCCACACGCCCAACACTGTTCGGCCAGCAACTTCAGCCACATCGCTCTGGGTTTCTTACCCTGTAGCTTTTATGGCCTACAGTTTCACTTTTTTTTGCCGGGGGGGGGGGGTGTCTTCCTTTTATAAGCTTCTTCTCAAGTAAACCTTCCCTGACTACAGGCTTGCGATAAATGACCCTTGCCCCACTCTCTTACATCCTGCTCTGACGTCCTTTCCGCCCTATCATTTATCAATTGATTTTCTTCACTTATGCTACAATGGAAGGGATTTTAAGCCCGTTGTTCCC
>CM053751.1:7685414-7713151 GCA_028658305.1 Pachyuromys duprasi
GTGGCCTGGCAAGGCTGCCTCATCAGGGGCGAGTGGTCAGAGAGCAGTCAGCTGAGGTCATGCTAGAGGCAGCCCCTGCTCCCCCCACTCAGGGGTCCACACCAGCCACTTTTGAAGAAGCTGGGATACAAAGACATGATGTGCTACAAAGAGTTAGGTCCGGCACTCAGAACACCAGGGGAGGTGCAAGGAAGCACAGCAGAGGGACATGGACCACGTCCGGGCTGGCTTTCTTGTGTTCAGTGTTTGTGCCAAGTGCCTAGAGCACTTCCTACCAGTGTTTAATCCCGTGTGCAGGGGGTTCCTATCTAGCAGCAGAACCCTTCTTCCCAGCCACATTTTCCAAGAGAGACTAATAAGGAAATAAAAAAGCAGAATGACTCCATAGCAACTGGCAGGCCAGTGAGTTGTGGGTAGTAGAAGGAAGGGATAAGGCCCAGGTCTAGCCAGTGCTAGCTCACAGGCAGTGCTCAGTGAGAAAGCAAGTGGCCTCTGGTTTAAGTACGGATCTTCTAGAGTCACACAGTGCTTGTTTCAAATCCACTCAGCTTGGGTTCCTGGTCTTGGTAGGTAGACTTTGTGACCGTGATATTGCTGGTGTGTCTTAGTCAAAGAAAGCTGGAGTTTACCAAGCCTTTGACAACTTCTGTTTCTGTGCGGATGCATGGAGTCCAGATTATTCCCAAACACAGCCGCAGATCTTCCTGAATGATAGTGAGGATCAGCTTGTCCTGGCCAGTCCCTCAGCCCCTGATCTCTTGTCAGTGAACCTGCCTTTCAACACCTGGAAGACAGACTTCTTTCCATATTTGTGTATGCTACTGCAGCGAGTCAAAATGAAACTATGCTAGTTTTCATTGCAGAGTTCAAAGTCATTCCTAAAATACCATGGTTCTTGATTTGCTACCTTTATTTTCAAGGACACAGGGTTCTTAGCATGTGTTCAACAAAGACTTATTGGGCACTCGCAATGGAAAGAAGAACAGGTCTCAACAAGGTACTGGAAAGGCACTCTTGCTGGAAGGTCAGGACATTTAGTGGGAGGAGTCAGACTGTGATGAGCAGGTAAAGGAGCAGAATTTGAGAGTGACAGAGTGCTGAACAGACAAGGATGCGAAGCTAGATGCCCATCAAGGAGAAGGAGGGGTCTACCTCTGAGCTCCCTGAGAAATAACCTTTTAAGAGCATCTTGAGGCTGGTTTGCTGTCTTCATCAGGACTGGAGGGGAATGTGTGAAAGATCTTATCTGTCTGCATTTAGGAGGTTTGATTTCCCTAAAAACTTAGCTTCATGGCAGAAAGCCACATGCATTTCTAATTGGGCACAAAGAGTCAAATCTAGAGAAACATTTATTATACGTAATTTGCCAGCATTCTCCAGATGGTATTTGAGCATCTGTGGAGAGTTCCATATCAAATTAATAATCATTAATTAAAGTTCAGATTATTCAAAATATGCTGGGTTGAAAAAGACAAATAAGTGCGAAGGTGAGTACAAATCCCTTGGAAAAGCTTCAAGCTGACAAGGTTTGGCTTATAGGCTGCTCTAGTCTCTTTTTATCATTTTACTACAATGTATGCCATCACACTCCACACTAGCAATTCTGGACTTAACTAGGAAATTGAAAAGATCTGCCCGAGAAAATTCTAAGGAATCTTACTTTTAACTGAACAGCAGTTTCACCAAATTATCTGCTTTAGGTTGAGCAAACCATCTGCCCCCAGCTGCTTGAGATCCATTTAAGAATTCAAGAAAATTTCTTACACCTAGTACCATCCTTGCCAGCTGCAGTGTCAAGCTAGAACAGAGCTCCTGGGAAAGCACATCTTTGCATTTCCTGACTGCCGTGAGGGTGTCTTACAAAGGAAGAATTGCTTTTGACCCTGGAAATTGACCCTCAAGGACACGACTTTACAGTTTTCTTTTCCTAGAAAATAGATGTAAGTATTGAATGTACTTTGGAGAATCAACTGTTAAGAGTAACAATGACAAAAAAAAATTAAAGCTTTCCCATAAGTATTATGTAATCAAGTTTAATTTGTCAAAAGTAGTAATCTTTCTGAAATGTTCCTTAGTGTCAATGACTTGAGATGTGATGCTTTTGGGAAGAAAACCTCCCAATCCACGTCACACTACAGCTTCTATACCAATATTATCCCCCAGGTCTTTAAAAAGCACTATAAAGCCGATGTGCATCCTTGCTCTCCTATGCTCTCAAGTTTACATGGCTCTCATCTTATCATACACTGCTTGATGCTGGTTCCCTCTCTCACTGTGCCACAAGTGCTTCTAAGAAGGCTGAGAGTTTTCTTTTGGATGCTATTGCTGCTAAGAGTCCTCTGGCTCTGCAGTATGTCTGGATTATGTGCAGTGCAGCTAGAAATGCCAGGGAAGTGATGGCCAACATGCAGCCTTTGGTGAAGGAAAGAAAGAGAATGGTTGGTCAGTATCTTGGTTTCTATTCCTCTGCAGGAGGAAGAGCTTATATCATCCTTTCAGAGCTCCTCCAGTGGAGAAAGGGCTGAAATTTCCTCGGTTTTTCTGTGATAGCACTGTGCTCCTTGGCGTATCTGCTAGTGACTGTTGGGCCTGTATCCATACCTGACTCTTACCAGTGCTCATAAATATGCCACAGGTATGTAAGTCTTGCACAAAGGCTACTGGGGAGTGGAATGCAAAAGACATACTGTGTGTATTTAAAGGTGGCGTTGAGAGTAGTGAATGAAGTACCTGCCATTCTGAGCATGTGCACCTTGCTGGGCACTGGGCTACATTTTACACTGTATTGACTCCTCCAACAGCCCTGTGAAGTAGAAATGGCTGAAGACCATGGAGTTTACTTGACCTTGACAACATCTACTTCCTGGTTAAAGTAACCGTAAAGCTGGGAGCAGTCACTGTATTGTCTCCTAGAATAGCTAACTACCTGCACCATCTCCTCAGTGATCAGCAACCTAATGTCAACTAACTTTACATTAGGTCACTGCTCAACTCCAGCTCCTAGGAAAGTACCTACACTTAGCCACAACTGTAATAGATAAGCCCAATTTTATAAGTGATGTAGTAATGGTTTAATAAGGTTAAAAAACAAAAACAAAAAACTTTTGTTGCCCCTATAGATAAAAACAGCAGGGACCAATTCAGAGTATAAGCTCTGTATCTCAAACTGGATTAAGAACAATGTGGACAAAGAAAAGCAACAGGGAGTCTCCATGACTAATACTCACGTGGCTCACAGGAGCATAAACGACACGCACAGTAGCTAATGTTTCACACACACACATGCACACATACACATATGCACAGGCACACTGCATTCTTTGCATCCTTACACACTGATTGCACTAGATACCCTTTTTGTCTGATGGCAACCTTTCTTCCCTTTTTCATGCATCTCCTAAACAGGTAAGTTTGAGTACTTGCCCTTGTATATGATGAGAATATATTTCTAATGTTTAATGACTGGTATGTGTCATTCTACGCTAGATAAAGGAGCACACATCTTCCCTTTCCCATTAAAGAAGATAACATAGGTTTAAAAAAAGGTAGAGAGGGTAGTAATAAAAATATATTTTCTGGTTCAAAATAAGTTACAAGTATATAGTATTCCATAAAATACTTTCCAGTTAGTTATATGCATTGAGTCATTAACACTTGATTTTTCTTGTGAGTTAATGATTTGGCCAACCTATTGGCCTACTGAAAACCTATTTATTTTTACTAGAATGTGAATTTGAATTTTATTTAAAAACAAGGCACAATAAAATCGATGGTTAAACATTTTTTAAAGGAAAAAATGGCTATATCTAAAAGCCATAGTGAAAACTGCATAGGTGAATGAGCAGTTAAAAAAAGCCACATATTAGCCTTAAACCATGCACAGAGTAGGTCTCATTGGGTATTAAAATGATGCCCCCAAAGCCCTATGACTTTTAATAAAAACACTAAATACAGAATAACTACTAATTCAATTTCTTCTAAAGATTGTAAATGTTAAAGGTTAATCTATTTTGGTGAACTAGCTATGACAAAGTGACATGTAATAAATAATAAATGACCTCCAATAATGAGAACTGTAACTGTATTACATAACAGCATTATCTAAGTAATGGCTCCAAGTCATACTGATGCAATGGTTCAGGCAATTAGCTATGTTAGGAAAGAATGCAATGGCTACCCCAACTCTAAAGTTACTCTACCCAGGAAGCAGATTTTGTGGATGGGCCAGTAAGCACTTACGACTGTTCAAAGGGCTTTAAACTCTTTGATTTTTGAAGGGCCATGTGAACAACCATTGCCAGAAACCACTTGTTCTTATAGAAAGGATTATTAGTCAAGTACAAAAACCAAAACATAGAAAAGTCGTCTGGTTAACAAGCTCTTATAAGTATAAAGGCACGGCAATCTTTTTTTGTTGTTATTTATGATAACAAACTGACAATCAGTGTAACTTTTTTGTTGTCATATGTATCTTGGATTCTACATGTGTTCCAAGAAGTTAAGGATGAAGGAGGGTGCATATGACTTTAAAAAAAGAATACCAGCAATTAAGCTTTCAATTTCACCTGCTCATATCACTGACCTCTCTTGGCGTTTGAATAATAAACAGCCAAGTACTTTAAGGATGACATGATATAAATGACATAAGAAGTGATTAAATTTTACCAGCTACAAAGCTTTGAAAAAAACTCAGGGCCACCCTAGAAATGGTTGCTCTTGGATAATCTCAGCCATGACATTGGACATTCTAAATGACATTTAATATGGGAAATATAGCTGCTCTTTGAATAGAGGTATGAAAATGTGACTGCATCTCAAAATTTGGTGAAGAGAAGCAGCACAGGAACACAAGAGAAAACAGGACTCCTCTGGGCTTGCACACACTCTGTGGAAAGCTCTTCCATTAGGACTACAGAGTAGTGGAGTAGTATAGAGTCTCTGATGAGGTTTAGAGAAATACATATACAGTAACAGCCCGTCACACCACTGGCTGTGAAATCTTTTTCAAGTATTTTCTTTTTATTATTCTATTTATTTATTTTTATTTCATGTGCATTGGTGTTTTGCCTGTGTGTATGTCGTGGGAGAGTGTCAGGCCCTTGGAACTGGAGTTACACGCAGTTGTGGGTATTGGGAATGGAACCTGGGGCCTCTGGAAAAACAGCCAGTGCTCTTAACCTCTGAGTCATCTCTCCAGATCCAGAAACATTTATTCTTTTAAAACTTTATTTACTTAAGAAAGTTTGAGTATTGGATTCAGTCCAATATACAAAGAGTTATCGTGAATTCTTCTTAAGTCAGGAAAGAAGATTCCCTCACTCTCACTAGAAGCTATGTGGTATTTGAAATAATATTACATTCAGATTTACCTGTAGAAACTCATCATTATTCCATGCTTGGACCTGAGAAGGCAAGCAGTTAGTTTACTCAGAAACAGCCACAGAGTGCTATGTTATGGGGTAGGGCACAGTTAGAAAGTAAAGACATAAACATTTTAGTATGGTTCACACCTGGCATATTTACTATAAACAGCAGAAGGCACGCATCCCGACTCTCCTAGGGAAGTGTCTTTATCTGTTTGTGGGTCTGCCTTCAATTATAGTCAAAACTGTACGATCATGCACCTGCTGGTAGAAAATGGGCTCTTAAAAATTAGTTAACAAGGTCCTCTACTTACATGTGGCCGAGGGGCAGCTCGGGTTTCACGTGGGGCCACTAGTCAGGGGGGGTGGAGGTGTCTGTGAGATAAACTCTTTCCCCATGGGACTGCCTCCCCAGGGCACGGGGAGGAAACCATGCTTCATGTGAACAGACGAGCTGTGGTGGGCAGGTGGGGGCTCCCCTATTCTGAGAAATAGGGAAAGGGGAAGGAGGGAAGGAGGGCCTACAACCTAAATGTAAATTGAATAAATCAATACATAAAGCAAGAAAAAATAGTTATGTATATCCTAATTACCTTTCTAGAAGAATTCCATGCTAAAAACACACCCTTGCGCCTCCCTAAAATCTTACACTAGAAAGCAATGTACAATCCCCCTATGCAGAGGTAAACAGTCTAAAACTCTCTGTTCTCTGTGTTGCCATTTTACCATTGACTTTTCCTTACATAGTTCAGTAGCGGGAAATAACAGGAGGCAATGAAAGGTGAAATTTCTCTCTACCTCAAAGAAACTTGCCATATTGGTACTTAAAAGCAACTCACTGTTAATACTGAAATCCACGAGGGCCGCAAAGACACAGCAGACAAAGTCTTCAGTGAAGGACGCGTTTATAAATGGCCTGTCCTTTCATTTCCTTGAGGGTGGGCGCCAGCTGCGGAGCCAGTTCTTTTGAAAGCCTAATCTAATTATTCTGCGGGCTTTGATTTTTCCTGATGTTACTTTTCCTAATCTAGTCTTTCTATTTGGAGCCACATTTGTTTGGCATTATTAAGTCTGATAAATTAACCTTAATGCTCTGAAATTTTTTTTATTTTGCTGCTTAGTGGGAAAACATTAAATTACAATAAGACAATGCTTACTATGACATGGTATATGCACTATGCAATAAATAACACAAATGACAGCATTTTAAAGATATATAAAACATTCAGAGCTTCTAAAAGCTTCCTTGGGTTTTACTCCCAATCTAAAAATGCTGATTTGTTGGAAATATGAACCTGGTATGAGAGAGAGAGACAGAAAAAAAAAAACCCAAAACTAGGGTTGGAATGAGATAGGGATGAAACAATAAATCCTGCTCCTGCCCCTGCAGGCGTACTGCAAGGAGAAGCCTGCTGGACAGTGGCTGTGGCTCTGTAAGGACTAAGGGGGCAGGAGAACATGAGGGGGGGGATGGGAGAAGGCACTGTACACCTCACTACACTCCTACAGCTATGAACTCTGGGTTTACATAATTTTTAAAGATAACACCATAACTACTCCAAGTTAGCTCCAGAAGGAAATGTACTCCACCAACACCAGTCTGTTTATTCTATAACCTAGACAAGGTTTCAGACTTCAAGTTTGTCCATTACCATGGCTGTATTTCCATGTACCATAGCCAATGATGCAAAAAAAATTGGTGGCCCTAACCCCCAATAAAAAAGCCATTCTTTCCATAGTTGGGAACCACCCCCCAAAATTCTAAACAGTAATTCTAATCATTTCTCTACATATACCCTTCAATGGTTTCCCACTAAATCCAGAACAAAAACCAATGGCATTATTACAGTCATGTTCCAGTCTGAATAGCTAAGCTCTGTCACTTGCTTTATGTCAGTCTATTGGTTCCTTCAATGTTCCAAATTCTTTCCTTCTGCCAGGCCCTTGTGGTCACTGTGCCTTCAATTCCTTTGCCTAAATTGCCTCAAGCACCATTTCCTCATCTTTAGGGATGGGCACAAAAAATTCTTCTAGTAAAGCACTCTCCAATAATACTGTTTGAAATTAAAATTGTATCCTGTGGGTCTCTGCCACAAAATCTTGTCAATTCCCTCAGCCATCATGTAGTTATTTGGTTTTATATTTTTAGGGAATGAGTATGCTTACTCATTCACTCCTTGCCACTAGGGATCCAGCAAAAGGCACAAAAGAAAGAAAAGCGAGTGCAGAGGACGGTTCCATTTGCTTTGTTAGCTGTTTATTTACAATTATGGCCTACTATTCAGACTACAAGTGCACTAAAGAAGTTGAAGGGTTTATGAGGATTGCCACTTCCTTAACAAATACTACAAAGCTACACTCAGTTTTAGAAAGTTTTGTTCACACTTAGAGCACATCAGTATTTCCTGCCTTGACATTGTCTATTGATTGTTCGAGCATAGGCTATTTGAGCATCTTCTGAAATTTAGCTCAACTGACTATCTTGTGGTGTTGTTTGAGAAAAGTAAACAAAGGCACTTTTTCTTGGGGTTAGGCACTGGCCCTTGTGGCCTGCATCAATTACCACCTCTGGCTGAGTTAACAGAAGTGGCCAAAGTGTGCAGAACAATGGGATCCCAGCCACTAGATACTTCTGAGATTGCTGATTCTAAGTGGAATGGACCATCTGAACCACCCAACCATCCCTGGTGCTGGCCTTTCTTGGAGCCACCTGATGCTTTTCTAAAAAAACATGGAAGAAGCCAATAAGCCTTCAGTATTTTTGTTCTGTATTTTGTTCATATTAACACATCTGTAACTGCGTAGTTCATAAGTATCTTTCTACTTTATGACATGGTGAATTTACTGCAATTCTTTGCAAACATGACTTTACTCTGACATTCCCACTTCAGAAAGGAATTTCTATAAAAACATATTTAATTTCTGTAAAAACTCACAGGCATTTATCCATGGACTCACTCTGGCCTCTAGTTACAGCCACAAGTTCATATTTTCATTCACTGAAAATGTGAATTGAGATTTTATCAGAACAATGATAGGTCTGTGTTCTTTTGTCTTCTGTGTCTGTCTCCATGATATACAAATGTCTTTGCAATCAGGAAGCGTCAGACTCAGCATGACTTTAAAGAAGTCAGGATGCTTGGATGGTGTGCACACTAGTGAAAAATGCATGTACTCTGGAAGACACTGGCCTACTATATATTCTTCCAGAGGATGTTATTTAGCTCTTGCTTGGTCTACTTCAGCACTTCGGAAATGACTGGCATGGCACATTTTCACTGAATAGACTGTTCATTTGAACAGAAAAATTTTCTCTACTTGTGATTCTATGAACTGATACTATATTCTCATTGGTTTATCTTCTGAATAGCACTGTCATTTACTACTACTTTAGTTTGAAGAGAACATCTTTCAGGAATGTTTGTTTAAAACTGTCTGTGAATAAAAAGAAGCTGGCTATTGTAAGGACTCTGCATGTCCAGCAGCAGGAATTACTGTGAAGAACAGGAAGATTCCCCTTTACTATTCACCCTGTCCTAGTAATTCTATGAGGTGGAGATCACTGTCTTCTGAACTCTGAATAAAAATATACTTAAACAAATTTGTATTAAAGCATCATTATATCTAAAATTACTGGGCTAGAATTTTTTTCATCCTCTAGTATATGGTAAATTTGTGTGTGTGTGCATGTATGTTAAAATCAGACAATCTTAAGAAGATAGTTTTGAGCACATTAGTTTTCCAAATAAAATTATCTGTCTGAAAAAAAAAGAAACTAGAGAGATTAGCAAATACGCACACACAGACAGACAGACAGAGACAGAGAGGCAGAGATAGAAAAAAAATAGAGGAGGAGAAAAACAGAGAAAGACCCATGGGCCATCTCTAAAATAGAGCTTAGTGTACAAATTACTCAAAGCTTGAAAAATCTCTTATTTCCAGAAAGCAACAAGCCAGCTAAGGAATGGACCAGATGTCCAGTGTGGATTATGGAACTTAGCGACAGTAATTATTAAAGTGGAAGAAAGGAAACACAGTGGGTTCAAAGAGAAAACAGAATGGTATCAGGAGAAGGAACAGACAGTTGTAAACAAAATGTCAGATTTAGAACAAAAAGATCGAAGTCTGAGGTCTAGCAACATGACGTTCAAAAAACCAGTTTCTAACCAGTTTCACCTTTTTGTTAAAGTGAAGGTATGGAAAGGTGCAGTTATCTTGAGGGATTTGCCACCGAGCCCCATATGGGCTTGCTCTAAGACATGCCACAGCCCATGTTAGCGTGCCTTGCAAAGGCTGGACTGCTGGATTGCTTTTCCTGAAGCACCAACATAGGATCAATAGGTAAGGCAAGAGATAACATTTGGGAGGTACTGGTATTTCTCGATTTTATATTTATGTTCAAAATTCAGCTCCTTCACAATCATTCCAATGTACTTTTGGGGGACTATGCAGCCTAGCAACAGTTACGTATGTTCCCTTTGTTCTATTTATTTTTTATTTTATTTTTATTATTAGTTACAATTTATTAACTCTGTATCCCAGCTGTATCCTGCTCCCTCATTCCCTCCCAATCCCTTCCTCCATCCCTCATCTCCTTCCTGCCCCTTTCCAAGTCCTCTGATGGGGAAAGACCTCCTCCCCTTTCATCTGACCCTGGTTTATCAGGTATCTTCAGGACTGGCTGCAAAGTCCTCTGTGGCCTAGTAGGGCTGCTCCTCCCTTGCAGTACCTGTGTTCCAGAAGGATCATTTTATTATAAGACTTACAAACAATACAATAAGCTAAATGGGTGTTAAGGAAATGAAAATAGACTTCACAAGCGCTGGTTATATCAAGTGAGTTGGGAGGCAGAAAAAATGGAATCTAAATATCTGTTTTCTGATTATTTCAAACACTCAAGGAACTTTTGGTAACACAGACTCTTTAAACAGGATCTGTCCCCATGACTATGCCAAAAACTAGTCCCTGGGATATAGCCAGTCCTATTTCCTTCCTAGCAATTTGCTTTTGATTCTGCTTATGCATTTTCATCTGGACTCAACTCTTGCAGAGGGTGAGTGTATTAAAGGTTGAAACCTGTTTATTAAAGGAAGCGTCTTTTCCTGTTTGAACATTACATTTTCATTAAACAATTCCAAAGGAAGAAAATGGAGATCGAGTTTTAGAGAAGATGTGAACTCCCTTTGAAAAAAATCAGTGTTGATTCCTAAAGCTCAGGAAGGCCCGTGGCTCCTCTTGGATGTCACTATGTAATGTGGACAGGGGTCTAGATCCTTCCCATCTTTTAATACAATGGAAGGTGGTGTAGTAGGAGATCTAAAACTCTGCGGTTCTCTGAGGGATTCATCATCTACTCACATTTACTCTATCTCTTTTACTTTCTCTCACAAACTTATGCAATGTGAAGAACTGTTTCCACATTGGAACAATACTAATTTACTAGTGAAGTATGAACCAAATTGTTATCTTAAAAATGTCATTTAACTATAAATAATGCACTGCAGACTTCAAAGAGATGATTTTAATTTAAAATAATCTTTTTTTCATTCAATATATTATATGAACTCACCTTCTTGATTTCAAAAATATTTAATAATACATTATTAGCATATATGACATTTTGATAGTAAATGACAGTTTAAAATTATTGCATCTAGATAAAATTATTGAAGAGTTCAGTCAAGCCTGATACATGTTTGAAGCAGTGTAACTTCATCAAAGGTTTTTTTTTCTTTCTTCTCTGAAACTGGTGGCAAATGACTATAACATTCAAGATTGTTTTATGCTTCTGTGTTTTGTTTTAATTTCACTCTGACTCTTTCACTACACACTCTGTTTTTCCGGCCCATTCAAGTTGTGGGATTTGAAAGGTAGCCTGTGTGCCCCTTGGGGAAGGCAGAGAGGCGGGCTCTCACTAATTCTCATGAACGCATTTCTTAAAGCCCCTGGCGCCAGGGGCTCTCAAGGGCTGCAATTGCTCTGTATCCTAGGACCTGCCTATAAAGTTGTGTTGTATCTCCTGTAAAACTATGGTAGCACACTTTCAGTTGTTTCCCTCTACATACCAAGTGTATCACAGGTATTCAGGTACTCTGTAAGGTGTGAGGCCTCACCAGTATCCTCACAATCAATGTACCCTGGCGCAATCATGGAGTGTAAGGCAAATGTGTATAAAGGAGCTTTGTATGGTTAGTGCTGCCATTCGTCTGTGGAACAGGGGTCAGCATGCTGATGTTGGATTCCTTACATACAACAGTTGCTAGTTTAGTAAAAACTGGAGGGCTGGAGAGATGACTCTGCAGTCAAGAGCACTGGCTGCTCTCCCAGAGGACACATGTTCAATTCCCAGCTCACACCCCACTGTACCTCCATCCCAGAGGATCTGACATGCTCTTCTGGCTTTCATAGACACTAGGCATACAAGTGGTACACAGACATACACCCAGACAAGATACCAATATATATAAAGTAAATAAATGATAAAATTAAAAATAAATACTAGCATTAAGTGTCTATTTTTTAAGGCACAAAATTTGTATAAGTTAGACTCAAAAGTTGTTATTTGTGAACTGAAGTCTTTGGTAATGACCCTTAGGAACTGATTCAAAAATCACTCCTGTCCTTTTCATAAAGGTACACAAAATTATTGATTTGCTTTAGATTTTCTGGAAAAGCAATAAGAGGTTGGTGTGTGTGTGCACGCGCGTGCGTGCGTGAGAGAAAGAGAGAGAGAGAGAAAGACAGAGACTCATCTCAAGCACTACTTAGTGTTTAGAAAGGAAAGTGTTGTCAGTGGTACTAGAATACGTCAGTCCATTTGCAGTGGTCCTGAGAATCTTTAAGAAAGTGAGCATGCTTTCAAGGTTTTACTTAAGAGCATTAACGCTCTGGTACTTTCGAAGCAGCAGTGTAAGGCAGTAGAGAGCAAAAAGAATTACCTCATTAAAAAAAGTTGACAGTGTTGCAAGACGTAAGCGTGTGAGCTGGCATAAAGGGCCACATTTCCCTTGTTAAGCCAAGCAGGTATGTGGGATTGACACACATGAATAGAAATGCCAGCAACATCCTGCCCAACAGGCTCACAAGACCTCATTCTACAGAACAGACACAACAGGGACAGGGACGTGGCCAAAGGGAAGCAAGACTATATCTCCATAGCAACCTGAGAGGGTGGGGGAAAGCAGGGAGCTGCATGCCACCTGCTAATCAATTAGAACTGTTTGTAAGCTGAAGAAATTTCCGGAGAATCCGAGTAGAGCTCTAGGGTCAGAAACACAGAAAATCTGAATTGGAAATTTCTTTTTGGTTTAAGGCATTCATGTTATCAACATCTATTTAGTAATATTACTCAAGTTTATATTGGTCACTCTCTATTTCTTATGATTATTTTTTTATGTTATCACAACGATAGCCATTTATTAAAGTTGCAATGTAGTTTTCTTTTTCTCATGAGTGTTCACTTGCAAGACTGGGTAGGTTTGGAAGTGAACTTATCTTGTAAATGCAGTGTTTTGTAATCTCTTACTAACGTACCATTAAACTTCAATGCTGATATGTCTGCCTATACTCTGAAATTTGTTAAAATTTTTAATAGCTCAAAACTTACAAACGTTAATTCTCTCTGCAGGTACTTCTTTCATGAGAAGAGATTATCTAACTTGTCGACTGAGGTCAAAGAAGCTTGTGGTTCATTTAATGTGCTATTTTTTTTTTCTAAAATTCTTCCCAGGGCTGAGACTCTCTTAAGCATGCTGCTTGTCTCTGGCCTCTGGGTAATTCCCCCTTCTCTCCTTGTATGCTCTCTCCCCTGGCAGATGCCTTTGTCTTGCTTCTCTTGAATGGGAGGTATCGTGGGGCTGTATTAGACTGCTATGCTACACAATGCCTCCTATGCAGGGGGACAAGAGTCGTGGTAAGCAGCCTTCATGTTTCTAGAACTGCTTATGGCATTGCCTGAGAACACTTTCAAGGAACAAGACATTAGAGCCCCCATTCCTGTTTTATATTGCCTTTCTGACATAGCATTACACTAGTAAATCCCATGTGTAAACATGAGGCTGGGTGGCAAGACTATTCTACTAAATATTTACAGTGGTAAACTGTTCAGGTTAGAAGTTAAAATAGAAACAAGATAACAGCTTCACACACCATAAGCATACTTTCTGCAGTGTCTTAACCAGTCAACAGAAGTTCCTCTATATAAAGAAAACCAGAAGGAAACAAAAGTAAAACAATTCACCAATAAAAGTAACTATGGATAAGCAAAGGATAAGGAAAAAAAGTTCAATGTTAGCATGGAAAAATGTGTCTTACTCAAAAGCCAGCAGAAAGCCTGATGACAAGTCCTACTATTAGGAAAAAAAATCTATAATCTGGCATATAAACAGAATAGGGTATGAATTATTTTAGAGACAAAAAGATTCACAATGTATGTGAAACACCCAATGGTCAGCTAAGCACAAATAAGCTAAGAAGCTCAGTCACCAATTGGTGGATAAAGGATGCAAATCAACCCAATCTCATTCAATCTATTATGTGCAGCAATCCTCTGAGGGTGGAATAAAGGGCTCTGAAGGCAGTGTTAGACTGTGATTTTTGTCCTCTGGGAAACTCCACTTACCAGCTCTGAATATCATTAAAAGCCTGTGAGACACTTATTCAAGGCTGCTGCTGGAGGCAGCCCAGGGAGCTTTTAAAATGCACACGCAGAGAAAGACAGACCAACAGTGATTGCAGACTTATTGCCAAATGCTGATATTCTAACCTTCAATGGTGCTTACTGTGTGTGTCCTATCTAATTGTGTGGTGGATCTTACACTGTAAGCTTCTGGAAGGCAGAAAGTGTGCTTTCTTTCTATCTTGTGGCATTTTGTGGGCTTCTTGGCATATGGCAGGTGTACAATACAAGCTGAGCTGATTTACAGCATGAGATCAAGTACTTGCCCCCATCAACAGAACCCTACACACCTCTGACTGGCAATGTTGAGATTACAGGGGTCACTGGCAGCACTCTGCCTAATGGTGTACTGACTGACAGAGTAGAAAATCAAATCAAGAAGGCCAGCATGACCTTTGAGTTGGTGGACAGGGTGTGCGCTCACTGTAGAAACAAGGTCAAGATCAAAGTGAAGAAATGTCCAACCTTCTAGTACATGGCCAGAGACCTAACTGACCACTTCTGGTTATCTGCACAGTTTCATCAGCATCACAGGTGAGTCATACCTCCAAACCTGGCAAACAAAGAGCCCTACAAACAGCACACTCACAGAAAGAGGGCAGATTTCCCAGGCTGAAGAAATGCATTTGACAACAGGCTTCTTGAGGATTATGCAAGCCTGCCTATTAGACATGAAAACAACTGCTTTATGGTGAGCTGAAATAGGATTAACATAAGCCGGATGAGTGTTAGGAATGCCGTAAAGAACCTAGTGAAGGGCCATTCAAAAAATGATACAGCCAAGCTGCTTTAAAAAAAAAAAAAAGAGTCTTGCAAAACAGAGAAGCTGACATCAGCCTGCTTATCAGAAATCAGGAGACTGGGCAGCTCATGCTGAGAAAACCTATGTGGGGAACATGATTCTAGGCACCAAAGACTCTAGTTTCTGTGACCCCAGGGTGGAAGGGTCATTAGTCACTTTTCTGCCTTTTAGTCACATCAGTTGTAGAAAACTGTTTTGAAAGTCAGTGTATTTCTTTTAACTAATAAGGATAAAAATGAATACACTGTGTAGATATACATTTAAGTGATTTTTCCCTTTAAAAATAACCTACTTTCAGCCACTGTAAGAGCTCTGTTAATTGCTAAGAGAGAGAGTCAGTAGGTGACAAAGGCATTGCAATTTACATCAGCTTAGTGGTGATATATTAGTCACCTCTCCAGAGGGCTTCTAACCTGACTTCCTCCATATGGTACGCATATGTTATATTATCCAAACATACCTTCTCGAAAACGGCCATATGCATCTCCTCCTTTATACAGAAAGGATGGCAGCCTTCCTTTACTCTTTGTTTGCCATCTTGTCTGTGATGTATAAATATTTATGGAAATAATCATTTTCCAGATTACTTCAATATAATCCCCAGTTATATGCAACCCTTTCTTCCTTGGAATGAGAAACTTCTTTTAGATGTTAAAATTTCCAAGCCCCAAAGTCAAAATAGTATTGCTATACAAATGCTGATCAAAGAGAATTTATTATGAATTTTGGTTCATCATGCAACCTAGGTTCATAAATATGATCTAGAAGTAGATTTCCCCAATTATGAATGAGTCATGGACAGTCATCATCAATGATTATTATCATCTATGATACTAACATTTTGTAGTTAGTGGCTACTGACCACATTATATAGAGGACAGAGCCTGCTTTTTTTTTCCTCTTCTTCCTCCTCTTCCCCCTCTGCCTCCACCTCCTCCTCTTTTCTTCTTTTTTTTGGTAGTGTGAACAAACAAACCTAGGCCTCCTATGTGCTAGGATATCAGGCAAGTGCTCTGCCCTGCCACTAAGTATATGTTGGTCCATCAGGTTTTATTTTTCCTACAAGTACGAGACATAAACAAATGTATTAGTGCTTGTAGTCACTTGTTCCCAGCCTGAATTTAATGTCACCGTCAGTCATTCTAGTAGGGGTTCTGCACTATCTAGTGCTTTCAGGGTATAGAGAGTGAGAGCAGTGTGTGACCTGAGTCTTTGCTTGGTCTCCTTCCTCTTAGGTAGTTTCTTTCCCTTTTAACTAGCAAAGTGTTAGCTGACTGAGACCTGGATCAACAGCCATGTGACCTGGTTTCCAGTAGCACAGCATTTATCCTTTGCAGATTCTCACCATTTCCTGTAATGAGGGGTTATCATATTTCAGGGATGGCCATTTCTTATGTTTCCTATTTCTAAATTAGTGAAACTATATAGAATGATGCCATTCACACAGACAGATACACGCACACACACAAATATACATTTTTACCACTCTCTCGAGTCCTAAGCCTTTTACCACTTTCTCGAGTCAAAAGCAGAATTCTTACTTTTTCTGTTTAAGGATTTATATGTGAACTTGTTCAAGGCCAATAAGACCCTGGTACAGGAAGACAGGAGGATCAACTGATCCAGACCAAACTCATGCACATTCTGTTGACTGACTTTGACCTGTGTCCTGCTCTATCTCTGTCACAGAAAATACCCGTAGTTCCATCTGGTAAAGGTTACTATTGAAGAGTTGACAAGAACAATAGGAGCAGAGGACAGAGAGATGGTGTGCATGGTCCGCTGTTCCTCCAAGGGGACCTGGTTGGTTCCCAGCACTCACATCAGGCAGCTCACAGTGAGCTCATTCCAGCTTTAGGTGCATTCAACACCTCTAATTCAAGGGTACCTGCACTTGGGCGTTGATAACCATACATAGGCACACCTCTGTTTTAGGACTTGTGTTTAGAAGGTGGTTAGATATAAGAAAGGATCAGAAACTTTAAGGAAAAAAGTGCACGTGGTTTTCTGGGAAGGACCTTACATACTCTGCCAATGAGTTGGGCTGTCTTCTGTGGACTGTAGAGGAAGGGATCTAACCTGGGACACTCACAGCCAGATGTGCATTTTAAGACACAGGAGTTTTAAAACCTGGTTGCTCACTAGAATCACCTGGAGAGCTTTCAAAACTACATGGGGAACTTAATCCTATCTCCAAAGAATCTAATTCAGTTAACCCAAGAAAGGGCTTGGGTGTCATTACATTTATAAGCTCCCTATGTGACTCAAAGAGGCAATCTAGGCTGAACATCAACACTTCTAATACCAGCTTCACAGAAGAATAAAGCCTATTAAGACATGCCACCCAAACTGCCAATCAGATTTTACCTAAAATATAATTCTCAGTTTTGAGTAAACAAATTAAAACAAACCAAAACAAACGAACAAACAAAACACTTCTAACACTGAATGAACCAAAACAACAATGATGATAGCAATGACCACCATATTTTCCCTGTGATTGTAGGTCAAGGGTTAGGACTTTCTGGCTAGGTTGTGACAAAATGATGGGGGTTGTTACAGAATAAAAGGGTTATAAAAACGTGTAAACCCCGCAACATTTAACATGGTGGGGAAAGCCGTTACAATCTTCAAGAGGTTCCTTCTTCCTCAAGCACCACCACCATCTACCAATGAATCTCGGTGACCATAGGTAGAAATCAAGAGCATCTTTACATGGTCCTATAAAATCAGGAATAAACTGTGTCCATGACAACTGCACAATATTTTAGTTAATTAATAATGGAATAATAGAAATACATTCCAGGCAGAAAGGTCTTCTAGCCCTTGGGTAGAATGGCAAAATCCGCTGTTTCAGAGACTTGGCTATAAGCACGTATTTTTAATTTTTTAATGTTTTATATTAATTATAGTTTATTCACTTTGTATCCCAGTTGTAGCCGCCTTCCTCAACCCCTTCCAATCCCACCCTTCCTCCCTCATCTCCTCCCATGCTCCTCTCCAAGTTCACTGATAAGGGAGGTCTTCCTCCCCGTCCATCTGACCCTAGCTTATCAAGTCTCATCAGGACTGGCTGCAATGTTATCCTCTGTGGCCTAACAAGGCTGCTCCTCCCTCGGGTGTGTGTGTGTGTGAAGAGCCAGCCACTGAGTTCATGTCAGAGGCAGTCCCTGTTCCTTTTACTAGGGACCCCACTTGGACACTGAGCTGCCATGGGCTGTATCTGTGCAAGGGTTCTAGGTTATAGCCATGAATGGTCCTTGGTTGGAGTATCATTCTCAGAAAAGACCCCTGTGCCTAGAATTTTTTGGTTCTGTTGCTCTCCTTGTGGAGATCCTGTCCCCTTCAGGTCTTCCTGTCTTCCCTTCTTTCATATGATTCCCTGCACTCTAAGCATGTATTTTATAGGCAGCCTAGCCACTGTGACGTTGTAGTGCTTTGATGCTTGGAGACTTTCCACGGGTCTGGGGTGCACCCCAGAGTGCTTCAGTTCCTTCATTAACACAAGGCTTAGTGGCTGAGGCTGTATGCGGATTCCACATTACAGATACAGAAAGGATACTCAACTGTGCCTCAAGTTAGTGCTCATATTTCAAAAGATAGGGGAAGCCTTTGGCTCTATGGGGAGCTTCTCTCCTATGAGTTCATGCAGTCTTTCCCTCTCCTTCACCCACCACTCCTGAGGTATGGTCAGTTGTCCACAACTCCCTTTTGTCCCCTTTTGTTCTCCGCCACCACCTAGTTTCTCAGAACATGTTTGGAACCTCATTGTCTTCCTCTAACTGAGAACAACGATTCTAGTTAACCATCTGAGCTCTATTAAAGCTTCAGTATAACCTAACCTATACCCCAGTAGTGAATGTAGGTGCAAATTCACACCCTGCATACTGCTTTGCTCTATCAGTATGGTGAGAACACCACTACGAACTGGCATGCAAAGCTTGCCTGTAATGCCAGTGCTTGGGAGGCTAAGGTAGGATTGACAGTTTGAGGCTAAACTATGTGATGAGAGCCTGTCCCAAAACAATAAAACAAACTAACAAAAACCCATGCTCTGTGCAATCACTTATGGATAGCCCTTGATTGCCTTTGTACTATGGTGGTGGCTCATAAAACCTAAAACCTGAACAATCTGGCCCTCTAGAGAATATGCTTGCTAAGTCTGTTATTGCCAGGATGATCCTGACTGAAAATATAAATCTTATCCCATTGCTCTCATATATTAAGCTTTGGTAGTTATGAATGGTGGTGAGGAAAAGTGTCTGCCAGGCCCAGCATTTCTCAATGCACTGACTAGATATTTGATCCTGAAGGGGCCTGGCAGGCTGATGCAACACTGCCTTCCTGTGCTCCTCCCTGTGTTATGTATATCATGTCCTTCAAATGATTGATTCCTAGGCTTCCTCCCAGACTCCATTCAATAGCCTTCCTTTGACTCCTTGAGTCAGTTCCTTCACACATGCCATACTTAAATATGATGTACAACTTGTCTGTTTTGCATGTATCTCTATTTGGTTTTTCCCCCTTCATCTATTTACACATTTGGGTGCTTTCCTAAGTCATGAAGACCAAGCGTAAATATACAGCATTTAATTTTCAAATGAAAGTAATGGAGGTTTTCTGTCTTATGTACATTTGAGGCCATTGTTTTTCCAGGCTGGTTTGGAATTTTCTTTATGTGCCTGCTTTTAGAGTCACTTTATGTTCAGGAAAGAAATGACACTGTAATCATTATGCATTATTGTAAATTAAAACCAAAGTTATTTTTTAATTTTCTCGGCAAGCACATTCTCAAGGAGTTTTAATCATTTCTTTTTTTTATTATTTTTTATTTATTTATTGTTCATACAACATTCTGCCTGCACACCAGATCTTACTATAGACGGCTATGAGCCACCATGTGGTTGCTGGGAATTGAACTCAGGACCTTTGGAAAAACAGCAAGTGTTCTTAACCTCTGAGCCATCTCTCCAGCTCCTGTTTTAATCATTTCTAAAAGCAGTATTTATTCTTAATAGAAGTTTGCCAGTGATACTGCAAAATAATGTGGAACAGGCTCTGAATACAATTCTTAAAAAGAGAATTCTAGAAAATTAGAGATGTGGTGGCCATCTTGAAACAGATGTGTCCTTTTCTTAGGCGCTTAATCTTGATGGGATGCTGCATGGGCTAGAATGAACAATTTAGTGTCACTGCAAAAGAAAACTGACCACTCAGTAAGCAGATATTCAAATTTTAAAAGAGGCAGCTGCATACAGATGAACAAAAGATAGAAATTTAAAAAGTGCACCAGTAAGGGAAAATTATCTTTATAAATGTTGGGTAAAGAGGGACTCCAAAAGGCAAAACTGAGCGGAACAAAGTTAAAGGTAACTTAAGTGTGCTTAGGGGCGTCTGTGTCTAGAGACATTCCCGGATGACATCAGGCAGACAGCAAGAGGCCCTGCTGGGAATGAGGGAGTCCTGCCTCAGAACGGCTATCAGGACTAGGCAAACTACACCCTGAACCAGCAGTGTGCCTCCAACAAAATTATATTAAAGTAAAATATCTATTCATGAACATAGTGTAAAAAGCTAAAAGTTCATAGAGAATATTTGTAAAGCATATAACTGACAAATGAACCAAATGTTGGTTGTCTAAAAACAACTACAAATCAAGAGGGGAATATATTCTAATGCTTTTCAAAATATCTGATATTTTTATAAGTAAAAACAACTATTTTTAGAGGAAATGGTAAACAAACAAATAAAACAAACAAACAAACAAAACTAGCCCCATGTAATGATAATCTGATAGGAGAGTTTCCCAGTCACTTACAACAGATCTTATACTACTCCAAAGTGCTTTTCATTTAAGCATTAGACTTTGTCTTCAAGCTTAGCTATTCTATACGCTCCTATCTGCAAGGTAGGAAATCAAAGCCATTCCTATTCCTCAACCCCTTAGAACTGTCGGATGGGTGGTTATATGGTTAGGACCCATGTGCTATAACTATACACAAAAGGGTATAATCAGTTAGGCATTCTAAGCAGTACCCCAAATCCCAGCACACTGTCCCTGAACCACACGTCACTTAATCTTTACTCATAACCACACAGTGTACAACTCCTGCATCAGTATTAGACTTGACAGAGCTGTGTAATGAGGAACTGTATGTATGTATGTATGTATGTATATATGTATGTACATATGTAGGTAGGAGTAGAGCTATTTGATAAAAACTGTGAATCACAGAATAAGTAGTGTGTATAACAGAGTATGTTGGGTAGAAAACCAGAAGACATCAGGAACACTGTATCATTGTATTTGCTGTTAGGAGGAACGGGTACCAATTGCGAGGGTCTGGAGCTCAGAGAGCGGCTTTCCATTCTGTGTGCTTTGAATTTTTATAGTTTGAATTACATAAATGTTCATTAATTAGATTAAAAATGGAAGATTCATCATTCTAGCTTTATCATGAAAAACACATCATTGTTCTCATTCTTTCAGTGAACCCTATTTCCAGCTTTTTGTCATACCTGGACAGCCTTTCTCATAAGTTGACCAGAAGATGGTGAATAATTCTGCCAGGCCCTGACTGGTATTGTCTGGAGGCCATTGCCACGGCATCACTGTGGAAGGACATTCTAAAGGCTCAGCTTCCTGTGCACTAAGGCTTCGGGTTTAGCTTCTAGGCTGAAAGGCTTAAAGCCCATTTCTTCTGGAATGTGGGTTTCACATTATGGCAGGTGACAAGGGGGTGGACTTGCCTCAGCCTAGAAGGTGCCTGCACTCTGTATGTCTAGAGTATGCTGGCTATCTAAGCTTGTCTTAACTTCAAGTCTAGAATCTTGGGCTTACTGGCTCTCATTACCCTTGCTTCAGTTAGGCTGATCCTCATGAGATGCTGATGCTCACCAGGGTATCCACTCTGAGTTCATTTCCCCTACTTTTCCCACTGAGCCAAATTTGCTTATACCTGAAATAGTGAATTCTCATTGATATATCTTTTCAACTAATGAGCACTTCTATCAGGTGGAAAGCCCCTTGTTCCTTAAATTATAACATGGTATCTTCTTTTATAGTTCTTTTGAATATAAAACTATTACAGTTAATTTTTAATGGGTAAATGACTAGACACAGAATCACCATGACACCACATCTCTGGATGTAGTTCAAGAAAGATTTAAGTGATGAGAGAAGATTCCTACCCACAACTGGGGTGGGTCTTCCAACCTCAATAAAATCAGTCTAGATACTCCTGAACACACATGTCTAGAGGCTTGTCACCTGGATCACTCTAGATCCCACAAACTGACAGTATTGCTCCTCACAGTTACACCTTAAAGCTTTATTCCATGTCGCACTTGAGCATTTTAAACAAACTCTTACAGAACAGATGCCTTAGAAACATGCACTGACAATTTAATCTCGTAGACATGTATTAGAAACTACTCAAAAGCCCTGGAAACAGAGAAACAAATGGGAATTGCTGCCTTCCAACTGCATCTTGGCAAAAGGCATCTTCTTTTAGAAACAGGCTTTGGTTATAACAAACAAACAAGATACATTTCACCAAAAGAAATTACGTAATTGTCTTAAAACAGAACTTTAACAAGTGCCACCCATCCACTTACTAACTAGTTTCTGAGCACCTACCTATCACAGTCATGTGACTGCTCATTTCTTAACTAATTTGTGTTTAGCTGTACTGAGGTCACAGTCACTGGAGTCCCTAGTTTCTTACTTTCCTTGGACGGACACACACACACACACACACACAATCAGCAAATCTCCACCATTAACATTCGGAATCAAAGCCTGAACACAGGACTTTTCTATCGCTGTTTTGCCTGGCAAAACCATTTCTCGCCTAAGGGCCTTGCAAGCCTGGTGGTAGCATCTTCATCTGTACAATAGCTTCCCTCTGCAGGCTGCCACAGTCATCTTAAGCTCATAAACCTGGCTATGCCACTCTAAACTGGGTTTCAAAGCAAATTCATACTCCTTCCCTGGATATCTAAACATAAGGGATTTGATTCCTGCCCATCTTAAGTGGTTACATGAGTTTGAGCAGGATATGTGATAAATTTCATGCTATAAAATGTAGCAGAGAACCAGAACCTGCCTGTAAAATACCTAAGATAATTTTCAGTGATCTACAAAAATTAAATACTTCTCCCTCCCCTCTACAAAAGAGCCCTTGCTAGCCAACAAAAGGGCTAAGATGCGCACAGGGCAATAAACACGTAAAAGTGTTCAGCAACCCTTATCAGCAGGAAACCATAAATAAAAACTACTCTGAGCTAACACCTTACCACAGTCAGAATGGCTATCTGCACATGGCAATAAACACAGCAACAGATGCTGACAAGGATGTGGGGAAAGAAGCATCCTTATCCACTGCTGGTGGGAGTGCACACTGTAACACCATTGCAGAAATCAGTATGGAGGCTTCTCAAAAGTTAAAGACAGGAAGAGCAGCAGATGCTCAGTGGTTAAGAGCATTTCACTGCTCTTCTAGAAGTCCCAAGTTCAATCCTAGCAACCACATGGTGTTTCACAACCATCTGGGGATCTGATGACTTCTTCTTGTGTACATAAAGAAAGAGCACTCACATACATAAGGTATGCAAATAAAGAAATCTTAAAAAAATTAAAGACAGAACTATAATATCCAGCCATACCATTCCTGAGCACATAACAAGAGAACCTCATCTTACTATAGAGATACTTACACACACGAGTTTGTTGCCATTCTATTTGTAAGAGCTAAAACATCGTACCAGCTTAGATGTCCATTACCAAAAGGATGGATAATAAAAACACAGTACATACATACAAGGGGATTGAGGGAATAAAAGGGTAGAAAAGAATATACTTTGAAATATAAAACAGACTTTGTTTGAAGGTGCAATAATTCTACCTTACATGAGAATAAAAATAAAATAAAAAGAGTTCTTAGCGAACACCCAGCGAACAGTGAATTAGTGTTATCTACAGCTGCACTGAGGATCCAATCTGTGTATAATACTAAAAAAGGCACTTCAAAAAAATCAAGCCAGTAAACACTGGCAAATGTCTTCCCCAATATATATCCCCTTTCTCATCACTCGGTAACAAGAGGATCATGACATTTAACTAAAAAAAGTCTTTTATTTGGGCTAAAATACCAGAAGTACCAAACATAGCTTGGTGCATTTTCACAAGTGGGAAAAGACTTTAAGGATGCAGTAAGCTGTGAGTATACCTGTCTCAACTGTCTTTTGACACACACACACAGAGCCACTGAAAGACCCGAGAGCCCCTCCAAACCCCTCGTCCAACAGACCACAACTTGCAAAGTAAGACAATGTAGTTTATTCCACTAGTCAGGCAGTATTAAGTTTAAATGTCTGTTCCACACGCTGATAGAGTTACTAACCAGTGTAGAGCAAGCAGGAAGGTACTGGGCCATGAACCACGTGCATGAAACAGCTGAGAGAACTCTGGTAATTAGCTTTGAGAGGAACACAGGCCTGAATTAGCTCAAATATTTGAAAATACTTTCCATGAAAAGTATGTCTTAATGAACAGGGCTGAATCCAGATTAAAGAAGTAATGAGTTAGCAGGAAGACTTGACTTCTCAGTCTTAGGGGCCTGGGATAGTAATATGGGAGACAGGAAACAATGGGCCTTCGTTGCTTGGCTGAAGGATCATCCAGTCAGAAGTACAGGGAAAGAACTTCATTTTTGGCTAGTAGGATAGACTAGATGCTCCAGAAAACAAAAGCTGGTCTTTATTAAGCAGTTAACAATGTGCTAAAAACTTTAAAAGATTACTCATTTAAAACTCGTAACTCTGCCATCAAACAGAAAACATGATTTCACTGATAAAAACACTGAGACAAATTAAGTGCCATACTCACTGTCCAGCAAGGAGCAGATGAAACAAGACTTAGCGCTGGAAGAAGTGAAGTTTTCATGTCCATGCCATGCAATTTCTAAAGTCGCCAGTAGCCCTTGGAATGTCATTCTCTTAACTCCCATCTCGTCACATTTCAAAGACTTTTCCAGATAATGCTGACCAGCATCCTCACACCTGTAACTTGTTACTATGATCTGTTAGGAAAGGTTTTTCCGTAATAAATGAATGCGATGCACGGGAATTTATATGAACAAGAAGCAGTGGGTGGAGCAGAAGTGGAATAATGATCTAGCTCTGACTAGGCAAAGGTAGAAGTGGTTGTAGCCAGAAAGGACCCAGGAAGAGAACCCTGTTCCCAGAAGGAGATTTCTGAGATCACTTCAGATCAGCAGCCATTTCAAACACACGGTATACAATCAAGACCCAAGAGGAAATCCAAACCACAGCATAGCACACTTCACAGGTCTCTTCTTTCCGTTTGAGTTTAAAAGTATACTAGTTTGTGGCTGGAACAATGGCTCAGAAGATCACATACTGCTCTTGGAGAGGACCTGAGCTTGGTTCCCAGCACGGATGCCTACTGCTTACAAGTGCCTGTTGCTCCGGTTCTAGATGACCTGAGGCCTCTGTCTTCCACATGCACCTACAGCCACAGGCACAGACCCCAACACAATCATATAAAAATAATTCTGAAAGGTTTAATAACTTGTGTGTGCACTTTTTGAGAGAAGACCCTTACCATGCAGCCTGGGGTAGCTAAACCTTGCTGTGTGTAGCCCATGCTAGCCCTAAAATCAAGAGCTTCCTGTTCCACCCTCTGAAATGCCTGGATTAGAACTCTAAGACACTATACCCAACCAGCTGATTAAAACAGCTGATTAGCTGCAAGAAATTAACAAGCCAGGTAACCTGAAAACAGAGTAATCACCACATGACACTCCACCAAGTGTACACAAAGTAAACCATTTTGCAATAGTTTGACCCTAGGCAAATGAAGTAAATAAACGAGTCAAAGGCAAAGGACAGAATTCTACCCTACAATGCACAAAAATTCTGCTCCAGTAAAAACTTCTGGGCATATTACCATGCTCCAGTGTCTCATATGGTCTCATCTGGCACAGTTTTCAGAGATAGTAAAAAATACAATTTGCTCATTTAGAGCATGTTTTAGAGCAGAGTGAGAAATAATTTCTCTAAATTGAATATTTGGGAACCAATTACAACCCCAACTCTGCTATTAACCTCAAAATAGGTAATTGCAAGTTTGTGTCTAAATCCATTTGTCATAATAGAGCAAATTAAGAATCACATGATGGATGTGATTAATGTGTGACAGTTATCATGAGCGCCATGAGTGCAAACTAATAACAACATCAAAGAGAGATTCCAAATGTGATGCAGCCATGAAGGCAAAACTAATTTTCGAATTATAATAGCAACGTCCAAGAAAGCTAATGTTTTCTTTGTGTGATAGTCACGGCTGGGCATCTGGAGAATGGCTGGCCATTAATGTCCTAATAAATGGCAGGCACACACTGGAAATGCTGTCACCATGTGATGCATGGGGCACAGTTGCTGCTGCTATCGTCATAATGGACTGGCGAGGTGGCCGGTCGCAGGGCGCTGTAAAAAAAGTAAGGCTCATTACTGGCTTCAGCTCAGGGGCTGGATGTGCCTGAGGGTTCTGACACAAGCTGCATAAACACAGTTTCAATGCATATAGGAAATATTATTGCTTAATTTTCATCTTCTATTCCTTACCTACTCTTCTGCCAAAGAGAAGACCAGAAGACTTGGAAAGTAATAGAGTCACAGTAAGGAAAGCACTTTGTAGGTGTGAGGAGCATGCATTTTCTAACCACACTGGCAGTGACATAACAACAGCAAAGAAAACCAGCAGCGCGAGGATTCTGGCAGAACAGGGGTTTAGCTGATGTCCCTTGATAACAAGAAGAAACACCTATTTGGCACCAATGGCAGGAATGGCTCAGCCAGCTGGGCCACATGAAGAGAAGCAGTAACTAGACCTTGCTAAACACAGTCCTGTGAGATCAGGACGAAAGCTGGTTCAGCATTACATCCCAACCGTGGCATGTTCTCAACCAGATGACCAGTCAGTAAAGGGTAGGACATGGGAACTAAGTCAGAATGGCTCCGCCATTCACTAGCCTATAAACCAGGAAACTAAATTTAGTTCTTTAAGTCTCATTTTTTTCTCTGTAAAAGCGGAAAAAGTTATTGTGATACAAATAAATAATATTGCAGGTAGGACACAGTGTGTTAAAATAGCCACTTGTTACAATAAATAGTTTAGTGTTGAAAGCTAACGCGAGGTAGACTAAGGAGAAGATAAAGTACAAGATGGATAATTTAATGCAGCTCAACCATGACAATGGCACAACTGTGTCAGCGGTTGTGGACAGACACAGACAACCTCTACTTGTAAAAAGCTAAGTTTTGAAAATCATAAAGCCAAATGGCTTTGCAGCAGTTATAATGGCCATATACCCCATCAGACCCCCATAAATGTAAGTGTCAACATTATTTTCCAATTTTAAATATGGAAATGTGCAGGGATATTTAGTGGACGTGAAAGGGGAGGGGTGAGCCTTAGGGAATGATGCAGACTGTAAGTACAAGAAGACACAGAGGCTGGGGGTCACCACAGCCAGGAGAGGGGAGCCCCTTGCTGGGTACTGACAAGCATGTAAGCAGAGGAAGCGTGAGAGGCAGGAGGAGGGAAAGCCCGTGTCTCCTCTGGTTCCTCCACTTCAAACGTTTTGTTTATTTTACAATTGCTTTTCACATTCATTTATAATCACATAACTACTTTAATAGGAAAAAACTATTTTCTTCTGTATTGCTAATAGTCTTGAAATTCTAGTGACTAATTTTCAGGTGTTGGCAAGTTCTCAGGCTTGGACTCTGCATTAGGGAAACTCTATCCGTGCTGTGTTTGACAACTAACCTTATTAGTTTCATGTAGACTTCAGGTATAGATCTCCTG
>CM053751.1:7713251-7786697 GCA_028658305.1 Pachyuromys duprasi
GGGGGGGGGGTTCCATTTTAGATGGTATAGTTTAAAAATGCAGACCTAGGATAATCAGAGATGGAAGCAAAATCACTTTCTTTTATTAAATAGTACAAGCAGTATAATAAAATATTGACATTCTAGCTGAACTCCATTGTGTATGTGAATGAAATTTTACTTAAAGAACTCCAGCTTTTCTTAGAATAGCCAAGAAGTTAATTTATACACACACATATACATACACATATGCACACATATATGTATACAAAGTATGCTTTGTGACCACATCCTTTTGAGAAACCCTGCTCTAGTGAGACACACACCAGGATACCCAACACCAGACACAAGCACCAGACACAGTGTGTGAGAACACTCTGCGCTGCCTTCAGCCCCTTCCCTGCCTGCTGTGGCCTTCCCAGAACCTGCCACACTAGTTCCCTCTCTTTGAAACTAGTTTCTATCCTGTATGACATACTCTTCTCTGTCCTCTCCCAGTTAGAAACTGCACCAGTCCTCACGGTTCAGCCCGAATCCTTTACTTGCACTAAATAGTCCTCCCTTCTCAGACGTCAGGTATACCTCCGTGAGTTCAGCAATTGCTTATGCATGGAAACTTCTGACCTGTTTCCTCAAGGACTGTTGAAGGAAAAGGAAAGTCCCATCCTCAGCCCATCCCCATCGATGCTGGAGACCTGCTAAAGCGCTTGCACAGGTCGGCAGGCAAGCACTCTCCACAGAGCCATGGCCTCAGCTCCCACGGGTACTTGTGTGCTCGAAAAATGAAGGCAGGAAGCATGATGCTGCTGGCCTGCATTTATCCACCTAGTTGTCTTATAGGAGGAATATGAGCCCCACACTCTGCTCAGTTTCTGTTTTTATTTCTAGCCCTCATGTCTCATCTGGTCTTTAATACCTTCTTGTCTGACATGGCTGGAACACGTCCAAGAATGGAGTCCTGTGAGATTTCTCAGTGCTATGAGAACACTCCAAGAAGACAGGAGGCTTGTGGCCTCAGTTTCCTCAAGAAGAAGGAATTGTTCTTGGAATGTGTTTCATGCCCCTCCTAGGTGTAGCATACAGGAGTGAGTTGACTTCTGATCACTCCTTATTGTTTCCTGCTGTTATTCAATTAAATGTTTGAGCTACCCTTTATGCCTCTATATGATAAAACATGTTTTTGCCATGTGGGGCTTGTCCTTGTGATTGTGCACAGCTGGACCTCGTGAGAACGTTAGTCTGTAACATTTCTTAACCCCCTGTCTGAGGTTCTGAATGAAGTGAGTTCCTGTGTGAGCTTTAGCCATTTGTTGGCTCCATTTCCCCACTGCCGCTAGGGCGGTGACAGACATCATACTTTGGAAAGTCCAAACTAGGTTGTTTACTTCCTCTCTCAAGCCAGCTTGCATGACATCTTCTCCCATGATAAGACCTCATTCCCCAGGTTATCCTTGCATAAAATCTGAAAAGTATCTCTGGCCTCTTTTTCAGCACCTAAATTAAATCAATAGAGGTCTTTGGTGTGGCAAATACATTGAAATTGTGCCCGTCTTTCAAGGACAAGTGCAAATACCAGATCTTCAATGAACCTTTTCAAAATAATTAATTCACATTGATTTCTTTTTCCTCTGAAATAATAGAGCATTGACTGGGTTCCTCAGTTATTCTGATACTTAATCATATATATTACATTGTTACTAATGACCAAACTGTAACTTATTTTGTATTTCTCATAAGACCTTTCATATATATAATATATATTTTATAAACAGAACGCTATTTAAATTCTCATTATTTTGATTATTTCTATTACTCTATGCCAATAAAAAGTATTATTCTATGCCACTGAAAATGAATGAGAAGCTTATCACTTTTCCATTTCAAATGCCGAGGAGAGCAAGGAAAGTTAAGTTCTGAATAGGCACGCCTTTAAAACATTTTGTTTAATATACCATTTTGAAGTAAGAAGAAAGGTAAATACTAGTGATGTACAAAATAAAATGAGGATGCAGGTAAGAGCTGAGTCAGAAAAGTGCTTGTCTTCTGCAAGCACGAGGGCCTGGCGCAGAGCCCCAGAACCCAGAGTAAAGCAGCTGCGCGTGGGCCATGCACTTGTGACTCCATACATGGAGGTAGACACTGCTGGATCCCTGGTGCTCTTTGGCTATCTTGACCACTTGATATATTCCAGGACAATAAAAGAGTGTCTCAAACAAACAAAAATAGCACAAGGGACAGTGGCTGCCCAAACATGTACTCTTGCACAGCAACAAACACAAACACAAAACACAATGAGATAGGTGTAACATAACTATAAGCGATCTACTGTATCAAATGAGGCTATTTAAATGCCTTTTTTCTGGCACACACTTGAATTTCAGACAAAAAAAAAATAAACTAGTAATGGCTGTATGGGAGCGAGGCTGTCACAGTAGGAAATGTCAGTTCAAAAAGTAGGCTGAATCACGAATGAATCATGGGCAGTGGGCCTGCAAGTCGTGGAGGAAGAGCTGTTTTAGAGGAAAACACTCTATTTCAATTCCCTCCATCCACTTTGAGGACTCATTAGTAGGCAAAGACAGCTGATTTTAATTGTTTAGACTGGTACACAGGGAGAATGACAATCTCTAAAGTCAAGGATCTCTCTCCTAATTAGACAAAGTTGGCATACCATGGCATATTCATGAGTCTGCAGCAGAGAAAACATTTTAAAAGGAGAGATGAATGAAAAGCAAGCAGATGGAGAGAAAATGATTTTGATCACAGATGACTCAAAGTAAAGGCAAGTTAAGATAAAGTAGTATCAGAAGGGTGAAATGGCTAGGAAAAGACCAATAAACACGAAAAGCAGGAGAGAAATGGGAGCTTAATTATAGGAAAATGGAATCTCACTGTTTTATCAGCCATAAATTTAGGCTTGAGAATAACAGATAGCATAATTTCTACTCTGATCCAATATAAGGCTTTCAAGACAGAGATTTTCACTCGAAGCCACAGAGTGATTTCACTCATCAATTCACTGGTACACCTTGAACACGTCACTTGAGGACCACATGGCGCATCTGGAAAGCTGACTTGTTCAAATCATCCTTTTACATTGCTAGACCAGTAAGCTGTACAGGATTTCATGTTATACTCCCTGATACGAGAATAGTCTGCAGCAAGCGGAATCCTCTATAGGAGTAATTTAATGTAATGCACAGAGTGGGAAGAATGCACAGCAGAAGAAATATTCAGCACACACCACAAAGAACCACACCTTCATCTTAAGACAAATAAAAATTGCTACATGAGTAGTATCAGATGCAGGAGGCAAATATTTAAGAATGGATCTCTGTGAAGATGTTCCACTTTCAAAAAGGGAATAGTTAGGAAAGATCACAAATACCCTTCACTTGACAAAGTTGGCAGCTCAGGGTTACTGCAGTTGACCCTGACACAGGCTCCAAAGGAGATAAATGAGATCATCCCATTGATTGTGAAATTGATTTGAAGCAGACCCTTTGAGATGTCACAAAATGTGGCAGTACTTTAATGTTACCAACAGCTCTTTCCAATAAAACATGTACCAAATTATGAAAGATCTCATTTCATAAAATAAAAATCATATCATAGAATGTCTTGTTCCACATATTTTACTCTAATTCATTATTTTCTCTGAGACATAGCTTTTTAGAATACCATATTATATTGCTGGTTTCAGAACAGCCTACCTCTTCAAAAACTTGAGTCTATTAACTAAAATCAACACTTACGGTCAACAGAGTCAAAAGAAAGTTTCTTCAGGACACTGACGGGTATCATTCTTACATTATGATCACATTAAAGTGAAAATAACTTTAACAATACTTGAATTAACTTTACACACATATACAAACACTTGTGCACACACACACAACACACACACATATACAGTGCAGTCTATTATCTCTGAAAGAAACCTCAAGAAAGCAAATTCAACTCTTTGGTTTCTTGGGATGAAGAGAGTGGACAGAGAAAGACTTTTACTATTAAGGGAATGGAAACAAAACTGTCTAAAACAGGACAAGCCAGTAGTAACATAAATCTTTTTCTTCCAACAAGAAAAAGTTACTATGAAAATTCTCCTAGATAAATAAAATGGATCAATGAATTGATGATGAATTTAATTATATTTAAACCTTTAGAAAGTGATTAAGTAGAAATTTTTTTCAGAAGTACTAGGCACACTTGTTAAAAGTTCAAGTACCTGGGGTCCTGATGGATACAAGAAGAATCTGCAACTCTAGTGTGCTTCCCTGTCCATCACTTGTATAGCAAGACTTCAAGCTCTCAGGGTGGGAAGGTCCTGTGAACCCAGTATGGTGCAGAGAGTGCCTTGCTTTCTTTCCAAATTTATAGAAGTGGCTAAAGGACAGAGCCCAAACATACTAAATCGGCTCTGCCTTTGGCAATCTAACCACGGGCAAGTCTTTTAAACTCAAGCCTTGGTTTCTTTATCTGAAAGTAGAGATTATGACATTTTATACAGGTGCTTCTGTTAAGAGGCTGGCGCCGAGAATGTTTGGAAAGATAGCATAATTAGTTCATTCCCCACAGTGAGAAATAACTTGTTCTGTAACTGAGCCTCAGAAAATATCTCACATACAGCCAATAAAAGAAATGGGTGAGTCTGGGACCATGTGTTCTTCACACAAGGTAATGTGATGGAAGCCTGCTCAGTTTTACTGAAGCCTTAGAAAATCTATTTTGTGGGGGTGGACAGAATGTTCTGTTTACTAGATCATTTAGAAAAAATGAATTAAGAAAGGCAATGAAAGTAACTGACTCCAAGACAAAATTTTGGTTTGTAAGAGTAATCAATTCCAGGCAGTGACAGTGTTGAGAAAGTGTTAAGTGAATTTGCATAGATTTCACAATTAGGACAAATTTGCAGCCTTCACACTTCTTTAAATTTTAAGTTCACATGGTTTTACTTCTTGCTTAATGTAGTCACTTCTTGATTATTTCTTTTTTTCCCCCCTCTGTGTTTTCTCAACTTTGCAGTGTCAATGACTAAGATTCCTTACACCAGAACTTTGAAGATGTCCTGAGGGTAAAGAGCCCTGGCTTGATTCCAATCCACATGAGAGCGAAGGGGGCAGACCCAGGAAGAGAGGAGTGAACAGCATCTGCTTCTGCAGACTCAGACTTGCGGTCCTCAGCCCATTCATTAGTGCTGTCAGGAAGTAACAGACTAATAAACAGCTCTAACACTGGGACAGAGAGCGTGAACTTCAGCTAGACTAAATAACTAACCCAGCAAGAAGAGAAGCCTAATCACTCTGTAGGACTTACATTTGAAGTGTGGTGTGAGGAGAGAGGGATATTAGCTGTATTTCATGGTGGTGCACAGTCCCTAAAGGGGCACGTGTCAGTTTTCTACCTAGCAGAACTATATACCTCTCTCATCAGATCCTTCCAGGTCCAAGCTGAGCTGCTTTTTATGGCCAAACTCCACATGAGTGGATAATAAAGTTCAAACACACACACACACACACACTTCTATACTACACACAAAAGAAAGCACTTTTTTATTTTTATTAATTACACTTTATTCACTTTGTATCCCCCCCATAAACCCTGCCCTCCTCCTCTCAAGAAAGCACTCTTGATTGTACTTTGGATGCACAGTACATCATACGTCTAGTTTAAAATACAGTGATGAGCTGTGAGGACTGCTAAGAGGGCAAAACACAAGTGTGGGGACTGGCCTTCCCATCCCCAGGACCTAAAGCAGGGTAGGTGTGCAGCTACTTACAACCCCAGCACTCAGGAGGCACAAACAGGAGATCCACAAGGCAATCTAGCCACTAGCTGGAACTGACAAGCTCAGAGCTCAGAGAGACTCTGCCACAGCAAATAAGGCGGAGAGCGGCGGAGAGCGACTTCTATCATTCACAGAAGCCCTGTGTTAATCTGGGGCTTTACATACATGTGCACACACAAACCTGCACCCTCACACATGCAAACATGTATGCACACATAGATCACATACATCCACACATACACATATATACACACATAAAGATACATTTGTGAATGTGTATACATAAGTATATATAAATGGTGATAAAAAACTTTGTATTTGATGCGTTTATTAATTAAGAAGACACCTAAAAGTTTGAAAATGAGTCTCTGTTGTTCATGTTCACGGAACTGTTCTGAGGTGATCTGTCATTCCCACAGGTGGGAGGGGTGTCATTGACACGTGGAATATATCCTGCAACAGCAACTGTGTCTCAAGCTTATTGAGCAGGGACGGAGGGCTTGTGTCCATATAATGCATCGCAACTATTGATGTGGTGAACATCCGAGCTGTAACAGTTCAAAGGTCACGAAACAGAGGTGGAGGGCATAATTCTTGGGGGAGTGGGGGCAAAGGCAGCACAGACTCTGCGGGTCATTGTCAGCACAGAGGCAGAGAGCTGCTGCTGTAAGTCTTCGTATCTCTCCCCCGCTGCCTTCTCTACCGCTAGTACTTCCTGCGCTATATAAAACCTTTCCTCTCAGGACTGAGGACGCACGGACAGCACTGCGGGCGGCACTACTGCCAGCGGGCAGAGCCAGAGAGCCCACATCACACATCTCTTTGTGAGAACAGAAAGTCTACATTATCCTTCCTTCTATAGTTATGCCAGCTGCTGGCTGGCTCTGCCAGGCACCACAACACCAGAAAGTTAGCTGCATGTCTACAGACAGCTGTCATGGTGGCCCTGTCCCATGGAATCCCCTCCTCAGGGGACAGTGCAGTGGTCTGAAGGGATATTTATGCATGCTCCTCTTCTGCAGCCCTCACCTCTGAGCAGACAGTGCGGCTCCCAGCTAATCCTCCATAACCCATTTTTTTTGTACATATGTTGTGCTATATCTCACATATATATTAGGCAAGCTTGTGTTTTCATCTAAACTTAAAGACTAGCGGTAGAAATGATATGTGAAATAGCCCTGCCTTAATAAAAGGATTTCTAAAAAGGAGAATTTGCGCCACGTTTCATATTTGTATGGATTACTGCAATTTTCAAAATTTTGTACCTTTAATTTATTGGTAATAATAATAATAGATTACTTTCTTTCTTAATGTCTAGCATATTAGAGTTGAAAATGTCAACCCTGGCCAAGGTTCTGTGGAAATTAGTGAGACCTGAACATCAGGTGCTTCAGCATCAGGAAGTGACTTGAATCATGCAGTCTCCATGGTAACAGCCTTGGTGCTTACATCAAAGAGCCACCTCTTACTCACATTCACGCCATCAGAGCTCTGATGAGTGCTTGGGCCATCAAATTGTTCTCCTACACAGCGGTGGGGCTGGGGGTGGGAAGGGGTTCTGTTTTAGGGTTTGTCCACAATCACCTTCCATTTAAGAGTGCTGATAGGTGAAATTATCATTCATAGTCTTGGTGCTGGCAGAGTACAAAAAGTACGTTCTATGAAGAGGTATATTTAGAAGTGTTTACAACTATCTCATGCATTCTCAACTTTTAGTCAGTTACATGGAAAATTAGTGTTTTTAGACTTGTGATAATTACGTGATCATGTGATAGTAATGCCCGAATAGGGTTGTCACACAGACATACTGACACACACACACACCTGGATATAGACATAAATACACACACACACACACACACAGAGAGAGAGAGAGAGAGAGAGAGAGAAGAGACAGACAGACAGGGAGAGGGGGAGAGGAAGAGAAAGAGGGAGAACTTACTAAGATAAATTTAATGCCAAATATGGTGGTGCATACCTTTTATCCCAGAACTTGAGAGGCAGAGGCAGGTGGGATTCTGTGGGCTTGTGGCCAGCCTGAGCTGTGTGGCAAGTCCCAGGCTAGCTGGACCTATAAGGTAGGAGCCTGTCTCAAAACAAAAGATAGTTTTCTGTACATATATGGTGAAATGTCTCACCTTGCCTTCACCAGCCTCACTTCCCCTTTTATTCATTCATCAAACTCACTAGCGTATTTGCTTGGTTTAATTTAGAAGCCACAGTGAGAAACACACTAAGCACTTACATTCTAATGTAATACTTAGAGCATGCCAAAAAGTTCGTATCCCCAAGGTACAAAGTTTTATTACAGGTCTTAGAACATGAGGACTAAGTCTATCTTGTATTTCAGGTACTTTAAACCTAGAGATGATGGAAACAGTGAGGCATGAGCAGAAATTGTGAAACTGCTGAAGCTGTGGCTGGAAATGTGGAGAGCACCCTGCATCCTTTATCTATTGCTGACTCATCTGTGAACTGACATGGTTTTACAACAGCACAGAGTACCCCCCGAGCTTTTCTCAGCTCTCTGCAGTCAAATCCATACTTCCTGCAGGGAAGGACTCAGTAGGTCTATTCCAGTGACTAAAATTAACCTACCAGCCTTTCTTCCCATCTTCCAGAAATCCCTTGGGCCTTATTCTGGTGTAGAAATGGATATTCAGATTAGTCAAAGCCAGGACTGGTGTGGTCCGGGAGCACATGTGCAGAATGTGGTGCTTGCGGCTGCTCCCAGCGACTCTTTATTCTTGCTCCTCTAAACAATAGGATTTCCACATGTGTCAGAGAGTTCATTTATTTGCCCATGGTTCTTGGGCACAATTTACCCTTAGTAAGTCATCATATGGATATAGCTGGTCTCTTCCCCAGAGTGATATCAAACTCTGCTGAATGAACAAAAGTATAAATCTAGGAATATAGGTGGCTTGGGCCCAGCAGGCTGACTATAAGCAGTAAAATCTGAATATATAGCTTCTATCTAACAATATTTAGCGACCAACTTCCTCCTTCTCTTTGTCAGACACTGTGCTACAGATCCGAGATACAAATATTTTATAATCTACGCCTCAAGGATTTTCAAATCCAAAAGGAAAAGACCACAGAAAGTACTCTTAGCAGTGCGGTGCATGGTTTGAGCAGGTCTACCCAGAGGGCTGAGTGCGGAGCGAAAAGAAAGCCAGTCAAGTGTAAGAGAAAGTGAAGTCTGTTCTCTAAACAGTGGTGGTATGAATCAGACTGGCTACAAGGAAGTGCCAGTCCAAAGTGAGTGGGAACACTTGATACACAATACCCAATACACAGAGAAGACACAGATGTGCTACTTCAAACGCAGTCAAGTTCTGGTGAGCTTCACAGACGTGGGGGAGCAGACACCAGTATAGGCAAGAACATAGGAGGCAGCCTCAGGTGATCTAGACTTGAGGCTAAATCAAAATGAATCTCACCATATTCAAAATGTGAATTCAATGGAACTAGTGTGCAACATTTCTCTTCAATAATTGCTTTATGTTTTTCAAAATCCTGATTTAAAAATGCTTGGAATTTGATATGCAAGAACCATTTACTATTTGTAGTTTTCTCATCTGAACTGTCTCATTTCATATAATCACAGGCTGGGGTATAAGCATCTGTTTATTGGAGGGAGGGAACAGAGGCTAAGAGCTCTTGGGACTTGGAGAAGCAAAGGGGAACATGTTTATAATTATGATTTTATTTACTACTCTCGTGTAGCAAATATAACTCATTAGACAGTAAAATGTCTTTGGACTTACAAATGCAATGCAATATTATATACACTATAGATTTCCTAATTGTTATCTCTTCAAAAAAAGGCCATTTAAAATTGAAAACAAAATGCAGGCCGGGCATGGTGGTGGACACCTGTAACCCCAGCACTCAGGGCAGCAGAGGCAGAAGGATCTTCGTGAATTCGAGATCAGCCTGGTCTACAGAGTAAGTCCAGCTCAGCCAAGGCTACACAAAGAAACCCTGTCTCACTAAAAAAAAAAATGCAGCTTCTACTTGGGATGATTAAAACTTTGTAGATACAGTGGTGACAGTTGTACAACAATGCAAATATATCAATGCCACTAAATTGCACACTTAAAGGGCTACAATGAGAAATTATGTATATATATTTATTAAAGTAAAAAACAAAACGTAGCAATTTATAAAGCAGTTTTTTTATAATGTAGAGTAAAAGTATGCCTGACTTTTGGTAACCCGTACTTTCACTGAGTACCAACATCCCATTGCCTTGCCATCCCAGCTGCTACCAAAGACACTATCCTGAGCGGTGTCAATTATACAACATATACCCTTCGACATTGGGGACATTCTCATTTTAAAGAGAGGGCTATCTACTAATATGAGAAAAATACCACTTATATGCAAAATATGGAAGACTTACATAGAGGTTATCACTATTACTCTGGTATCAAATAGTATTTTACCTTGTTTCTTAGATCATTGAACACATTTAAGATACCCATGGATTTGTATCTCTAGAATTAAAAAAACCTGGAATATGTTTAAAAATGTATTTCTTAGAAATAACTTTGCTAAGCTAGTGAGACAGCTCGGGTGTAAAAAAAAAAAAAAAAAAAAAAAACTAACCTGGGGTCCTCGGTGGAAGAAGAGAATGAGCTCCGAAAAGTGTCCTCCGATCTCCATATGTGCCCACACATACACTTACATATATGCACCATCTACCTACCTACCTGCCTATCTGACAAGAGTGTAACACTTACGTTTGAGACAAGTGTTTTATTTTTGTGATAGTGGGGAGTGAGCCCAGGGCCCTGTGCATGCAGGGGGTCTTTCCCTGTGCCACAGTCCTCGTCCATGATCAGTAAACTGTGAAAGCTGTATGAGTAATTTCTTCTTTTCTCTCTCCATTTTTGAGACATGGGTGTACTCTATATCCCAGGCTAGCCTGGGACTGACTGTATATGTATCCCGGGCTAGCCTAGAACTCACTATACCTGTGTTCCCAGGTTGGCCTCACAGATACCTCAGTACTCCTGAGGGAGCCTCTGAAGTGCTGGGATCAACATGTTGTGAAACATTGCGCTGCAGCTGTCTGAGTGCACAACCACCCCATTAGGAGAGCTTACCTGAAGCCGTCAGTCACAAGTTCACAGTGAAGAAAAGACAAAACTCAAAAGAACAACAGCAAAACTCAAATAGATCCCCAAAAACAAAAACCTAAAATATTTGGAAGAGCAAGAGTTGAACTACCAAAGAAGGAACTATTTTCTTATTTCTAAGACACCCAAATCCTCATCTTTTACTGGCATACATGTATTTTCACCCATGACCGTGTGCTTTCCCTGAATATTTAGAGGGGTACCCTGGAAGGAAGAAGCTGCTGTGCCTGTGGTACTGGCACAGCCACCTCATCCCTCTACCTACGAAGAACCTACTGTAGGCAGACATGTTCCTTGTACCAAAATGGTAAACATAAAGTGAAATGAAAATGTCTGTGTGTGCCTCCAGTACAGACCACATAAAATGCGGCGCGATTATCACTACAATAGCTCCTTTCCTCTAAAGTACAAACTAGTAGCATGAAGCATATTTAACCCTGGGATCGCAGGATTTCAAGTTATTTCTTCACTACACCCTAGGTCATATTCAAGCTCAGTACAAAAAAGTCAACAATTTTAGTGTTTGGGAATTCCTTCTAGGCTTTTTATAACAGAAAAAATATGGAGAGAAAGAGGGAGAGAGAGACAGAAGGGGAGAGAGAGAGAGTGAGGGAGGGAGGGAGAGAAAGAGAAAGCCAGAGAGTCCTTTGTAATAATTAAGAACATCATCAGGTAATTCACCACATCTGAAGACCCAGGAAAGATTACACAGTCTCCCTTTCCTCATAGAGGAGAGCAAGTACATTCGTCACCTGGGCGAGTGTCCAAACAATGGTGAGATGAATGAAGTCTGAGAATAACTTTTACGTCTGTAGGAGATTTTAAAGCTTCATTGTGGTTTCAGACACGTGAACTCAGCACACAGCTGCCGATTTTTTATTTCACTTGTATAGGGTCAACCAGGCGCCATGCAAAGGTTCCCACTTGTTTTATTTGAATGGATAATTTTGTCCAAAGAAATCACTTTGTCCTGTGAGCTTTTATGTGGCGAGTTTTCGATGATAAAACGACAATAATAATAATAATAATAATAATAATAATAATAATAATAATCAGCACAGGGGACAGAGCACATGGGCAAAGCATTTATAGCTCTGAATTATGCTCGGGGATAAATATTATTACTTAGAGAAAGAACACCATGAAATTACTGATTATCTGTCCTTTTCAGAAAATTACTCAGAGTGAAGAGTAATGGAATGAAATATAAACAGCCCACTTGTATCCTCACCGTATGAAATGATAGCGTGAACAGGGAGCAATACCTGCCCAGCTCCATATTTTAAACTAAGAATCTGAGTAAAATGAGTTCCCATTTACTGCTTTGCCATTATCATGAGTACACAGTTAATACTCTATATAGAATGGACAGCTTTATCTTCAAAGCTGTTTATAGGCCGCTAATAACTGAGACCCCAAAGACCTCAATTTGCATGAGAAGAAGGCAAGGCTACATTCACTCAGGTATACAAATCACAGCCATATAGACAAAGGCTCTAAGAACTCATAATCTCTTCTTTTCGGATTTGGTCAGGGATGGCTGGCTAATTGGAGGAACTCATGAAAGCACCTTACAATCCAATTAGCACTTCAGTGCAATTAAGTGCTGGAGACTTCCCTATTCTACAGAGACAGGCTTTGATCTTTCAGTGAAAAGTGTCCTTCCTTAAAGCTGCGGTTTTGATTTTTTTCTTAGTAATTAGTGCTAATTGTAAACCCAAGCCTGACCTGCTATAAACAGAGTGTTTTACTGCATTTGACACAAGGACCCTAAATCAGTGTTCTCTTTTGTCTATATTGTACTTGCTTATTAGAAGCCTGGCTATTTTGCTCATCATTTGATGCACAATGGATAAGTACATACTAAAGTCAGCTGAAACAAATGCCTTGATCGTAAGAGCTTGTGTGGGTATTTTCACTGATGTCTTTAAGCCTAGTTACCACAAATGTAGCTGATTGAATTTCACTTAAGGAATATACTGTAGTTTTTCTACACAAAGAATGACTATTCAAAGGCTGTTTCTAAAGAGGTTTAGTGACCCTTGTATGTTTGGAAAATAAAAACAAAAGAAGAAAATGGTCTTTTCATGGGAACAAACAAAGAACTGCATACATCAACTGCAGAAGTCTGATTTTTTTTAAAAAGCCCGTTATAACAATATCTGTTAAATCAACTCATTGTTGATATTCATAAAAATGAATTAAAATATAGGCCAATGACTGTGTAGACCAGTAAGATCTCTCTACATATAAATGAGATGCTGTAAACTTCCAGGCCGTCACTAAGGCATAGGTAAGATCCTTTGAAATTAGCAGGGCAGTTTCTATGCAAATGCAAAGCAGCTGGGTGCAGAATGGAAACTTCTCCCTCAGACAGTTTCAAATACACCCCATCCCACTGTTCAGCAAATGCTTTCTTCATTGAAAAAAACAAAAACAAAACCCCCCACAAATAGAGGTAGGTCTAGTCCATGAGACACTGACACAGACACTGAATTAGGACTGATTTAGTGGTCTGCAGCAGAAGTGCTGTAGCGTCCAGACAAGCAATTATTAGAGCAGAAATATATCTAAATACATACATGACACACAGAAAATGTAAAGACATCAATTAGCATCCTAAGAAGAAGCCATATTTTCCTTTCAGGGAACAAAATCCAGAGCCTAGAAACAGTATTTTTGCACCAGAGAATATGGTTAGATATGACGATATGAACAAAAGGTGGGGCGGACACTTAGACATTGCTTACATTTGAGCATTCTCTGAAGAGGGAAAACAGCTGCTGTTGAGAATGGCTGGGTTATGTGCTCTTCGGTTCCACTCTGACTTGCTGGCATGACGCGATTAGGACCCCAACTGCCTCACGTCCTTCCTGACGGGCTCCTGAGTCTGCATTTCCTTTGTTTATTCCCTCTTCTTTTCTCCCCTTTCTATGCATAGTTATATATGCCAAAGACAGGGGTGATAGTTCAGATGTTACTACCATACCAACCATTTGACAAGGGCTGATTAGGAAGCCAGATCTTCCAAAGTTCTTGTGGTGACAGTAACTAGAAACTGAAGACCAAGACCTCAATTGCTGATAGTAGCTATGTGTGCAAAGAACATGATGACTGATGTAGATAGCTAAGTTTATACTCTTTACAAAGAGCTTGCAGCCCCTACTGTAGGACCCAGGTGCTATCCCAGGAATACCTTACCTAATACACACCCCAAACTCAGCAGAAATTCGACTATCAATATGTAAAAGTATGACGAAGTATCAATGTTTTCTGAAATTGGAAATCACTTTTTGTGATTTCTAATTTCCTATTTCCTAATTTTTTGTAATTTCTAATTTCCTATGTTCCCTGTATCGTGTAGCCACCTACTTATTTCATAAAATCTCAGGTATTATGTTTCAATGATGAACTGAGAAGAAAAGGATCTCTACAAGATAGTGTAACTTACACAGCACATTAACTTTTATTTTTAATATTTTCCCCAATTTTGCTAAACTGTATTTAAAAAAATTCATATACACATCAGGCAGCATTCTAATTAAAGTTAAGTTTCAAGTTCTATAATAATTTGGGTGTCATTGAAGAAAGGCAACAGCAAAGACTAGGAATACTTAGGGCAAAAATATCAAAGACTCAAGAGAGCGCCTCTCAGGCAGGTGTCCATCTGTCTCTATTTTATATAAGAAAAGGCTGGGACTCAGAAAGGTAATGAAGCTTGTTTAACCACACAGCTATGGAAGGCAAGGGTAGGACACTAACGCAGACCCTAAGGAAGGCAAAGGTGTACCAAGAATGCAGATCCTGTATTTTCAGCTACTAAGCTGTGTGTGTAGATTAGGGAGTTCCTGAAAACTCAAAACAAAGTTTACTTACATGAACAAAGTAAAGCGAGGAGTAAGCAGAAAATACTCAGTACTACTGATCATGACGAGGGCAGGGTGATTTCTTCTCGTCTGAAAAGGCAATTAAGGCGCTTCTTTCAGAGTAGACACATCTGTTACTCTTGATAAAACTATTCATAAATATGGAAAACACTGGACGAGTCACACTGTACCAGGCCTATGAAAAAGTAGTTGAAAATCTTGCTCTGGATTTTAAATGAATGTGATGAATCATTACAAAAATTCATTGAACCACAACAAACTTCTCCTAACACAAAACTTACTTGATGTATGTACAAAATTGTTCAATAACTCAGAGATAAATAAAGATGACCTATAGGCAAACATGGAGAAGGAACGCCGCAGTAAATACTTAGTATACCTTTGCATCAGAGAGCCGAAGGTTCTCACTAGGAGCCCAGAGACTCTGATTTTGGATACAACTTTGACATTGATCTCCAGCAACAGTACAAAGCAGTAAGCAGAAGGGCAAAGACACCATGAGCTTGAGGTACCTGTCAACACTAACTCTAGAAAGAGGGTGGCACATGCCAGTACATCACAGTATAGCCTGCAGGAGAACTTTACTCCAGGCTGGATTTAGGAGAAGATGATCCTGGAAACCAGGATCATTTACGTACTTGCAGTCCGTGCCTGGTTCTAGTGTAATGGCAGAGTAAGCAGGGCTGGCAAAGGCTGGTGTCTCGTAAAACTGAAAATATTTACAGCCTGACCTGGTACAGAAAGGCTTGCCAACCCCTTTCCCCCTTGGTCTAGGTCATGGAAAGCATGACTGGCTAGCAGTTCACAAAGCACTAGGTCTGGTGGGTATGGCATATATGAGCCATCTGGAAACTGTCGGCACCTTTAGTGTGCTTCACTGTAACATGGCTTATTAGAGCCTAGAAAAACACAAAGCATTTTTAAAAGCCTTTTGGAGGCTAGGGTATTGACTCGGTTGGTGCAATGATCACAATGGATGCATGCAAGCCAGTAATCTCAGCACTGAGGAGGCAGAAACAGGAAGAGTCCACAGTCTGGTTGGCCATACTCCTAGCTGAGTTAGTGAGCTTCGAGTTCAATGAGGACCTGGTCTCTGAAAATTATTTAGAGTCTGGCTGATGAGGACACTTGATAGTGACTTCTGGCCTCTGCGTATGTATGCAAGGCGCACACACACACACACACATACTTTCCAGAAAAATATTATAAGCATTTCAGTTAAGCAGAAACCCATTTGCAGAACACAAAAAGAAATGGCATTTATTCCTAATATTTCCAAAAGAATATTCAGAATTTGAAATCTTAAGAATATTCATTGGCACGGGCAGGTGAATAAAATCAAATCATTTCAGATGCCGTTCCTACAATATTTTTTTCCTTAAGATCAAAGTTTGTGCCCTAGTTTCCTTAGCTGCTGCTGTCCCAGGGCTGTCAGGGCTGTAGGAGGCTTGTGCTCTCTAAACTGGAAACACTGATTCCAGGCAAGTGAGCCCCCATGTTTGAAGAACGCTGCTGTAATTTAAACTACCCCTTGATCTTCATCCAAAGCATGCTAGAGAATCGAATTTCCATAAAACCTTCTAACCCAATTTGAACAGTATAATATGGACGGTGGGGAATAAATGGGTTTGATCAATTATGAATTTATATGACATGTTAGTAAGCCATTCAGACATACTTCTACAATTCATATTTTGAACATTAATGCCATGCTACCTAATTTTAAAATGCTGCATTTCAGAAAAATCTTGCTAAGGCATATTTGCATATTTGGAAATCTAATTAACCCAAGCATATCTTAAGGCTTTCAAGAAAGAACATACAATAACATTTTTGTCAGCTGAATGTTTGCTTGAGGCTATGTAAGGATTTTATCATCTGGTATAATTTAACCCTTTAGCTCTATTTTTTTTAAATGAACAGGCTGTCCAATCAAAGACTTGGAAGCTTCCTTCATTTTGGGATACAGACTTCAAAAGGATGACTCTGGCCACTTTAAGAGCATACCTAGAAGCCAGGCTGTGTTGTGCTGCTTGTAAATCCTAGCACCCAGGCAGGAGCATCCTGAGCTCTGGGCCAGTCTCAACCACACAGTGAAACCTTGTCTAACATAAAACACAAAAATCCTGCTCATGAGTGCAGCAATGACTGTCTCAGAGCTCAACCCAAGACTTTCTTCCCCTTCCTGTAGTAAGGTTGTCTTCCCCCACATTACTTGAATTAGGTTTTATGAATTTCTATTACGACACACACGTAGCAGAACACCCTCAAGATTGTGTGGAGAAGTATTTAAAAAAAAAAAGACGGGTGCCCAGAAAGTGATACTGCCCAATCTGGCCTCCAGATGCCGCCTTCTCTGCCCTTACCATCCTTTGGTGGGCCAACAGGGCAGGGGCCTCCAGGTTCCCTGCTGGAGAGGAGTACTGGTTCTCACCTGCTTTGCTCCGGCTCTGTGCCTGGAGAAGGTTAACTAATGGGCATGACCATTTTCTACTATGCTTCTCCTTTTAAGATTTGGTTATAGGTCAACAGGGTGAAAACAGACCGGTCTCTCTCTTTACTACTTCTCTAACAAAAAGAAAGAGAGAAAAAGAAAGGAAAGAAGGAAGGAAGGAGGGAAGAAAGAGTTCCCTTGTACAGTACTGAGCTGTTTGGCCATGGCCCTGGGGACAACCCCCCTGATAGTAAAGCCCAATGCAAGATGTTATAGAAGAAATGGAAGCCGTAAGGATTAGTTAGGCAGAAAACAGGACTCACAAAGAACTATGGCTTGCCCAATAGAATCTAGTATACTGCAAATTTCAAGAGATAAACTAAAAATTAAATAATGAGAGGCTGGGTCAGCAGCTCAGAGGTAGAACTTGCCTACCATGCCTAAGGTGTAAGATTCAAGTTCTTATATTAAAAATGATAAGGGGAAAAAGGAGGAGAAAGAATAGAATGAGATTGAGAAGAAATTATAAAAGCATGCTGTTAGTTCTACTGTAAAGTCTGTTTTCAAATCATAAGCTTATTTATTGCAAAAGGACAGCTCTCTTAAGGACCATCTGAGCGGCTCAAGCGTTGAGCTCAGCAGTTAAGTGCTGCTCTCGCAGAGGGCTGGGGCTCAGCACCCAGCTTCCAACTGCTGTCACTCCAGCTCTAGGTGACCAGACACCCTCTTCAGGCCTTTGAAGGCAACTGCCCTCCAGTGGCACACACAGACACATTTTAGAAGGGTGGGGGACAACATGGACATGAAATAGATGTGTTTGCATATCCAATGTTCACTGCAAGAAATGAACTAGATGACCACAGGAAACTGTGACACACACACACACACAAAATCAAGCGAGCTGGGTTTTCACACTGCACGTGAAAGCACAAATGTGAAATGCATTTCACTCAGGTGTGAGCCAAATTCACCTACAACTGTGGGCTCATCTTTCTGTCTGATTCCAGATAACCCAGTTATCACTTCACCATAACCTTCTGTAGTTGCTGATTAGCATACAAAGTAACATGTTTCAGTATTTTGTTTGTGGTTGATCCTCTCCTCTATTTCCCAGTCCCTCCGCTCACTTGAAGCCTTCTGACTCCAGGATTCTCTTTTCCCCTTTTATGCCACATCTTTTATCATCCCTCCCTTTTCCCTCTACGCCTCCCTCCTGCACTCTCTCCCCAACAAATACACACATGAAATCAGAAGCTAGCAGATGTTACCTTATGGTATAATATTTTCAAATTCCATCAATTTGCTTGAAATTTTCACAATGGTCTTTCAGTTGATAGCTGAATAAACTTTCACTGTAGTTCAGCCGTTACTTTCTGATGTTAACTCCCACAAATAAACCTGTGGTGTGGGTATATTCACAGTAGTATTCTTACGTGATTCTTAAGTCTTTGATACATGTAGAAGTTTTGAACATTTGTTCCTGATCCTATTTTCCCATAAGTGATAATTTTGTGAAGTGTAGTAGATTTTTAAAACCATGTATGCTGGACTTATGAGTGCTGTTGCCAAGCCTGACCCCCAGGACTGGCATAATGCCAGGGGAGAAGGGGCTCTCCCCAGATGGTCCCTGACATCCTTCACACAGGCATTTCCTCAGGTCCCTCCCTTTCAGGGAAAAAGTGTAATAAAATTTTTGAAAAACATGTATGCCACCACAGAGCAGAGGTCACTATAAATAATACTTTGTTGCTGTGTTAAAGGTCAGAGAGAGGGCGGAGGACAGCCAATAGCGTTTCAGTGGGTGAGTGAGACAAATGTTTGTACTTCCTTCCTGCACGCATCTTGTTGGGTAAAAACAGTCTTTGTGGCTGTTGGTGCTGCCATCCCACCCATAGCTCTGCAACTCACGGTCATCCGATGTTACCTTCTCCAAACCTGTCCCAAAATCTTCCAACTGCATGCATGATGCAACAGTGTGCCCACAGCCTATCCATTTTTAGTCTACACCGCAATTCTGTTTACTAACAATTTTCATTTGCTATATTTTGAGCAATTCATAATCTGCTTTGTACATGTGTTAAGATTCTGAGTGTGTAGCATCCTGTCTAAAACAAGGGAGGTGGCCAGAAATGTAAGTGAAGGCAGAACAGAGGAACGCCGTTTCTGCCCATTAGCACTAACGGCTTGAGTACACTACTTTCTACAGAGCAGGTACTTAGAAGACACTTCCTGGGTGAAGAAAACAGGAAAATAGTGTGCATTTGAGAATTAGAAAAATAGCATGCAATGTTATGTCTTGAAATGCCAATGTCTGTGCTTGCATAGAGGAACCTGTATCCTACAGCTCTGTGAGGAGGGAGGATGACTATACGGGTGGATAAACGGGACACTCAGCTAATTCCAGTAGAGGCCTTTGGACTCGGCCTTCCAGCCAGGCACCCACCTATTCCATCTTGAGCATCTTCAAAGAGCCTGAGATGTAGATTTAGAAAACACTTAATATCTTATAACCAAGAAACCCCTTCAATGTGAAAACAAGTCCTTCCTTGCTATTTCTTACTACGTCTCCCTTTTCTATATTACGTGGATGGAGACCAGGTCAATACGGGAATGGTAAGTTAGCTTCTGTTTACTGTTAATAGTTTCTCTGCACTTTCCCTTCCCATATGACCTTTTACATTCTAAAATATTTTTATTTTTCATTTACAGAACTTTTTCTTAAAATGTGGAAACTCATAAAAAATAATGAAAGCTTATATAATCTCATACACAACAAAGAATTACTTCCTAAATTCTCCAAATCTTAGTGTCAAGTGAGTTTTACAGCTGAAAGCAAGCAAGCTCCAACTGCTTCTCTGTGCCTTTTCATGTGCTCCCTGAACATGTGGTACCTGACGGCCTGTCCTCTCGCTCTGGATAGCGGCTCGCCGTGCCCTGTACAGATGCAACACTCACTTTTCTCTTGCTAGCTTGTGACTGCACTTTTGGACCTGGAAACTGTCCAGGGTGCACCCCTTTGTCTTAGTTTTCTGTGGATCTCACCACAGGAATCTTGTATACCTACTGTAGAACAAAACTACCCAAGCCTTGTTTTCAAACAGGTTTCCCAACCACCTCAAATTCATGGTCTGCTTTCAAAGTGTGGTGTACCACCGACATGAGCTCCTCTCAAAAGATAACCTTGAATTTGTTTCCTATTTCTCAGATATGATTTATATAATTTATTACTATGATTTTGAATTCCAGGTCTAGCTTTCCAAGTGTTTGTAACTTGTGTTAGCTTAGTGTAATCTCCAAACTTAGTAAGTATGTGTTTAATTCTGTCATCCACACAATAATGAAATGCAGAACAGAACCTATCATGAGTACTAGGGAAGAATCCATAGTCTCCAGTTAGGGGCTGCTGTGCTTTATGAGGAGGACTTCAGGGGGAGGATCACACTCACCTAATTCTCACTAGATCTAGTCAGACACAAATCTCCCCTATTGATAGAGCCCGCAGTTTATGGAGCTGAGTAAAACTGACACAAGCATGATGATGGTTCTCCCCATTGCTCTCCCTTAGATTGTGCGGGTCAATAACCACCACAGAATCACCTATCACTTTAGGTATTTACAAAAGAGAAAAATACGATTATAACCAACATTTAGCACCCTGGCTTATCATTACAGTCTATTTTTAATGTACACATGTGTACGTATACACACACACATATGTACAGGCTATGGTGAATCCTAGGACAATTTGCCAGCCATTCAAGCATTTACAGCGCTCCAGTTCTTAGCGGAACGTTTAAAACTTCAACAATTGGAGCTGGGGAGAGAGTTCAGCTAGGAAACTGCTTGCCTTGCAAGTGTGAGGTCTGACTTTAACCTCCTGTAAAAATCCAGTAGTATGTGCCTGTAAGCCCAGAGCTAGGAGGTAGGCAGCTAGGACACAGGAAGTGGGCAGCAGTCCCAAGGGTGACACCTGATGCTGTTCTCTGACCTCCACACATATCTGCACATGTACATGTATACACACAAACACATACACAACTTTAGTAACTAACTAAAATTTTAAAATGTAGAATTAAATTCAATGAAACGTATAAACTGCAACAAAAGTTTTAATTAATGTAAGAGTACAGATAAGAATTGATAAATGCAGAGGACTGAGCCAAAATGATGAGGAGTCAAGTGAACTGCACCAAGGGAAAAAGAAGTAAGCTGAGATCCAGAGATGCAGCTCACCGTGTGGTGTGCGTTTGATATGGGGGCTCTGGAGCAATCCCTAGAGCAAAATCACAAACAAGCATAACTACCAAAACAAAACCAACCGAACCAAACCATAAAGATTCGAACAATGAAAGCAACTCTCAATGTGATGTGCACACAGCTAAGATCCTGTTACTTTCTAGACCTCACACCACACAGTGTTACAGAGCTAAGAAAGAGTACAGAAATTACACCTTAATTGTGGTAGTTTTTCTTCATTGGCACTTCTAAACTATAAAAGTGAACCGAATTTTCATCTAAGCAGATCTGATGCTGATCAGTTTCTGTGAGACACTTGGTCTGGTTGGTACACTGTTAAGAAACACAAGTGCCACATATTTGGACAATGCAATGTCATTTAAGCAATATTTACTGATTGAAAGTTCAACCGCTTTAGAGACTTTCTTAGTTGATGACTTTAAACTTTCTTTCCGCTCCAGGTTGTTACACCACGCCACTGCTTGTTACCTATTTATAAACCACACACAAACGACTCCTGGGAGAATTAGAACTGTTTATTGCAATCGACTCAAGTGTTACTGGATGTCTGACAATGGGATACTCCAACAGAAAAGGGAACCTATATCAAAAGAAGGAGGAAAAACCCTCAGCTCTGATGTTCAGCAAAGAGTTAGTGAGCTGACCTTGGAATTGTATAAACACAGTTCCTTCCCATTTAGTTTTCTGCTCGCATAGACAGTTCTGTCTGCACATAATGTTAATGCATCATTTATTTATATCAAAAGCCTGCCCCAGACAAGAGTCCTAAAAATACAGCAAGATGACAGTCTTTGTTCAAAGAGGAAAAGGACCTGATAAAGGTTTCGTCCCTAAATATGCTAGTCCATGAAATTCATCCTCTGATATTCAGTTTCTAGTCATTGAGCCATGAGTTGCCTATAAATACGCTCACATTTGCACCTCCTCCTTTCTCTTCTGCGTGCATTGTCTCTGATTGTGCATTAGCACCTCCAGGAAGGCAGAGGTGGGGCAATGCAAACGGCCAATTAACATGACTTCCTATAATATCTAGAAAATATACCTCCCCTTCAGAAATTTGACTTTTTCACTATAATTGTTGTTTGCATTAAGTTTAATTAAGAATAAATCAATTCCACATAAACAGGTTCTGTAGAGAACTACTATGACATGTATTTTCAAATCATCATTTCATAACCCATTTCTACTAAATAACACCAAATGCTGGGAGTTTTTATTCTATGTCATATTCAAGATTAAGGATGTAGGCAAAAGTATGTATGTGTATGTGTTTATTTGTTTTGCCAGCATTTATTATATTAAAGAAAACATTGATACATTATTGCCTAGAACTTTTAAAAAATTACTTATCTTATGTGCATTAGTGTGAAGGTGTCAGATTCCTTGGAATTGAAGTTACAGACAGTTCTGAGCTGCCATGTGGGAGCTGGGAATTGAACCCAGGTCCTTTGGAAGAGTAGACTGTGCTCTTAACCACTGAGCCATCTCTCCAGCCCCTGCCTGGAACTTTTACTTTCTTATTATATAACGGTTTTCATTTAGGGGTTTAGCATTAGTGGAATGTGACTTAAGAACTGAAATGGAAAACTTGAAATTCCTTTTTTTTTTTGTACAGGATTCTAGAAATGAAAGAATGATGAGTCATGGAATCTAAGTTAATCTAGATGTTAACAGTTTAGTTTCATCATGATAATTCGAGTTTCAAAATAACAAGCTAATGTATTATTAAGATCAAAGGTTTTGTTCATAAGGTTTAACGAGGAATCTTGCTCTTACCTCTTGTTTTGATTCTTCTAAATCTGTTTTTTAAAAGAAAACTTAAATGATTCATTTAATATGGCAATATGTTTTGTTAATACTCAAAGTAAAGGTTTATACCAATTGACATACTATAAAGTGGCTATTATCAAAATGAACATAAATATTAGTATGCTCAAACCCTTTGCTCAATAACATGAACAAGGAACTCAAAAGCAGTAATCTCTACAGAGAGATTAGAATGTTTGAACGTTGGTATTTGTGAGTTTTATCTATTTCTAAATCTTTCAACTATTATGCTACAAGCAGATGTCTATTTTAACAGATAAAAATTGTTAACATATAAAACTTTAAAGTCAAATGCAATTCTGAGGAAATTGGGTGATTTCAATGGTGTTCTCCAAGGGAACATAAATCTCCCGATGTTATATATGATGTGTGCTGGTATCTCTTGCATCTGACATATCGCCACTGGAAAGAATCGTGACTTTATATAAAAGGTCTATCTCATCTCTGCGAGTTATATGAAATATAAAAAACAGTCTTGGTATTAAGAAAGTTGAACTTGTCCTGTTCCTTGTTTTCTCCCTCTTCCAATGTCCATCCTTTTTGCCACAGAGGACCTCTGAAAGGTTCTATCCTGCAGGGTATTGAGGCAGATGCTGAGACTCATAGCCAAACATTGGGCAGAGTGCAGGGAATCTTATGACAGAAGTGGGAGTAGTAAGACCTGGAGAGGACAGGAGCTCCACAAGGAGAGCAACAGAACCAAAAAGTCTGGGCACAGGGGTCTTTTCTGAAACTGATACTCCAGCCAAGGACTACTCATGGAGCTGGCCTGGAACCCCTGCACAGAGGTAGCCCATGCAGTTCAGTGTCCAAGTGGTTTCCACAGTAATGGGAACAGGGACTGTCTCTGACAGGAACTGATTGGCCTGCTCTTTGATCACCTCCCTCTGATGGGGGAGCAGCCTTACCAGGTCACAGAAGAAGACAATGCAGCCACTCCTGATGAGACCTGATAGACTAGGATCAGAAGGAAGGAGAGGAGGACCTCCCTTATCAGTGGACTGGGAGAGGGACATGTGTGGGGAAGAGGGAGTGTGGGATTGGGAGGGGATGATGGAGGGAGGTACAGGGGGAATACAAAGTGAATAAACTGTAATTATTAAAAATTATAAAAAAAGAACACTGAACTTTCTAGAATCTGTTATCATTGCTGCCCCCCCCGCCCAATATCAGCATGAGAATGAAAAGAAACTGAACTATTGTGCCTATTTGAAACTAATATCTATTATTCATTCAGCCAACTAAAAGTTATCAACTGAGTTTGTTAATTTTATCAAATACTACAGATATAGACTGTGCAAAAGTGAAGACAGAAAAGCACCAGCATCTCTCTCTCTCTCATGAGTCATTATGTTGAAAGCCTAAGCCAAGTGTGGTGATGTCCATGACAGAGAATTAAGGTTAGGGGACAGTTCATGATTCTCTATGATTACTGAGTTTAGCTTTTTCTCTATTGCTTTTTGGAACATGTCATGCCATCACAGCCACTTTGAGAAATATAAAAGATATATAATGGAACAGAATTCACCATGAATAAGTATTTATACTGGGATCTCAAGTTACACTAGTTAGAAATAAGAGCTGGTTTTAGTCTCAAGAACTCTGTGTGTGTGTGTGTGTGTATGTGCGCACGTGTGTGTGGAGAGGGTCTAATAAAAATGAGAATATAGTAAGACAATAAGAAGTATTCTAAATTCCAGTCACTTACACTCTCTCTCCATCCCCAGTATCATGTATGACTGAGACAGTTTAGAGAATGGGGTTGGAAATTTAAAGCGTAAAACATTAAAAAATACTTATCCCTGAGTATTATCTAGGGGCAAGAACATCTAGTCGTGTGAGGGAAGGGAGGAAGTAGTCTTATTATCCACAGGGAATCATCTTTCTGTGAGCGTTCATGAAGAGCTGTGTGGCAAAATCAGGAGTCACTAATGTATACATGTTTCACATTTTTGGTTAGGTGAGATTCAATGTTTAAGAATCCTAGCATAGAGTCTGTTGTTTGACTAAAGTTTAATAACATTTTTTGAAAGCTTAGCTTCATTAGATACAGAGATGTAATGGAAGGAGGGTGTAGGTGAAAGAGGTAAAAGAAGGCAGCTGCAGGTCTTCATAAAGGTGTAAGCTGGGAAGGGTGGCTGGAGACCTAGGCTAGAAGAGAACATGGGTGCTCTGAACCTTGAAATGTGTTAACAAACACCCGGGGCTTGTGAAGCCAGGTTGCTGCTTCCTGCTCCTGGAGTTTCTGACTCAGTTGAGCTGTGCAGTGGCGCAGACATTTGCATCTCTCCGTTTCCAAGTGGCCCTGCTGCAGCTGGACAGGCCCTAAACATTTGTGAAGTACACTTTGGGCCCAGTGGGGTTTCGGTCCTAAGTCTTACTACATATGTGGCTGCTGACTGATTAACCTCTCCTTAACCCCAGTTTCTAATTTAGAAGATGGAGCTGATTATGTCCCGTGAACACTGCACAGGACGATGTATGTGAAGTGATTATTCTGGTCTTTAACACGCATTAACAGCTCCTTAGGCTCTCGTCATCAATCAACAAACTCAAAAGCTCAGTGACCTTTATACATAAAGTATGTGTAGGTCTCCTTGTATTAGATGGAATTACACATACGGAACAATTCTCACAGGATAGGATAATATCAAAGCAAGTTAGGTATAAGGTAGTTTTAGTTGTCTTCCAGATGAATTATTGAGCTGAGCTAATAGTATTGTTAATATCTCCTTAAATTTGCAGTGATTCAATCACAGTTGGCACATCAATGTTAAAGGAATCCATGGTAACCACGCAAAGTAAACATCCGCCTACACATTAGTGCCAGCAATTATTTGGCATTTGTTACGTTAGTTAAACTGTGTAATAGTGTGTGAGAAATCAGTTTCTGCTTCCTTGACCCTTTGGAAAGCCGTTTTTTTCCAGCCCAGGCTCCCTTATGGGGAATTTCACAGCTGTGACTCTAGGCATTTATTCTCAAAGGCTCCTTTGAGAAGTGAGGTAGCAAATGTTAAGAATCTATCACTAGGGCTAGATTATTGATAATGATCACTTCTATTTTGAAGGCAGTCGCTAACTTCCTTTATCATTAACAAGTATTTCTTAGGAACACAGAGCTATGTCACAGAGAACACCAATTTTTGGTGCACGTGGCAGAGCAGAAAACAAGGAGTAGTTTTCAAATCACTTTTTATTTCAAGAAATACAACTGTTTGCTTTTCTTTAGGATTTATATAGAAAAGCAAAGAGATTTAGAAAATAAATAATCTTGAACAAGAACAGTGTTAAGTGTAAACACATCTTGCATGCTCTGACGATCCTTAGATTTAATCCTTTTCTGGGGCCCTGGAGGATAGTCTTATTTGAAGCAGACCAAGAGATGTCAATCAATTGACACAGCTCAGTTATGAAGCAACAGCAAGATGTAGCTGTCAAATGAATCTTAAGCCACAGTTAGAAGAAAATTTGGGCCAGGGGAGGGAGGACGGCGTTTCTAGTTTTATTCTGAAAAATTCAGAAAACTAAACCCAAAGTAGAGTGTGAAGGCACCTAAAACTGAAAATCTCGTCATGAATGAAGTGCTGAGAAGAGGGTGTTTTCCTGGAGCGATGCACACTTAGGGTAGGGCAAGGATGAAGTCACCCCCTCCAGGAGGCTCCACTGTGGAAAGGACTCTTTGTACCCTGCCCTGAGGAGAGTACGCCCCCCTCGAGGGCAGCTCGCATGGCAGCGGAGGCATCTGGCTTACATCCTCGCCCACCATGGCACAGGGACAGGGAACACTGCTCAGGAAAAGCATCCTTGCTCTTCTCGTCCGTGGCAAGGAGGAAAAATCAGCAAATAAATAGTACCAGTCTCACCTGGCCGACTCCCCTCCCCTAATCCACAGGAGGCTGAAATATGCCTCCTTCTAGGGAAAACTATGCTTGAATTTAAGTTTATTAGACAAAATGTACAACATGATTTTCCAAAAGAAGGCCAATGGTGAAAAATGTTTTACGTGACTGCTAGATCTCTATGCTATGTTTTCATGTAATGAAGTGTAGAGACCCAACTATAATTATAACTGAATGAGAGTTACATATAATGCTCTTGGGAAAATTAAATAAAAGGCACAGATGAACTTTAGATACAAGGAGATAAAACATATTTGAATATAAGATGCTCTGCACTTAACATCAGAAAGGGGGTGGGGAGAAGTATTTTTCACTGGTAGGTTGATAATATATAAATGGATTTTCTTCCATTTGCAACAGAAAGTTAAACAGAAGTTTGTACGTTAAGGTACACCAGGGCATACTATTCAGAATTACTGTACTGGACCATCAGTGCCTTTTCCGTACAAAAGACTTTTCTATTAGGATGTCAAGGAAATGTACCAGGTTCATAAAAATACAAATCTTCCAGCATCAATAACGGAAGTAGCAAGTAAGTTCTCTGTGCTGACATATTCTCACTCACTGCTTTGATAAGTATAATCTGTGGCCATGAACTTGCTACAACAACAACCATAGTTCAAAATGAACCTTTCTGTTGCTGAGAACCAGAGGTACACACACCCATTTGCTCCAAGTGCTGCCGGGCTATACTTCATTTATGTGGCTTTTAGGTTAATTGGCAGAGCACACAGACATGGTTTCCACAAACCATTTTACTGAGCATATATCCTGACTACAATGTCACATTAAGAAATGGAAGGCAATCTGTCTTCATGTCATATTTAATAGATTTCTAGTAAACAGCCCACAAGTGCTCTAACAGGTGATAGAGCCTATTAATGTCCTGCTGTACTTTCATAATTAAGAGTCTGGTAGCATCTCCATTATAATCAGGACGGAGAGAGTGAGCAAAGGGATTGGTTTCCATGTGTCTTGGCCCTGACAACAGTGTTATCCTTTACCCTATTACGTTACAGGCCATGCACATTCACTGACAGTTTGTCTGAAAAACATAACAAAGAAAATCCTCAAAAATAAAAAAATAATAAAATAAACCCCTGGAATATTGGCTATGGTTTCACTGGCAACCCATTTTTACTGACCCCTTTCTTTTCCTGGCTTTTCTTGCTCCTTCAGTCAGTCTCTGTGCCTTTTCTTTATTTCTCTGTCGTTGAGAGAATGAGCTGGTTTTCTTGCCGTTCTCACTGATGCTGTTTCTACCCGGATGTGGTGTCGGCCCCACTGTTTCTTCCGGGTGTGACCTGCCTGCCTTTGACCTGCATAACACATGTTTTTTCTTTTCTGTTTTAAAATCAATTAACTGACTTCATAAATAAAACCAACATCAAATGGCAATGAGAATGGAGATGTTGGAAAGGATAAGCCTCTTTCTGAAACTTCTGGAGTGCACCCCAAAGGCACACTTGTAAGCACATAGTAACATCTAATCTAGACAGGCAGAGCCTCAGTGGGACGGGCACTTCGTTGTGTTTTCCAAGTCATTTTGGGAGATCCTTCATATTCTCCCTGCACTGTCCACACCAGGAATGGAAGGAGGGAGACTGGGTATGGCACACAGTAATAGGTACAGGGGAGAAACAGGAGGGAAAGCACACAATGAGAAACAAGGTTGGATGAGGGATCTGGATTGGTTTAATTTGCTTTTAAAATTAGGAATAAAATGCATCTGGATCACAGAGAGAAGAAATGACAGCCATTTCTCATCCTCCAAGATGAGTCCTTTTTATCAGTCTTGTTATTTCTATCAGTGTCCGGTGAGCAAGCATAGTCTTGGTAATTTGTATAAGTAAGGTTTTGAATCTTCAGATTTCCTAATTTGAACTAGGTGAACCAGAGCAGAGAAGGTACAGGGAAGAAGGTCCATGGGACAACAGATTAGTGTCAGTGCTGTTCTGAGGGTTGACTCAGAGTTTTAAAACACTTTCAAAGTATCAGAGTTCAGCTTCTATTGTACTTAAATTTCAAGCTACTGTAACTTATGGCTTTATAACTTAAACTGTACTCAATTCTTTTGTTTAGAATATTCATACACTGTGTGCTATTAAGAAATGAGGACAGGCTGTCAAAACAGCAGGGCTATCTGAATCTTCAGAGTCATACTGTCCAGTTCCAGGATATAGGAAGCCAGTTGGATGGCTTCAGTTCTCAGATGCCTGTGGGCGCCTGGTCCTCACGTGCTTTCCTGCACACCAAACCCCTTATGTGCAAGCATATCCATCCCTTTACTGGCTACAGTTCAAGCATGACTTTGTTTCTCCAAATCATGAGAGCCTCAGTAGCTGTTGAGTCAAAGTCAACTGAAACTGAAATGGTTGCCATACCATGCAAGTGCCTACTTGTTTACCCTGGAGTTAAACTATGCCTTTTAGGTGAATAGCACATGGCTATTCACTTCAGCACACAATAAGAGCATGTGCATAACTTTATCATATGTGCACTGTGGGGCAAGAAGAAGAGTGTTCTCTGCTAAAGTTGCACATACTTCCCTAGAGTAAGAATTTTATCCTAACCTTTTGCAGAAAATCAGAATGAATTAGCATGGTGCGTACGATAACCCGCTATGTCATCATGCCAGGAGTTTGACCAATCCCTTTTCACGGAAGCCTGAAAATGTCAAGTTCATTTTCAAACCCATGGCTAGTTTCATCTACTTTAAACCAAAAGTGACAAAATAGGAGTTGACTGGGGGGAAAATTCGGCAAGCCACTGTTCTAAATATTTGATAATCCATGTGAAGCAGGTATACCACAAACTGCTGTGACAGAACAAAGATGACAGATAAACTCCTGTGACCAAATTAATTGGAAATAGATGCCTCAGTCTTGTGATCCCATTTTAGGTTTTGAAAGAATTATATGCACTTTTGGAGCACGCCATGTCTAAGGATGATTAGTCCTTGTGCTGCTGGCATTGGCTGATATGGCGTGTGGCTAAGGGTCTCAAGAGAAAGCTGCACGTTCAGTGGAGGTGGTGCAGACTATGGATCTGTTCCAGAATTACCCCAGAGCGGGTTCTGGCTTTTCTGCTGCGAGCGCGTCAGATTGAGAACTATGCCCCCTGTGCCTGTGCTGTGTCTCCAGGCTGCTCCAAGGAGCCCTCAACCCGACTTCTTGCTTTTCTTCATTTTCGTCATATTGCTGAGAAACAAAATAGGGCATGGCATTTCTGTCAGTTCATTTATGCCTTTTCACCCTTACAGTTGCTCATACACGTCAGAATGGTAAAACAGGTGACTAACTCCAAAGGGAGCTTGAAACATTTCCCAACTGCGTGAAACAATAACACCATGTGAGAGGCAAATGGCAACCAGCTAGAACTCTGCAAACAGCCAAAGAAAAAAGGCCAAATGTTAACCAGCCTGAAAACTGTTAGTTAATGACCGCTTAGCATACAAGTTGCTAATTTTAAATGGATTGCCATCTTTGGGGGATTTTCTCTGGAACAATACAGCAGTGTTTGTGATGGGAGTGGAGGAAGGTACAGATGGCACCCATGGTCTCTGCTAAAGTTATAAGATGGAGCAGGAACAGCCAAGGCTACACAAGGAAACGCTGTCTCAAAAAACAAAAAACAAAACCAACCAAACAAAACCAAACAACAACAACAAAAACACAAAGACGGGGGCAGGAGACAACTCTGGAAGGCTATGCTAGTGCCTGATGGGGTTAAAGACTGGGGCATTTCTGAACAGAAATATAATCTGCACCCTTGTCCCTCTCTCCACCAAACGATCAGAACAACTGAGAGAAGACACACCTATAACTGGAGCAAATGCTTCAGTGACGCTTGCTTTATGGATTGAAAACAAAAACATCTTCTTACCTTTGAGAAAGACAACGTAAGAAACCTGAACTAGACAATTATTCTAATAGAGATTTCTTATTGGCATGCTTGGTTTCTAATTACAAATGATGTCAACTCTGATAAATGAGTTCTCTCTTTTTGGGAAAAAGAAATTATGAAATTAAATGTAAAGGAAAATAGTTAAATGTTAGAGCAAGAGAACGGAAACTGCAGATTATTTCAGACAGATCCAACACTTTATCTGCAATATGACTACAACTGTAAACGTTCCCATTTAACTCACACACTTTACTTTGTAGGGGTAGACTTTCGCTAGTGAAATATTTTTGTATTTGATATACAAAGTAAAAGCCAAATAAGTCATATGGATTTTGAACTTCTTAGAGCTACTATCTGGTTAATTTTTTTAATATAAAAAATAAAAATTTAATAAAAATGTGTGTTATTCTTCCCACTCTTGCCAGATATTTAGCCTCTTCTGGAACTAGAAGTCTTAAAGAACATTGGAGTCTAAGATAAGGAGATTCACATTGGTCTTAGATTCATCTCTCATCAAATGCATAATAACAGATAACGATTTTATAATATAACTTATACTTATATATGTAGTTCTATAGAAAGAGAAAGGTGGATAATAGATATAGAATTTTTTTATCCACACTCTTTTTATTTATTTTATTTTTTTACATTATTTTTTATTTTTTTGTTATCAATCACAGGTTAGGTACTTTGCATCCCCCTCCCTCATTCCCTCCCACCCTTCCCAACCCTCCCTCATCTCCTCCCCGCCCCCTCCAAGTCCACCAACGGGGGAGGACCTCCTCCCCTTCCATCCAACCTATCTGGTTAATTTTTAAATTTACATTTACTCTTTATTTTAAAAAGAGAGAAAGAAAGGATAGATAACAGAATCTTCATTTGATAATTAAAACTCCAGCATTAGAATGTGTTCTTCTAAACTTTCAAAATATTCCCGTTATCTGTATTATTCTAATAATAGGACTAACAACAAATAAAACACAGATACATAATAAAGCAGGTAGGTGAGTTTTTCCTCAATACCAAAATCTATCCTAGAAGAAAAAAATATTTTCAAATAACAGAAAATGTTACGAAGTAGACACTTGTGTAAATTCCTTCACATTCAGTGTACATTAGCAGACCTTAAAGAGATGCCTCACAGTCAATGGCTGGGTATGAGGAACGAGGAAACAGTGTTGGCATGTGCCCAGGATGTCTGCTGAGGTTAGACAGTGACCACTTCCACACCTCTTCTAATGATAAAAGATAACACTTGCATGGTGTTTAAATCATCATGGGACATATCAGTAGAAACTGAACTGCTTTGGGTAGCTGAGAGGATTATTTTGTTAATTGATTATATCTTAGTTAAAAGAATAAAGTATTGGGTTTTATTTTGTATATACATGTTTCAAAACACACACAAAAAATCTACCAGTGATAACTTAAAAATCATCAGGTTTTTTTAAACACAGAGACAATTTCAATATATATTTCATTATTTGACAAAAATAATCTTAAAGGGATCAAATGACAGCAGATTCAGAAGTGAGATTCATAATATGCCCTGTAGGCAAAACATTTACAGCGTTCTCAAGTTTTGGGACTAGTGTGAAGCCGAGTCACTCTGTCTACATGGGAGGCTATAGGAAGACAGCGCCTTTCAGTTCATTACCACTTATTCCTCTGCTGCAAAAACAGATTAATCTGGGGACTCACTGGTCAACACCTTCTTCCACTTCTGCAATTTAAAACTTTTTCAATCATTTTCCCTTGAAGATGTCACACAGGGTGCTGACGCTTCCATAAGCACAATCAACACCTTTGGGGCAATGAAAATATTGATATGCGATGAGTCTAAAGGTGGATACAAATACACTTTTTTCTAAATAGTTTAGTTTTAAAAGACTTTTAGAAGACTTTTTTTTTTTTGCATGGAACCAAAGAAATAATTCTTTTAAAGCACCACACTGTATTTAAGGATCACATATAAATGAAATACCAAGCTAGGAGGCAGTGAGCACTATCTACTACTTGTGGATAATGAAATTGTGACTTGTATGAATTAGAACAATTAAATTATTCAACTAGATAGGACACTATATTTGATATTTTAAAGAATGTATTAATTAAAAACAAAGAGAATAGGCTAGAGAGATGGCTCAGTGTGCCCTGATTTGCACAGGACCTACGTTCAGCTCTCTACTGGGGCTCAAAACTGTCTCCAACTCCAGCTGCAGGGAAACTGATGCCATCTTCTGCATTGCATGCCCCTGAAGTGATGTGCACAAACCTACAGAAAGACACACTCATATACTCATGAGAGAAAAGAAAACCAATCTTTTAAAAAAGATAAAACGCCATGACAATCTCTCCTGTTTTGATTAGCTTAATGAAGGGGATGCTTAACAATGGAATTTAACATCAAGATTAAAATTTCCCATAGCCAGAAATGAAACTGAGTAGAGTTTTGTGTCAAGAAGTTAACTCCTGATTACATGTGATAATGAGAAGGGGAACTCCATGTGTGCATATGTATAGGGCCCCAGAGAGGTGTGTCTGGCATCATACTGTGCCTAGTGACTCCCTGAACTAAGAGAGAGAAACTAGCTCATTTATCCACCAGGGTTCCTCTGTCTTCCTGGATCTCTAATGAGAATAGCCCATCACTGCGGTGCTCTACAAGGTGGCTCAAAACTTATTTCCTAATCCTGCTGCATTCTCCTACAGAACAATGTGTAGATTCCAGAATTGTGCCCAAGCCCATGTGCTATGGACAGAACTTTCAAAGTGCTTTCTTTAGCTCTGGAATTGCATGGTTTCTACTGGCATTTGCCAGTGAGGACAGGAGGAAGACAACTTGGTGGCTTGCTCAAGACCTTCCTGGCCATCCCTGTCCCTTCAGCTTGAACAGACATAACTGGGGCTCTTGCCTCTGGGAGCAGAAGACTATCATGGTACAGGGGTTTGACTCTTTACTCTGACAGTTACTGATTGTGTTTGGCTTGAAACCCATCTGAGCCGAAGTTAGAAAAAAGAACCTTTCACGGCACTTTTAAAATCAGAGTTCTGTGTTAAGATTTTGGGCTATGCATGTTCACCATTGTTTACCAACGCCTAGCTGCCTGGTGAAGAATGCTGATGGGAGTTAGTCTCTCTACAATGGGATTAAGGTTCCACCAGAGCAAACTGCACTTTGGCTTTCTGTGCCTTAGTTTCCTCATCTGTGAAACAGATAATAATAATTCTGTAAGCAGGTGGTAAAGATGTATTAAGGTCACAAATAGGAAGCCTGCTCAGAACAAGACAGGGACAGAGCAGTAGGTGCCAGGTCAAAATAATTTCCATTATTTTTTAACATAAGAAGTGTGCTGAGTTTCTGTAGCAAGCAGGTAACTGAGAGTGCAATGCAAACATGAAAGATGAAAATTTCTGGCCCCGGAGGCTCTGTCTTTTGGCATCTTACCCATGTATCTTCTTGGAACTAGTAGGATTTGTTTCTGCCAAGAATTCTGACATGAGCTGTCATGTTAATGATCAATTTTTTATCATAAAATTAACACTCTCACAAGAGTGCTAGGTCCATATCTAAGGCTCACAGGCTAAATCTCTTCCTTTATTTAAAGGGTTAATATTATACCTAATGTTGGAGTTTAGAGTTTGGCTTATTAACAAAGGGTTTCAAGAAGTGACTTCCTGAAAATGAATTAGGATATAGCTGGTTGCATATAACTGGAAGCCAACAGCACAAACCAGCTAGTCTTTCTCTTGGCTCTGTGTGTGTGTGTGTGTGTGTGTGTGTTTCCACGTCTAGCATCTTACTCTGCTAGCCTCTGGTTTGTCCAATGTGACTACATAGTGAACAGGCAGACGGTGTGGGCAGGCAGCAGGTGGAGCCTCTGGTCTTTCCAAAAGGAAAAATGGTACAACAAACAGTTGAGTTCAGGGTGTAAGGATGAAGCTTCTATATTACTGGATGCCTAAGTGATGACACAGAAAAGACATCACACACAAACACTCACACACATAAATACACACACATACACAAACACATACACACAGAGGCAGAAAGAGAGAGGCATAATTTTTAAGAAAGCTCTCTTATCTTGACCAGTGAGATCTAAATCTAGCCAACTATAAAAGCCACGGGAAAAACAATAAAGACATCTAGAAAATAGTGCTCTGGGCCAGTACCTTTCTCTGGTCTAGTCTATCCTCCCCCTGCCTTCCTCTAGTCTAGCCTGCCCTCTCTTCTGCCTCCCACAACAGATTTACATGTCTGATATGGAGGCAGTCACCCGAATTCCCTGTTCTTCACAACTACAGAGTATCTGATTTCTGAAAACATTGAGTGAACTGGCCTTAATCTGACCTTTAGATATTACCTAGCCCCAAAACTCCACTGAAACTGACTTAACTAGTCTGGCATAGGACCTGGAGGTGGTTCACTATTCGTTTTTTTTTAAGTTAAAAAAGCATTTTAACATAGATTGTATTTATGATAAAGAATATTATTTAGTATATTTATAATGTATAACCTTTAAGCCAGGCTAATCAAATACACTACTTCATATACTGACTACTTTTTCATAAAACATATAAATATTTTTAGCATCAGCCTGAGTTGGCTAATACAGGTTTTAGTAGAAGGCATTATTGATGAATAGTTTATTAAAACCCGTCTGATCCCTGTACTTTAAGACAAATAGCACATTTCATTGTTATTACCAGTAATGTTCAGCACTGAGTGGAGCCTAAACACAACGTTGCACATCTAAACAATGATGGATAACACTGAACAACATACAAAATTAATAAAAAATCCCATGTGATAACTGTGTTAGTTACACATCATTCTCTTAGGCAGACATGGGCCTGCTGATGAAGTATATTTAAATGAGGATGCAGAGTTCTTAATGATGTAAAGAGAAATTCCTCACAGCTCCCATGAGGCTTAGGAACTGTGAGGACAGCACAGTGAGGCTCCCATTTGTACAGAACCACGGAGAGACAGGAGAGTCAAACAGGAAATTCTCTAGGTAGGTGAGGAGATACTTCTCTAGTCCTTCAGGCACAACTAAAAATTACTTCTTAGTTTCCCCATTTCCCACATTCTAATATCATGCCAGGATCTGGTGCCACATGTCCTGGGAGGGTCAAAAAGGAATGCAACAGAGTGAGCTGAACAACCCCAGCTGCTGTTCTGAGAACACAGTATGGAGGAGCACTCTGCTAACAGTAACATACACTGTCACCAAAGGAGACTGTAGATGTGTGCAGTGGCCTATCTCATCCCTGTGACTACCTCCCAAAATAAATGTGGATATGAGGAATCTTAAAGACTAACCAAAGTGGCAGAGGATTTAGGAAGGCTGGGTGAGGGTTCTGAGTGTCTTATACCCAGGGTAGCTCACCCTCCCAGAGGAAGCCCACAGGCTTCAGGCCACTTTCCTAGGCCACTGCTTTAGCTCCCAGACTTTCAGGTTCACACTTGCTGACAGGCTGAGAGAGCCTGATCAGTCCGCTGATTTGCAAAGGCAGACTGTTAGTCCTGGGCCAAAGCACTGTCCTAAAGACGACTTCCTGCTGCCTTCCTTTAGCTCCTGCTTTGTTCATGACTGATAGTTTCCCTTCCAATAAATTCACAGCTGAGTGTGGTTCCGGGAGTTGGGGAAGAGGACTGTGTTGGTTTTAGCAATTTATTGTGTTCTTGCCTGGGTGAAGTTATAATACATAGAAGAGAAGGCAACCATTACAGGCTATATCCACCTCTCTAGTCCCCGGAGTTAACTTGCGTCTTCAGATCTGTTTTTCCTTCTAGTTTATCTCTTTCTGTCTTTGGCAGTTAGAAACTATTTATTTGGGGAGAAAAAAATAATCTCTGAACTGTTTATCAGTTGTTTTATAATTCTCTTCCCTCAGCTTGGAGAATGAAGGGCCAGTGTGACTTACATTCAGGGATCCTGTGGATAAAACATACTTTTGCCACACATAAGTATAGCATTCCATTGCTTAAGGTGGGGAGATTTAATCTAAATCTTAGTGAAATAGAATCTGCTGGACTCCGGATATCAGAATTTCTTTTAAATGAAGCCAGAGGACAGATGAAATCTGATTTTACTTCTTCGAAATGTCTTTGGCTACATTGGGAGATTGAGGCCAGCCGGGACTATATAAGCCCTTGTTTCAAAAAACAAGTTTAAAAAGCACCCAATCTCCTAAAAATACTGAAATAAAAATTACACACACAGAAATATAGACATACATAATGATAACCCCTCCCCCTGTGATCTTTTTTAAAAGTAATGTATTGGGGCAGGTATACAGGCCATTGAATTTTGATATTTTTCTCCTACTGAGTAAGAATTGGGTGAAAATTCTCACTTCAACTACAATGTTACATGATGACAGAAGTAATTTTCTGTGCGAATGTAGAGTGTATCACCAAGTACCCTGGACTCACATGGAAAGGAAAGTGTTAAATATAGAATAACACATTTTTCTAACTTTTTAATATGGTTTACCAAAGAAGGCTATGACTTCTCCAATTTCTATCATTATTTATTTAATATGTGTGAATCCTGCCGCCATCAAGTGATCTCTCCTTGCTCTTCTACAGTGGAGACTACTACAAGGTGTACTTCAGTTCAGAATGTGTTTTAGCACATAAAAGCTCTACAATGCAAGTATACAAGAAGTAAGGAAAATAACAATTGCTTTCAGGTAGCTAATATCTAGCCAAATGATTTCAGTAATCAAACCTAGCCCAACTTACATGGTGATGCCTCCACCTGTTCACCTGAGAGACGGCAGGCTGCCACAATTGTTTCAAAGCAAACAACAGAACATGCCATTTAATGCTGGCCAGCATTGCACAGAGCGTTTAGGCTGCATCTGAAAAATTCACGTTTTTTTTCCAAGATCTGTCTCTAGTATTTTTCTAACTTCAAAATTTTCCACATTTTAATCCACATATAAGCTTGTTGGAAGGGAGAAGAGGCTCTCTTAGCCAGGCACGAGGAAGGCGGTGCCAGAGCGTTCTCATCAATGTGCCTGTTCTGATGTGCTCTGTTCTTCATGCCTGCTGAAAAGACCACCAGACAAGAAAGCACAGACCCTGGCTGTGAATGCCCCGCGGAACATGAGTATATGCAAATGCAGTTAAGCAAACCCGCTAATGTTACAGGCAACTTCAGTGTCAGGGCAGTTTCTCTTTCTATTTACAGCTCACTAAACAAGAATTTGGGCACAAATATGCTTCCAGTGTGCCTAAAAGCCAAGGCCCACAGAAATGAGAATTATTTTTTTTGCCTTCCCCAAGATACTTAATCTAACAAATATATATTCTAATGTATAGAATATATTATATATATATACATTCTAGTATACACATTCTAATATACAATTCTAGTATATACATTCTAATATTATACTCTAATAAATATATATGTATATATATTTATTAAATATCCTAGAGTTTTTCACTTTTACATGTAATCTAAAAATATAATACTTACCTTTGTAGTGGCTGATACTAATGGTGAACTTGACAGAAGCTAGTCACCTGGGAGAGGTACATCTGGGGAGCTCATGAGTGAGTTTACAGATTGGGCTGGATAAGGCAGGAAAACCCACGCCAGTGTGGGCTGCATGAATCTACAGGCAGGGTCCTGGACCACATAAAAAGGAGATGGTGAGCTGTGCACCAGCAGGCACCTCTCTGAGCTTTCTGCAGGCTTCTGCTGCCATTGCTTCCTTGCCAAGAGAGGCTGCATCCCAAGGAGCACAGGAAGAGACAGCCCTGCTTCCGTTAAGTTTCTTTCTGTCAGGCATTTTGTTGCAGCAACAAGAAGATAACTAATATAATATTGAAAAGATCGTACATATTTTATTATCATTATTTAGAAACTTTCTGGTCAAATCAGAATTTGCTTCTGTCATGGTGCTATATAACAAAGTATAACAAATCAAAAACAAAATATTCTGCTCAGTAAGAATTTATATCTGATAATGCTCTATTGCATTTGTTTCACTGAAGCGTTTATCCCACTCAATCAATCGTCTTCTTAGACTAATGTCCTTTTCTTAAGAACACAGGTTCCCCTCAGCACCCTAGATAGTACCGTGGTGCACAGATTTAAGAACTGATCGGTAACTGCTATTCTCAAAAGTATGTTAAAATCATACTGAAGATATGATTAATCATATATATTTAAAAATTAATTTTCAAGATAAGATTGCATCTCATTAATGAGGAAGGCTTAGAAAATACAGCCAACACACTGACATAAGCTAGAATGTTTCTTTTGATTATTGCCAGTAGTAACTACTGTTTAAAAAAGAAAATCCTCCATTTTGATGTCAAAAATCAAATGTTTTTAAATTTGAATTTTAAAAAGTCAATAAGAATTTTTCTATTAATATTCTATAATTTTAAGGCTGAAATCTTTTTATGTTGTGTATTGATATGTGTGCACCTTCATGTATTTGTATGCCTGTATGTGTGAGTTCAGCCTCTTGGTCTCCCTTTGAAGGTATATATGAGCATGTGTGTTTGTTTGTGCATGTGCGTGTGTCATCAGCCTCCTACACTGCTCTTGAGATGATGGGTAATTAATTCATAGTTTACCTTCAGGTTAAAAATGGTACTAGAATTAATCTGTTCTTGCGGTACTTAGGACTGAACCCACTCTATGTTTTTGAGTATAGAAGGCAAATATTTTACTAAGTTAGATAACCAGCACTAATATTATATATTTGAAACAGTCAATATAAAAAGCAATAACTTACCATAAAGTGTATAGACAGATTTCTATAATGTTACATATGTTTAAAAAGGCAAAATTAAGCTATGCTTTTATGGGTTATAATACTGCTCACACTAGCATAGAGGGCATGGGTGAAGGAGGACTGTGGCAAACTTGAAATGTGTGTTGATCTGGGCACTGGTTCTCGGGTTATGTTCCGTTTATAAAGCTGTGTATTTGTAATAAATGTACATTTTCTCCATTACATATCATGTACCAGTAACAATTTTTGAAGTTAAAAAAATAAAAATGCTCTTAGAGCATTATACATGTCACTTAGAATATTTTGCTGTTGCTGTATTTTATAAATTAAAGCAATACTGTCATATTTATAGATACACATAAAATATAGAGATGAATCTTATCACACAGGACAAGGATAATGATTAACCCAGTGTGTTTAAATCCATGTTTCTGTGAAAGCATTAAGAATAATATTGCATACAGCTTAGCTTCCACTAAGACTTAGGTATGGCTTCATGAACTCTTTCCTATAGGACATTTAAACTATCAGGTGATCATCTGATCCCCAAACCATGGCTGTATGTCTCCCAATTCCAGTATGCTTTTTTTGAGAGATGGACCAGATTTTCTTTTCTCAAAAAACAAATGTCCCTGGAGAATGCGTGTGCATCAATGTAACTAAAACCTAATGAAATTTCTGAAGGCTTTAATATATTATTCAAGATCTTTAAAATACTTACATTTGAAAAATGATATAAGTTTCGTACTAAGAAATTCAACTGATCTGGTTTCATTTAAAGTTTAATTTAATAATATTATCAAATAAAAATAAATACTATTAAATAAATTAAATAAATAGTATTACACCAATCAGCATTTAAATTAGTTCTGTGAAACCTACTTAAAGGAATAATAATAATAATAATAATAATAATAATAATAATAATAATAAAGAATGCTGTTCTTAAATGGAGTAAAAGTTTAGGACATGGAGTATGGAAAAATAAAAATATGGAATAAGGAGATATTTACAGATTTAAAAAAAACAACAAGAACTCAGAATGCAAGGCTGATGAGGTACAGTGTGGAGCTGAGTTTGTAAGAACAGTCCAGTACAGAAACATCCTTCCAGCTATGGGCAGATGTGCTGAGACGGAGGAAGCTATTCTGCTCTATGACCTGCTATGACACAAACCTCAGCATCCTAGATTATGTACGAATGGCCGTATCTTATGAGGAATGACATGAGTCTAATGAAAGGTTCCCTGTGCACCATGGCCCCACATCATGTCTCATCACAGACGCTAGTTGTTCGAAAGTTGTTCTGTGAAGAATTCCTCTCCAAATGCAGCTTCACTGTCACACTAGCCTAAATTCTTCATTCTTTCTGAAACCATATCACACCCAGTTCTCACTTAATTTTCCTTCTGCGAACTGCTAGATATGCGAAAGAAAACTTTTATAAGAGACTATGCTACAAGCTAAGCTTTCATTCTTGTTAGATGGAATAAGTAGGTAAAAGGAAAATTATAACTCCTGCATTTTCTCATTGTATTGCTACAATTTACAGAGCAAGGAAAGGAAGATACTCTAAGCAATTAGCTTATCTTCACACACAACAGAATCTGGTTCTGAATTCAGGCCTGATTTACTTCAAAGCAACTAAAACCTCTGCCTTCCAGCACAACCTGGATCTGGAGAAGGATCTGCTGCTACCCATCTGAGAAACACATGAGAACTTTTACATGTGCACATTCCTAAACTGTGTCCAGAGGTGGGACTAGATACCACTGCCCCAGAGCTTTGCTCCAAGCCTCCCTGAAAACTGAAGCTCACAGCTTCCAGCGATGAGCAATGCAAACTAAGCAGTAAGCACAGTATCCTGGAAAGCATATGATTAAGGGCTAAAGATGCAGGTAAATTCAAATCATGTTCCTGTTATTTACTTCTCATCTTTAGGCAACAAAGGGCGTATTTCTGTAAGAGCATAACAGTAATAAGAGAGATATCCAAAGTCTACAGGAATGAAGACATGGCTCAGCAGTTAAGAGCACAGTCTTCCAGAGGACTGGAGTTCAATTTCCACTACCCACACGGTGGCTGGCAAATGTCTGGAACTCTAGTTCCAGGGGAACCCATCGTACCAGGCATGCATGTGGTGTACATATCTGTGCGTGGAAGCGAAAATAACCATACGCATAAAATAAAAAATGAAATATTTTTTAAAAAGTCTAAAATTGTTAAGACTAAAAGAGTCAGCAAATGCTAAACTACCAAGATCACACTCAAACTAGTCTCCTAGTTCCCACATAGCCAATTTACATGTAATCCTGAGATTCTATATTATAATTATTCTCCATCATTACACAAACAGGTTCACCGCAGAGCAAAGTTCACAAGTTGTTTATGCACATCCTCCACAGGGCATCCTCCACAGGGCATCCTCCACAGTGATCAAGGCCTCCCAGGTACCTCGGAGAGGGACAGGATTGTCTGCTACCCATTACTTTAAGAGAATCATGGCAATGACATTCTGAAAACAACATCAAGAATTCATTATCATCCAAATAATACAGGAGTCACTAGAAGAGGGCAGGAACTTATGACCCCCTTTTATTTCCGTCTGCCTTTCCTGTAAGACATCAGATGTACTGTCTGCTGTATTTATAAATGACAGTATAGCTGAGAACAAAAGGAGGGGAGGATTAAAAGATGAAAACCTTAGAAGGGCAAGGAGAAGGTAAGCTGCAAGTCTCTGACTAGGTAGACAAAGAAATATTCCAGTCACCACCATAGTGAAACAGATAAAATCGATGTTCAGTGATTGGTTTCATATTTGTCGCAGATAAAGAAACTGACATTTTCCTATTAACTTTGGAATGAGCCTACTGAAGGCGGCACATCTGGAGCTGCCCTGCCCAGCAGGGGCATAGTTACAGAGCACCGGGAACAAGGACTGTCCAAACCGAGGCATGCTGCCAATGTAAAATGCATACCATTCTTCAGAGGTATGATGAGAAAAGCATTTCCTAGGTGATATAAGCTGAATATTGGCTGAAGTGACAGCATTTTCATTATAGTGAATTAAACATTATTACAATGGATTTCACCAGTGTCTGTTCACATTTTTTTCGATGTGATGACTAGAAAAATCTAAATTACTTATGAGGCTTTCATCTGTGACTTGCATTATATTTCTGTAGGACTTACAGTAAGAATTAAACATATTGCATACAAATAGCAATACATAACAATTACTCTCTTCAGTTTAAACAGGAAGGGCTAAATTTCATTAAGAATTCCACTGACAAATTGCAATTGAGAAACAGATGTTCATGTGATGTTAAGCAGAATGTAATTATCATGTTAGAGAGCTATATTAAACATTTTTACCTTTTAATATCAGTGTCCACAGAGATAAGATTTAAAGAATTGAATCCTGGAGGCTGGGGAGATGGCTCAGTGAACAGGTACTTGCTGTGAAACAGGAGGGATTGAGTTAGTTTCCCAGAACCCTCAGAAGGGCCTGGCATGGTAGTCTGTGCCCGTGACACCAGCACGTGAGGGAGGACATAGGCCATCCTCAGACAGTGTAAGCAGAATAGGCGAGCTCCAGGATCAACGAGAGACACTGCCTCAAAAAAAAAAAAAAAAAAAGGTGGGGAGTGATCCAGAAAGGCACTTGAAGTAGACCTCTAAACTCTAAACACACAGTCAATTGAGAATGGGTGTAGGTACATGCTTCTTAATTCTAAATATAAATGTATATAGATCTTATTTTGATATAAATTCCTCATCTTAAGAGTTTCCCAACTGAGCTGTTTTGAACTTTAGTTATATATCCTAAGTAATGTGGTGTCAACAGAATACCAAAGTACAATATGAACATCTAGGAAGCCTTTCTGTATACAATCCACTGTCATTCACAATATTGGGTTCCTTGCTAACCTCTGCCCAGTACCATCTACCTCCCACATCACTGCTGACTCTGTCTTTGGAAGACGAACTTCCCTCTCGCTGCTGCCTGCTCCGTCAGCAGCTCCCAACATTTAGAGCAGAAAGTCGAACTCTAATGGAGCTGCGGCACCGCGTTCCAGATCCCCTCTACCCGCCACTCCTGAGCGTCCTCAAGACCCACTCTGCTGCTGCAGGTGAATGCCTTGCTCCTGTGAGACCTGCTGCCCTGCTTGCCTGTAGTGCACATAGGCCTTTGGGGTGGCCTTCTCTGTGCTATCCAGGTAGCTGACAGACATCATCACATACCCTACTCACTGTCTTAGATTGTACGATCCTGCTGCCCAACGAAAAACATTTAGAGAGCAAGTAAGTAGGATAAAATTAAGATTAAAAATTTGTTTTTGGTATTGATAGGATTTGACATAGGGGCAGCACTTATATAACCACAAGCTGAACTTGCTCTCAGCTTCTCCAGTGTTGCTTCACCATGTTAATGCTTATAGAATGGTTAAAAGCACTTAAAAAGCCCTTCTATTCTTAGAACGGTCTGTGAGAGAAATCAACACCTGTTAAAAAGATCTTTCTTTCAAAAATAATTTGGTTTAAAAAATAAAAACATAGTATAAGAAATATTTTAATGCTAAATGCACATGCACAGGCTATGATTCTCACACTTAAACACACATGTGCACACCTCCATTTATCCTAAGAGTATGAAATTGCTGTACATATTTTCAATCAAATAATTTGCAATTATAAAACTGCAAAGCAGCTAACAGCACAAGAATGTTGATCTTAAATCCCTATATAACCCCTAAGGACAGAAAGAAAAACAATTCTTGTCATAGGGAGTGGCAGGTTTAGCTAGTTTTGTAATTTTCTTTTTTACAGTGGTAAGAATTTACTAGTAGAGATCCAATTTAGGGAAAATAGAAATATTGGTTATGAAGCAAAGATAGTTTGTATGGATGTATCAGCTAAAGAGTTAGGTTAAAAAGAAATATACTCACTTAGTCACATATTTATATCTACACTACTAACATCTACATTACTATTTTAATGAGCAATCACTTTAAATTCTGTAATGATAAGTCATTTGATTTAAAATGAATTTCATTTTGGAGATTTGGTTTTGACTTGTCATGTTTACTAAAATCCATTACATCATGAAAATGAAATTACAGAATATTATCACATGACAAGAATTGATAAGCATGTTTTCCACCTTTTCAAGTCTGGTTAGTTTCACAAAGAAAAAGCATGACTGAGGCAGTAGGATGGAGGGAAAGGAGCGCAGTCAGGCAGAGGAGGGAAAAGTCTCTCAGCCTGGAAAACAGGACAGTGTGGAGGCAGCTGGGTGCCCGTTTCCTCATATAGAAATTGGGGCTTCAGAGGATCCAGCATTTTCTAAGAGCTAGTGAGGCTGGAAAACCTTCCGGCCCAATCCTGTCAGATGCCACCAAAACCTCTGTCCCCTCTGATCTCAGAACTGCTCGAGAATTGCTGCTTGGTAGGAGCTGCAGCCGATCACGTGGCATTCCTGTAAGAGTTTCCACTACTACTCTAGTGAGCTAGGAAGGCTTTGATTCTGTTGTCGTGCCAGCCCCGAGGAACTTAGGTAACACACAGAGGCTTTAACGTGTTTGCTGAACTCAACTCTTTGGAAGCATTCTATGTTTGTGTGGGGATACTACCCCGTGTTCTGCCTTCTACCTGGTGGTAGTAGAGGCAGAACAGTAAGCTGTCAGTGACCTTTCTCTCTTTCCATTTTGGAGACCAGACTGATAAAATAGGCAGAAACAGTGGTCTGTGATTCTGCTGCCTGGCACTGGTTGTTTGTCCTCCCACATCTTAAAATAAAGTGAAGGAAATCTAAACAGGCTTGGTCCTGTGTATGAAGCCTAAGGCCAGAACCCAGCTAATCCTGCTTAGGTCACAGGCTGCTGCAGAGGGCCGAGTGTTATCAGGGCCGCCTCATCACGTCTGTGACCTTCCTGATACAGGAACACAAGCATCATTCTCAAAAGTGAAGTACTGGGCAAGGCAAGGCTGGGGGTGAATCAGGGGTAAACATGTGACTTCCCATTACTGCAGAATTATTTTAATGTTAACCCTGAGTCTGATTTGAAACTTCCAATAGCGTGCACAGAGCTTTCCTTGCTGCACTAGAATTTGTTCTCTGGCTAAATTCTAAGTCCTCAAATCTGTTCCCATGATAAGTAGAGAAGCAAGTACAGGTCATGTCACTGAGCAGCCCTTCTTTGGAAGCAAAGGCTGCCTGGTTGGGAAACAGCGGAAGTGTCGCTGAGAACTCCACTGCATCAAGCCTTCAGCTTTGTCACTGGACTAAATGTGTAGGCAGATAAGATGCTATGTACCACCTCGTAAATAGGCCTCTCTTCATTTCTATGCCTACTGGGTAAGTTGAGGCACAGGCCATGGAGGCTCCTACTGAAGCGGATTGCAGGGCAATACCGCTCAGTGGGCCACTCTAGCCTTCCAGTGCCCTGAGTGTGCTGTCCCAGGGGACCTGTGGCGGTAACAATGCGGAGGGCACTCAGGGCACTCAAATGATAATTTTTAGTATTTTGTCTGATTTTACGACTTCAAAGAAGCCAGGATAAGCAATTCATTTCTTCTCCTTCTCTTTTACCTTTTCCTTTTTTTTTTTTTTTAAATAAAGGCTCACTATGGAAACTTCATCTGCCTTCAATATTGGTACCCTTCTGCCTCCACCTCTTCAGCACTGGGAATTCAGTCTATGTTACTATATCTAGCCTAAAGCAATATATTTCTAAAGCATAAACAATGGAAGATATTTTCTTTTTTCATCGGAAAAGCATTTTTAGAAGGTTCTATAGCTGTTCTGTGACTCTGCCCACTGCTATCTGTATTAAATAGCTTCTAATCCTTACACCCTCCACTGGCAACTATGATTCAGAGAAGAAAACTTGGTGTCAATGAAGGTTTGCAAGCCTGAAACCTGCTTTTCCATGGGTACATTATGCTGGGTTTGGCGAGGGGACAGTTGTTACCCGCCAGTTTGAAAGTCAGAAGGTGGGGATCAAAGGAACAGAGCATACGGTTAGAACAACTTTACTGAAGATCTATTTTGTGAACAGATTCAGCCTGGCTTGGCCATGACTGCCATGAGAGGTGTGAAGGAAAGCAGGACATGGAGAATAGCCAAGTTTTAGCTTAGTAGCATCATGAATACTGCAGCATTTTCAGAGCTAGGGAAGACCAGTAATAGCTATGAATTTTTTTTTTATTAAAAAAATGCTGAAAGTGAACATTCTACTCTGCATTTGGATTAACCCAACGAAAAGGAAATATTTATACAGAATCCAGTAGAGGGAAATGGTGCTTTGAAAATAGTTGTAATATGGACTCAGTTTTATAATCGGTATTACATACTTAATTCCTCTTACAAGAAGCAAGGATGGATCAAGAAAAAAAACATCAGGCAAGGCAAGCGGTGGTGTGAGCATGCAGCGCATCATGTGTTAAATTGAAACAGCCCCCAAAGTTCAACTTCTTCACTGTTCAAGGAGAAAATCTGCTGCTATGTACTTCAGGATAAAGGATTTGCAACTATATGGTGCTTGAGAAATATGCTATTGCTGTAATTTAACTCACTGTATGTGGGCTTCAAGATGCACAGTGGCATTCCAAACCAACTTTTAAAGAAAATTGCATGGAATTTTCAAGACATCAGGAGTGTTCTGAACAGTTATGCAGAGAAAACGGATTTTTGATAGTTATGAACTCCATTTAGTGCAGCCAGATTGTAGGGAACGCTCTTTTTGCCTCAGTATGTTTAGAATTACTGTTGACAAAGTTTTAATTTAAATTTTTAAGGATTTAAACTGAAGAATATAGGTCAGTGAATTTTCATTCACTGTATAAGTGTCACTACTGGCAGAAAGCAGCTTTGTTAGTGAAGGACCAATTCTGGCCCCAGAATCCATCTTTTCTTCTGTAGCTCAGATTGAGTATGTGTGAGCAGGAATGATTTGGATCTCAGTCAGTCAATCAGTAGCCTGAACATGCACAGCTAGAAACATGCCTGGCACAGAAGAGAGGCTCAGTTCAGAAAACACTAAGTGCATTTGTGAGACTGATCAGAGTCCACAGAAATCACTTATTGCAATCACAAGTTGAAAGAGGTTCCATCTTTCTGAGCAGGTTGTAGATTTATATAGATTTATAATAGTAGAAAATATAGCACATTTCTCCAAAGTATAATTCTACAATTGCCAACTGGTTTCCAATAGTTGAAAGAAATACAATAAATATTTGTAGATTCTGACACATGCCTAACATGTTTAAAAGTGCCTTTCTATAAACCAAGAAAACTCAAGAACTTAAACTAGATTTCTAACCTAAATACTGTCATAAAACAAGACTATGGTATTAAAATAAATACTATTTTGATGAGTGCAAACTAAAAATTTGTATTTTTCATAAACTAATAGAAACAGCTTTCAAATCAATAGTCTATTTAGCAAAAAAGATGAAGATTTTTTTTTTTTTTTGCGGGAAAGCTGCATAGTTCCGTAAAGCACACAACCTTCCATCCATCTAACAACTGTGGGGAAGTGTATTCCTCATTTGTATGCTGTTTGGTGCTTATTGGTCTGCAGAGCCCTCAGCGCTGGCATCTGTCTGTCCTTCTGCAGACTAAGAAATGTGGTGGACATAGGAACATTTCCTGAAATTGCTTTGGTCCCACATACTATCAAAGTAATTAAGTGTGGCAGAAATCTATGGGTCCATGAATTTGGGTTCTCGGGGGCAGCTCTGCAATCGTACAGATTACAAATATGTAAGTAACCAACAATCACTTCCAGTAATAAGTACTAGGCACACAAAGCTCTAACGTGATAAAAAGTCACAATTATTGTGTGAATTTCAGCAAGATTGATAAACTCACCTCTTTTCTTGACATTAAGGAGAATTCTTTAATCAGAATATGAGAGGGAAAAATATCTGAATCTATACTAATTTATAGCATTTTAGAAAGTGAGTCATTTGCAAGCCTTGATTGCAAGGTGTGTTGGAAAGGCAAAGTTGAGAACGAACACTTTGAAGATTTTGTCCAATTTCTTCTGTAAACCAGAGCAGACGGCACGATTCTCAAAAAAAAAAAAAAAAAAAAAAAAAAAAAAAAAAAGCCAAGTACATTTGCCTCGCATAAAATAAGACTGATTACATACAAGCTTTTCATTTATTTTACAGTGCTAAAAATTTTAAGTTCCTTTTTTTTGTGCAAGATGGGCAGCTTGAATCTTCTCTCTTGCTGTGTGTAGCATATATGCATGCTATTATAACATGTCTATATACCGTCTACATCACCCTATTATCTTTCTGTTTAAGAGTATATAGTACTTTATACTATAGGGTCAAAAGAATTTAGAATGTAGAATTTAGAACATTTGCTCCTCATCCAGGTTCAGGGTGTTCTTGCAGATGACTCTTGCATGACCTGCCTTACATGGAGTGACGGCTCCCACATCAGAGCAGTGTCCTTGGGCTCTGACTTCTAAGCGTAGTTTTCCAAGACTGACTGCAGAAGAAATTCCAAATATACAGAGGCAAGGAAGGGGCTGGATCCTATTAGGGGATTATTGTGAATTTTAAAATCTAATAGTAGAACAGAAGAATCTTTATGGGAAGAAATAAAATATCTTCAAAGCAAAACTGTTTTCTTAGAGAAGCTCCTAAAGCCATATGTGAACAAAGAGGAGATAGTAGAAAGAAAGAAAAAGAAAATTGAGTTGTGTGGGGAAAGAGATACTTGAACCTAAATAACTGGGGTGTTTAATAATATGCCAGTATCAATCATCAAAAAGTATGCAACTAGTTTTCTACACATTTTTCAGCATTAAAGAATTATTTAACATATGAAAATACCATGACCTGTAACAATTAAATTACATCTTTGAATATTATTCATTTTACAAGGATAGATACATATTCCAAGTACACAGATATGCACACATGCACCACATACAACATAAACATCATACACCACAAACAAGAGAAAAAACATCAGAACTTCTTAAAGATGGAATGAGCTGTGGTTTGTTTACCCTATCTCCTTTTCTCTGCGCGCTGTCAGTCACATCCTGTGACGGCCATGTCACTGTCAGGATGAGAGGCACAGCACTTGGTACAGCGGCTGCAGCAGCCAGCCCAACTCAAGTCAAACTCTAGAACAGCTGAAAAGTTCAAGCTATTTACTAAATGTCATGCCACAAACCCTAGAAGAGAAACATGTATGACAGATAAACTCTAGGTGATTGAGTCTTAAGAGAATGTTTCAGAAAAAGGGTTAATAGGAAGAGTTGAATACTGGAGTTAAAATTGTTTGCTAGGCCAGCCTTTCTGCACATAAGATAGCTTTGTGAAATATCCATACTACAGAGAACCATCAGGAGGTTCTGTTTTTTGGAAGACAGGAGACAGATGGACTATTCATTCTTGATCTACAGATACAGAATCAACATACTTGATGAGCTTGACAAGTCTGATACCATCCACTTTAGGACACTCTCCAGGTAGACCCACTGTAGTTTTTCCTACTCCTGAGCAGGTCATTTACTTGTGGTTCAATATGTCATATATACTTTGGAGGAAGTAGAAATGCACCAAGTGTTTTACAGACCGTTGGCTGTTTGAATGATTAAACACATTTAGTCACAGTCACTGCAACACAAGGACGTTTGAAAGCTTGTGGAGGAAAGTATGTAAGACTACATAACTCAAAATAGCTTTATACTTATTTCCAAGTGGTTCTGCACAAAAGGTCTAAGCAAAATCTGAAAGGATCACCAGAAAGCCGACTGCGTAGTAAAACTATGAAACCACCTTTCTTTCTTAAGTCCCTTCCCTTTCTCCAAAAGCATGGGCGGCAGCTGTGGATGAGAGACTGGATGGAAGAAACCACAGTTTTCCAGTGTACTGGGCATTCCTGAAGGATGATGCTGGGTCACAGACACTGGGCCTCTTGTGAGGAACACAATACGTTTTAGGCTGGACTTTCTAAGCAGAAAAACAGCAATAGAGGGTTCAGGGTACAATTAGACAAGAAATTCATTAAATAAAAGACAGGTTTTTTTTTTGAAATAATGTCTGAGCCATGAGTTTATCTTGAAGTGAAGTAGATGAGCTGGGTAAATCTTTACATAATGGGTCCCTGTAAGATGAACAGAGGAACCAACATGAAAAAGCTTCCAATCTTTTGCCAAAGATAAGACTGTTTGTTTATCAGTAAGAAAAAAAAAAAAACCAAACTGGCTAAGCTTAAAACTATAGTGAATAAGTTACTGGTCACATCTGAAAGGTGAAATAAACCATTCAGGATTTTGAAAATTTCTTAGAGAAATAATCATGACCTCTGACCTTTTCTACACAAAGACAAGTGAGGGCATGTAGAAGGAGAGAGGGGTCTGATGCCTCTGAGGAAGTCTCATGGCTGCTTCCACTTCCCCTTTCCTCCAAGGCTTCTTATCTCAGGAAAGTATTTACCTTAATACTAAACCCATATGATATTGTAGTTCATAAACTGTGAAGTGGTACCACACCAGATCTCAGCTCCCATATCTGTAGGCTCTAGTATTTGCAGTAACTCTGAAAAATGGAACGTTAAAGGAATTAATATAATGCCTACAGAAAATATCAAATAAACTACAATTATTCTATCATTAGTATGATGGAAGTTGACATTTGTTCTTGGAAGAACTATATATTTCATTAGTAGCTATTACCCAATATGATGTTTCCTTCTCTATAATATATGTTAAGTTGTTACCATGGGAATGATGAATTAAGGCAGGATAAGGCGCAACAAAAATTGGAGCTTCCTCTAAATTTCCAAATAGAAAATTTTCATGAGGTTTCTTCAACATTTGCCTGTGTGTGCACGCCATCAGTTTGCATTTCTGTTCTTTCTTTAGATTAACCAATGCACACAAACTCATCCATTCAGACACCTGCTCCAAGTCTTCCCCAGGGCCTCACAAAAACTTAGATGCCTTCTTCTGCTGCCCCTCTCCAAAATGGTTCCCCAGCTAGTGTAGTCAATGATTCTGTCTTCTCATAAGCCCCTAGATCTTACAGATCTACCTGTTAAACTGATGCCACCATATTGCTTAAAACTATGGAAAGCTTATTAATATATGGCTATTTCTTCTTATCCATGTCTTAATTTGGGGGATCTTTCATAAAGCCCACCAGCAGTGTGCACACTTCATAGTAAAGCTTTGCTGAATGAAACAGTGTAGAATTAAGCCTAGCATTACAAAAAGATTTAATAATCACACAGGGCAAATATCTTCCCAGGCTTACATATTCCTATCACCTCATCAGAGATTATCTCTGCTTTTATAGATCTTTGAACAGAGAACTCATTACCACTCAAGACAGTATTTTCAAGAAGTTATGAACATCAAGATGTCCTTTTTAAATTTTTTCATTGAATACTACAAACCAAGAAGCTGTGTAACAATCATGGTGTTCAGGGTAGGTGTTGCAATGCTGCTTACAAACTACTGTGATAGTACGCTGATGAGAACAACGATGATTCTCTTTGTATTTGTGCTTAGACCATGACCACCATCAACTAAAATGCTTAGTCTGCACAGTAGAAAGCAATGAAATAAAAAAAGTGAGCACATCACAAAAAATGATCCCTTGATTTGAGCTAAGTTTTCTGTATCTATAAAGGAGACTCTTTTAGGGTCCTCCTTGCTCTGTAGCTTCTTTGGGTATCTAGATTTTAGTATGTTTATCCTATATTATATGGTTAATATCCACTTAAAAGTGAGTATATGCCATCTGTGTATTTCTGGGTCTTGTTTGCCTCACTCAGGACGATCTTTTCTAGTTCCATCCATTTGCCTACAAATTTCATGATTTCCTTCTTTTTAATAGCTGAGTAGTATTCCGTTGTGTAAATGTACTACAATTTCTGTATCTGTTCTTCGGTTGAGGTGTATCTAGGCTGTTTATAGATTCTGGCTATTACAAAAAAAGCTGCCATGAACATAGTTGAGCAAATGTCCTTGTTGTATGGTAGAACATCTTTCAGGTATATGCCCAGGAATAATATAGCTGGGTCTCAAGAGTATAGCTATTTCTGAGAAAGCACCAGATTGAATTCCAAAGTACTTGCACAAGATTGTACTCCCACCAGCAACGGAGGAGGGTTCCCCTTTCTCTACATCCTCTCCACCAGTGTTGTCACTTGAGTTTCTGATCTTAGCCATTATGATAGGTATAGGATAAGCATACTAAAAGCTATAGACCAAAAGCTAAACAACAAGGAGGACCCTAAGGAGGATGCTTAATTCTCATTAGAAAGGGCAAACAGAGCAGACACTGAAGCGGATGAAGAAAGAGAACAGGACGGGAGCCTACCACGGGACTGTCCTCTGAAGACTCCACCCAGCAGGGAATTGAAGCAGATGCCGAGACCCACAGCCAAACTCTGGAAAGAGCACAGGGAGTCTTCTGGAAGAAGTATGTTAGGGGGGAATAGAAAGACCCAGAGAGAAAAGGAGCTCCACAAGGAGACCAACAAAGCCAAAAGTATCTGGGCCCAGGGGGTCCTGCAGAGACTGATACATCAACCAAGTACCATTCATGGAGAAGACCTAGAGCTCCTGCTCAGATGTAGCCTATAGGCAGTTTAGTCTCCCTGATAAGTGGAGCTAAGGCAATCTCTGACATGAATTTGGTAGCCTACTCTTTGATCACTTCCTCCTTACCAGGCCATAGAGGAAGAAGATCCAGGAAATCCTGATGAGATTTGATAGGCTAGGGTGAGAGTGCACTAGGAAAGAATCAGGGAGGGTGGGACAAGGGGGAGATGAGGGAGGGGTCTGCAGTCAGGATACAAAGTGAATAAATTTAAAAAAATAAATAATAAAAAAGAGACTCCTCCATTAGAATGTAAGGTTAAAAGCAGCTAATTAAAATTAAATACAGTACTTCCAAATTCAAAAGTAATACAGAAAAGAAATGTTGGAAAGTTTATACGTTAGATAATAGTTATGTTAAACATAGAATTACAGCATTCGGTTATAAAAAGTTAATTTAAAACAATATAATATATGTAGGTGCTTGGAGGTGTAAGACCGTTCATGTGCCATAATCATACAAACAGGTTTACTTACTTTGAAAATATGGGTTAGGCTATTTCTAACTTAACAACTCTACTGAAGGCAAAGTTCTATTCAGTTAGTTATGGTAGTAATTTCTTTCACAGAGAAAATTTAATTTAAAAATTTTTAATAGCTAAAAGAATTAAGTAAACTTAACAAGGATGAAAAATACTGAGTCAGTATATAAATATTTCCTTTGTACTTATGAGAAAAAAATCTATTAAAATATGTAACACATTTAAAATAGTAGCAAATGTATACAATATACAGAGCAATCTTGGAGTAGTATTTCACCAAAAGCTATAAAGCATTGCTGATAGAAATTAAATCATAAATACTATATATGTTAAGAGGATTCTTAATATTGTTAAGACAGTGGTTCTTCCTTCAACAGTAGTATGGGTGAAGAAGTATTTTTAAAAGTCTTTGTCACTAAATCTGAATGTTGTACTTTATTACCAAAAAATGGCATAAACACTGTGATTGTTCCATCTTCTATTTCAAGGGAACCTAGCTACAGTCTTGGGGTGACTTAGTAACCAGGAAAGAAAATAAAGAATTCCTTTGCTCCAAGAAAACAAAAGTATTTTGATAAAGTTATAAGTAAATATTTCAGGGCAACAGAATGGCTCAGTAGGTAAAGACATTACAAGAGTTGGGTCCTATGGACCCACATAGCAGAACGAGAGAATTGCCTTCCATAACTTGTTCCCTGAACATTGTAGTACACACACACATACACACACATGTGGAATTTTCATTCATTCATATTCCCTTGTTCTCTTCTTGTGCCCCTTTCTTTCAAATAAATAAATGTACCAAATTTCAGGTGAGAAATCAGGTCCATTATTTAGAAGGAAAGAGATCAGATATCTTCTAAATGCAGCAGAATGAAGAATAAAGTAAAGAAGTAGAAACAGAGAAAAATTTCTAAATGGACATATAAAAATGAGAATTTCCGAAACAGAGGTTTTGGTAAAGCAGTACTATTCCGCAAGGAACAATGAGTGCTATTTATATTTAAATAATAGAATGGGAAATGAGAATAATAACAGTAAGCAATAAAGTATTCTTCTTGACTTGCAAATACATGTTCTAAAGCTCTTCTCTGTCACTTTACAGCTATTACAGTTAGTCCTGCTGACAAAGAGAGGCGCATCTTACCCAGCAATCTTGGAGCAGTTTAAAGTACAATTTAAACTGAAACAAAAAGAAAAAGCTAAAAAGTTGTTTTAAATGGAACATCACTGTAGGTAATACACACCTAATAATACGAAAAATAAGACGATATAATAGGGGTAAATTGATTTTTGGTTTAAGACTTAAGGAACGAGAGGCATTTTTTGCTGTGGGTCTTGCAGACCTTGTTTTTCTTTTATCTCCCTGGCATCATTGCTTGGATAATGTATCCCAGATTCTAATTTGAGTTGACTAACAGCAAAACAGATCTGCGATCCCAAGAAAGGTTCAGGAAGGTGCAGCCCATTAATCTTTCAAGAGTGGTAGAAGGTCAATATGGCAAGCGTGAAGCACGGGGTATATCAAAGCAAAGATTAGTCTCACCAGAGCACCGCTACCATTCTGCTTGCCTGGGAGAGAGCTGTACTGTCATCCTTGCCCCACAGCACCAGGGCAGCCCTGGCCTCCCAGTGCTCCTACGATGCGCTTCCGGGGAGGGGAGCTAACTGCACCTTTCCCACACAGAGAACAGGGCCTGGCACACGTGCGTGTTCACCTTCTATGCTGACAGAATGAATGTATATCAGACCTGTAACTGTTAGGTCAACTGAAATGACAGCTTTCATGATAACAGGGGCACAGCACAGGCTTTTGTTTGGGAAACCCTCTGTCTCAAGTAAACAAAAAGTCTGGTGTGCCTTACTGTCAAGTTAAAGTGTCCCAAGTCAGAGAAGTAATGTGACCGAGAGCAATACTTAGCAGGTAAGAAAAGACACAGGAGAGCACTCCCAGGCTTCTGAGAATAGCAGGAGTGGCGTGGGGTGAAGCAACAGAGGAGCTTGTGGAGAGGCACGGAGTTGAAGCTACTTGGCGGGGAATGCTGTTCAGCAGTGGAGTCAAGGCCCTGAGCTTGACTCCAGAACTGAAAAAGCAAGTCGAAACACAGTGCTGCTGGAGGTGTTGGTGACCTGGAGCTCCCTAAGCTATAATGTGAGTAGGTAAGTGTTTACAGCCCTCTTTACAGGCTACTTGATAGTCTGAGAATGGAAATAAAAAGACATTTTTCAGAGTATACTTTTAAGGATCCTCAGGAATGCTAAAGTTAAAAAAAAAAACATGCTAACAACTCTCCTGTAACCTGGGTCTCTTTTACAACTGTCCCCTGACACAGGGGTTACAATGAAAACCTTCACTGTGGAGACACTAATGGAGAGAAGAGATTTGCTCATACATTCCATTTATTTTGTCTGATGGCATTCTGAGCTGCCAGGATAAGGGCTGGTTCTGACCTCTGAGCAGAAGATGTGCAACAAGGAGTAGGAACCATTTTCTTAACTGTCAGAGACACTTTTCTGAATGAGAAGAATTTTCAATAGTAATCTTTAAAATAAATCAAAAATATATTAGCTGACAAACCATCCTAGAAACACAGAAAGAGATACAAAAACTAAGAGTAAGTTTTTAGGAAGAAATACTGAGAAGAGAGAGGAAATAAACTCAGCATAGGGATGGGACTTGAGTATGCCCAGCTTTTGCTGGGCTGTTCTTTCTCTTGCTGCTACTCGCTCAGGTCTGGAAGTCATGGAGGCAGCCATAGACTAACACACCTTCAACTTGTAACTATGCTTCCCACAAACAGGAGGCTACACCTGAAGAAAGTGTGTGTGTCGGGTGATTTCTAAGAACTAACCATTACTGAGTGGATGATATAGCAGTGGGCACTACCCAGTACTTTCTATTCATTTTCACTCCCTCCTGTGGGACATATTATGTGGCTTAACAGACGGCAAAACTAAGAGATTAAGCAACAGAACACCAGAGGAAAGTGTAACTATAGCCAAACTTCCTGAGTTTCAGCCCCATCACCGCCTCCCTCCAATCTGTTCAGTGACAGGGGAGTGACAGCACTGGGCTTCTCTCAGGGACCATTTCCCAGGCTGCATTTCCCATACAGATGTTTCTGACTTACTGACTTGTATATGAATTGCTATGCTTTACCATAAAGATCTATTTAATTTGGGGCAGCTAGAAGCTTATCAGTATGATGGTTTTCTGCATGACAACTGTATCACACATCAGTTTAAACGAACATACCTTTGTAACAGCCTGCCTAGGTGCTGCTAAGCACTACAGCCACATTTGACACCTGTGAGGATCTTGTCAAAGATCATAAAGAAACACCAGGTGAGCTGCTTCTTCTGAGCCAGTGCATCCTGCTACACTGTTAAAAGCACCCTCTTAACCACCCAAAGCAGGCCCACACCTAGTAAATAACATAGCAAGAAGAAGGAAGAAGGAACACAATCACTTTGAACATGGGTAAAGGAGAAATACGTATTCACCAAAAGAACGACATCCCTTAAGGATAAAGTATACCTAAAGGGGGAAAGGATGGGACTGGGAGGGGAGGCAGGAGGGAGCTACCGGGGGGATACAAAGCGAATAAAGTGTAATTAATAAAAATTAAAATAAATAATATTAAAAAAAAAGAAAGAAGGGGGAGATAGTAAGACCTGAAGAGGACAGGACCTCCACAAGGAGAGCAACAGAAGCAAAAAATCTGGGCACAGGGGTCTTTTCTGAGACTGATACTCCAACCAAGGACCATTCATGGAGATAGCTTAGAACCCCTGCACAGATGTAGCCCATGGCAGCTCAGTGTCCAAGAGGGTTCCATAGTAAATGGGAACAGGGACTGCCTCTGACATGAACTCAGTGGCTGGCTCTTTGATCACCTCACCCTGATGGGGGAGCAGCCTTCCCAGGCCACAGAGGAAGACAATGCAGCCAGTCCTGATGAGAGCTGATAGACTAGGATCAGAAGGAGAGGAAGACCTTCCCTATCGGTGGACCTGGGGAGGGAAATAGGTGAAGAAGGGAGAAGAAGAGCGATATTGGGAGGGGAGGGAGGAGGGAGCTACAGGGGGGATACAAAGTGAATAAATTGTAATTAATAAAAATTAAAATTAAAAATGTCTAATTTTAAAGCAGCTTCAATAGTCAAATAGTCGTTCTGATTTGGTTGGATATGTTCATCACTTATACACAATCACAGAATCTCTGCTCCTGTCCCACTACCTAGAAATTCCTCTTTATCTGGTCTTCAACATGGGTCACATACTCAGGAGTTTTTAAAACCCTGCAGGCTCTAATATGCAGACATTGCAGAGGGGATTGAGAAACATCCCCTCTGCAATTCAGAGACACAAGTAAACTAAGCCTTGGAGGTAAGGTTTGAGCATATTGTTACCACATAGGAGAAAAATATTACAAAAACCTGAAATATTGAAAAGAGCCAATGTCAAAAATTACAGGAAGTGCAACAAACGAAAGAACAGCCCCAGGACCTAGGACAGGAAGGTGGCGGACCTTCTCCAGTGGATCTCGCCTCTGTTCGTCCTCTGACAGGAAAGCCGTGCTCTCAACCAATGCATACCCACTGCTCACTTGACTGCACAGTCAAGTGAGAAATCAGTTCTCTACTTCACAAATAAACGAGTTTCTTATATGTGAAGATACTTCCTTAAGGTCAAGATCAGATAAAAAGTTTAACCTTAGATTTTTCTCAAGCCCAACACCTTTTCTTTTCCCTGAATCTTCTGGAACATTCTCTGCACTTGCTGAGTTAAATGTTACAAGATGGACAGGCACTTTGTTATGAAACAAACAAACAAACAAACAAGTCTCCCAAACACAGTATAATTTCAGTGACAGTTTTCAGTGCAGAGCCTCATACGAGTGCATGGAAAGGAGAGGGAGCCTAGTCTAGCTCTCTTGGTGATTAGTACTAGGACAACTGGCAGAGCCAGAGAAAGGGGAACATGGCATGGCTGAAGGAGAAGAGGGTGGTTAGCAAGAAACCTATGGAGCACATGTATCTGCGCATTTGTGGAGGAGACGCTCCAGGCCTCATAATCAGGAGCGACAGGGTAATCTTTACAGTCAGGTGTCAGTCTCACCTCAATATGCCAGGTGAGGCAAGAGACTGCAGAAAAGGAAAGAGAAAACAATGCATCTTTACAGGATTTAACTAGGAAAACAAAACAACTTGGAAGCAGCATGCTCCAAAAGTCTGTACAAAAAGTATTGAAAATATGAATATTTCTTAGGGTTTTTTTTGAGGAAGTAGCTATAAATTAAGTACAGAGTTTCATACATGCTAGGCAAACAATACATCAATGGGCTACATCCCCAGCCCCTACATTGTCCTGTTGGGGCTTTTTAATTTTCTCAATGGCAAACTTGGGATCTGACAGTGTACCAATCTCTTCCCCAGGGCAGGTCAGCATGACATCCTAGGATTGGAGTTACAGCAGATAGAAAAGTGAACAATGGAAGCCTTAATGTGATATTAATTTCCCTCAAGACAGGAAACAATTAAAGTTTAAATAAACAATCTAAACAGTCAGAAAAAGGAAACACTTCTCTCTTATATAATAAAAAATATCTGACTGAAACTATATATAGGCTAGTTACATATTTATAGGAAAAAAGTAAAACACAAAAATACAAGAAAGGCTGGGTTATTCACCTATTTCAACAGGGTGAGTGCACACTCTTATGACAGAGTTCACAAGATCTATTTAAACACTGACATGCCTTAGACCGCTGGTACTCCATCTCTCTTACAGTGGCCATTCTGATGATGTAGAGACTCGGCACTAAGAAGGCTTGCCTTCAGAACATCAGACACACATCTTATGTAGTACGACGTGAGTGAGGGAACTAAATATACTGACTTTATTAGTCCTATTTATGGGATCAGACATTTAATTGACCTGAAAGTCATTTCCATTTCCCTGCTCTTTAATCCACATTCTTTAATGCTGTCTGTGTAGGTGCATCTGTGCGGTGAGCTCATGCATACATTCACTCTACTGTGATTTTTAGATTATTGTTTCTTTCTCCTTTTATTTTTGTTGCATCAGAATCGGCATAAATGAACACAAACTGTCTCTCTAAGATAATTCTTGATTTCTCTCTAAATAACTTTTGATGACTTTTAAGAGCTTTACTCACCTAAGGGTAAGGGGTTAGGACAAAGGCTTGTAACATACCATAATCGGTGATTTTACAGGACACCAAGTACAGCTCTTTCAGGTTTTGTCCCTCCTTTGCAATGACCTCCACACACCTGAAACACACAAAGTGGTGGTGTTACACTCATACATCCCAGTTAAATTCATGAATCCACAAGACAGGGTCAGTGTGTCATGAACACCTCTGCTTTCAGCACACTTCACTGCAGGTTTTGCAGGAAGTCTTAGAGTTCCTGCTTTCAAGTTAAGTGCGCTAACCCTAAATGGTTCTATTACATCTTTTAAAACCCAAGAGATGGGAAGAAGATATTCCTTTAAGAACACTGCAAATTTGGTTACAAAAAGGTGGTAAGCCAGCCCATGTGATATAATGAATACATCATTTATATAAAATTACATCAAATAATAAACCCAAATTGTAATATATATGTGGGTAGATATTTCAAAGAAATGATAATTATTCAAAGTTTGATTATTTTGAATTTCAGGATAAAATTCTGAAGACATTTCATTCTACATACAATCTAAAGTTAAAAAAATCTATAACTGATAAAGAACATAAAACTTGAACATACAAGAACATTCACTTTAATGTTTCAGGGGCTAGAAAAATGGCTCAGCGGTTAAGAACACTGACTACTCTTCCAGAGGACCTGGGTTCAGTTCCCAGCACTGACATGGTAGCTCACACCTAACTGTAACTCCAAGATCTGACACCCTCACAGAGACATAAATGTGGGCAAAACACCAATACACATAAAAATAAATAATTAGAAATGTTTCAATTTTAATATTTTAAACGAATTGCTAGACTATTTTAATTATACAGTTATAAAATGTTTTAAAAATAATTTTTGATTTTCATTTAAATTAAAACATTTCTGCTTACAGCCTTGGCAGAACTTATTGAATTTTAAAATAATGATTACTCACTACCTATCTCATAGCTCAGTTTCCTATACTATCAGACAGCTGTCCGGTCAGATGACACACAGGCACAGGTGCCCTTCAATGCGGCCCCTGCTTAATCTGTATAGATAGCAGTTAAGTAAAAGGGTAAAAAGCAAAAAGAGTCATTAACCTTTCCTAGGAAGTAAGGTTCAAGCAACTCGATACCTGTGTGTACAATCCATCAAAACTCACTTGGCATCTATCTCTGTCTTTCGGATATTTCATTTTCTGCCTGGCTTATTTGTAGGTATCTTCAGAAAATGTCAGGGAATTTTATATAATTTTATGCCATGTAGTTCATCGCTGAAGGTTATATTAGTAGGAAAGACAGACTTTTCTTTGTGGCACTTTTATGAAATCCTGTCCTAACGGCATGAGAAGCACTTCATGTCTCCAGGCACCCGAGTAACCAGGTAACCAGTCCTTTTTGGTTATTTTATATGAAAATATTTATGACTAAAACAGATCTGTTTTCTATAACATTGACAATAGAGAACTTAAAACAGCAATACAATAAAACTGTGACTGGCATGGATTATTCTGAAGGGAAACTTTAAAGACTGTTTTCAAATCTTTTGGCTTTAATGCAATGTTTTAGTAAGTTCATAAGAGAGAAATGCTAAAAGAAGAAATGAAACAATTCAAAGCCCAAATATTATGTACAACTTAAAATGAACTTTCTCATGCTAAGAATGAAAAATAAAATCCATAGATTACAAAATCCTAATGATTTAAAATTTATTGAACACTTTCTATATAGTGAAGAGACATATTTTATCCTCCTTATTGGATTAAAAAAAAGTTAATCCAATATGTTGTGGCGGTAGCAGGTGAAAAAAAATCCAGTAATTGCATTTTGTTCTCATGTTTCATACAGAGTGTTCAAAATGCCTAATTCTGAAAGACACTAAGGAAATGCAGTCTCTTGTCGTATTCCTCTTCAATCTATACTGGATGTGCCACAAGCATATTCGATCATTACAGATTCACAGAGGGCTGGAGGTAGCCGGAAACAGAAAGCATGCTACTATAACAGAAAATCAAGCACTGCTTCCATGAACAAAACCAGCATAGAAATAAGACAAGCCCCTGATGACAACTGCCCAGGGAGCAAGCACCGAGGTTCCCCCCAAATAACAGAGCTGCAGACAGGATGTAAGGATGGTTGTGAGCAGACAGTGCAAGATCAGGTAGCCTGCCCAAGAGGTAACACGTGACTATAATCATTCATACTAGGGAATGAGTGGAAAACCTAAGTGAAGGTCACATTGTCCTCACGAAGAATCACCTATTGTTAAAGGCTTAGTCACACAACTTTCCATATTTTAACTGTCCTTCATTGCAGCCAGTGAAGGCAGAGTCATGTTCATCACAGAATGATCCCTGGAATAAGACCTCATGGGGTAAAAAAACAAACAACAAAACCAAATGATTCCTTGAAGGCTTTAAATAAAAAAATTAATTTAAAGTCATCCACTGATGTGATATTTGATGACAGTATTTTTAAGTTCCATAACTCTAGGCTCAAATTCTTAATACAATATTGAAACAATTGAGTAATGAAACTAAATAGCTAAAGCAGTACTGACCTGAGAGCTGAAAATGGGGTTGGTTTGTATTATCCTGTTATTACAAACTGGTTATTTTGTTAGCTATTTAAGGTGTTCTCCCTCCTTTTCCTTTTCTTTCTTTCTCCCTTTCCTTCCTTTCTTTCTTTCTTTTCTTTTTTTTTCAGAAAATAAAGTATATCTCAGTTTCAATGGAGGGAAAATATGCAGCACCTCACATCCCTGGTGAGCTTCTGAAGATTTGTACTTCTGTCCAGTGTAGCTTCTCAGGCAGCATTAGTGACAGGTCTTAATGAGAGACCAGGGGAGTGACTTTCCTCAAACTTTTATAGACCATTCCAGAATACATTCAGACGAAGCACTACAGTACCACACATGTCTACAAAGTACACTCACCCTTTCTACAAAGACTTGTTATGAACACACTCATCTCATTGTAGAGAGTGTGTATGGGAGTCGGGGAGTGGGGATGTACGTGTACCAAATAGCACACAATAAAAATCATAGAGATCTGCATGACAGGTACTTATGAAAACCTGACGGGATATTTTCAAGCACTTTTAAAAGCTAAAAATATTTTCAAAGTGATAATCTTCGATAATCCTGAGCAGTGTGATGGAAACTTAAATGACATTAAAAACCTATACTTCTCCATTCCTGTCCTTATTTGTATACATTACACAAGAGAATGTTCTGTCCAATGTGGTGAGAAAATTACATCAGTACATAAGGGTAGGGCATGAGCATTTATAAAATATTTTCTCCTCTTCTACACTTTGTTCCAATCATTCCAAAGGACAAACCTCTGAATATTATATGACAAACGTTCTACATAGATCCAGAAACTCTCATGACAATATAGGAATTTAAAAGAGGGGACTACTAAGTCCTTAGGGCAAGGAGAAAGATAAGGGGTAAATGAATAGCATGGAAAGAAAATGACATAATGGAAAAATGCCAAAGAACATCAGAACCCAGCTAGGCCAACTACGCCATGCCCCCCCCAACCCCAAGGCTCTGAGAACTCACAGGGAGGCATGTCCTTAACAAGAGGAGAGAATGTCTGAGGAGACAGCCCCAGCCTCACCTGTAAGGAAAAGGAACAGGCGCCTACCTTGGCTGGCACTTGCTGCAAATTGCAGTTCCCTGTAAACATTTTCTTCTAGACCAAGTGTCTTTAGTCCATTTAGACACTCTTTGGTTTATTCTGAATTGTCTGCCCTTACATTATTTCTTGCTTTTATGCTTTGGCAGGGGGGTAAAGAAAAAAAAATTAAAGTCTTACTATTGTAAATTACTGAGTAACAGCTGTTGAGAATGAATATATATATATAATGTATATATTCTCTCTTTCTCTCTTTTAGAATAGAGAAAAGTGCAAAAAAAAACCTGTTTTAGATAGTCAAAGCGTCCAAAATTATTTTTGATAATTTTATACTTACTTGCTTTTGAGAATGTTCTAAAATATACCTGAAACATTTTTTTAAATTTAAAACCTGAAGGTTATTTTGTGAGCTATTTAAGGTGTTTTCCTTCTTTTTTTCTTTTCTTTTCTTTCTTTCTTTTTTTCAGATTATAAAGCATTTCTCAGTTTCAATGGAGGGAAAAAATCTGTCTTCTTAGCAATAGACTCCTAATTACCTGATTTATGTGAAGGTTAAAGGTTAATGAATTAAGCTGTGTAAGCTTCAAACTTATCAAAGGAATTCAAAAGAGCCTTGAATTATGGAAAACAATGACCCATTCTACATACATACCAAATTTTTATGTTTTTTGTCTCCTCCTCAAAAGGCAGAACATGGCATTAGTGACAATTGAAAAGAACTAATGAGGAAATATGACTACACTGTGTGCAGGAGGAGCATCCTGGGAGACCTTGTTACTGTTTGTGATGTGTTTCAAACCAGAAAGAAGCTAATTGGAGCTGCCAGACACTGGTTTGCAAATCTTACTTTAAAGGACAGGCTCAATCACCTTCGAGGTGTGAAGAGAAATATCCCCATTACAAATGCATTAGTACAGGGCTTGGTGGAGTTCTAAAGGCACTTTGGGATGTTCTCTCCCAAGCCATACTCCTATTTGAATAACAGACATATATTTAAAGAGAGAAAATTGCAACAAGACAAAAAAAAACAGCTCAGATTAAAAGGAAGAAAATGTAGAGAGAGTGGCATAAAGAAGCTGGTGAATGAAAGACTCCGTGTTTAAGGTTGAATAGACATGGAGCGGGAACCTAACAACTCAAAACACACCACAGAGTGTCTATCGAAGAGATCTCGAAATAGACCTGGATTTCCACCATTCGAAACTAATGAAGCTCATAAGTAAATCTACACTGTGTGTCTGTGGACAGGCAGACTGCACTGCATGCAGGGGTACACACACACACCGGGGAAAGGAATTGAAGCCCATTATAAGGTCTAAAGCATGAAGCGAGGCAGAAATGAGGCTCCTCTGTCCTACAGAAGGACGTCCTGCTAATTCACAGGCGGGCTAGTTAAGTGATACCAGAGGATGACAAAACACAATTTGGCACCTGAGGAAAAGCATAATGGTGTCAGATTGATTCTTTTTTAAAGTCTGAAATCAAGTTTTGCTGAAGAGTGATCTGATCACATTGGACATGATTTACAAGGCCCCCATGCCTTCGGAAAATGTGAAAGACTGCGAGGCTTAAGGAAAGGAAATTTACAAAAAATACTTATGTCAATTAATTTATGCCTAGCATATTTTCCCATTAATGAATAAAATTTGAGTGTTATCTTTGTAGATCTTTTTTCTAGTAACAGGATAGTTCAGCCTTATAGAAACACAGTAATATAGCTATTTTTGTCTTTAGGTTAAACAACTGAACTAGATGGACAAAGAAGATATCAAAGGAATTTGATATATGTCATCAAGGTGATATATTAAGAACACTTTGTATTTCTCCATATTTTTTCTTGTGAATACTTTTCTACCCAATGCCAATAAATGCAGAATAGCAAATAGAAACTCATGTTAAACTTTTATAAACACTTGTGGAAATATTCTCATAGAAGATACATAAGCTGATTTTTTAAAAGATTGATTTGCAATTAAAATACTAACTCATTTGCTCAAAGAACATTCTTAATATACCGCAGGGGTAGAAACTAGGAGTGACATGAAAAATGTCACCAGCTCCACTAGTTAGCAACAATTATCTCGGGACACCAATTAAAGTTCTCCCTTACCAAATGTCATTCTCTAGAAAGCAAGTAACTGATTAGTGAATCTGAGAGCTGTTTAGGTAGACATTTCCCATTTAAATGGTGGCAGACTCATGTCCATTCTGTCCCAGAGGAAGGGAGTGAAAGGTCACAAAAGGACCATTGTAAGAAACGTTCCTGTGGTTTTTATACAAGGGAAGTGTGTCAAAAACCCTTTCTAGGGGTTAGAGACTTGTGAGGAGGGGAAGGCGGAGCTCATCGGTAACTGCTGCTTCTTCCCTGGTGCAGCTCACTGGCCTGAAGGACTCTCAGCATCAGGCAGGTTTCTTCATGTGAGTTACAGCGAGGAAAGAACAATACAGCAGCAAAATAGAATCTCCCAATGTATTTATAAATGGCATCACAAACAACTTCAATGGCATATAGTTGTCCCTACCCATACATCCAAACATGCTTTAATTGAATTTAAATGTCTACTAGGATATTTAAAAGACTCTTCAGGCAGAGTAAGGCCTACATGTAAACTGACACTTGCCTTTCAACTACCAAGAATCAAAATGGCTGATGTTTGTCTAAGGGGCAGAAAAGGAGAACTAACTGGCTTATAATAACGCTGGTATTAATGTTTTGGCCATTATTCAGAAATATTTTCAACTGAGTGATTGCTCTGTCCTTTTTACCACAACCGCATTAACAAACTGGGCAAACTTTTGTGATGCGTCCATAGAGCAAGCAGGGGTGGAAGCTATGCTAACTTCTACTTATTTAAAATCCCCATTTTATCAAATATAGAGTGTGATCAAAGCAAGTTATTACATAATGGTGAACATAAGGCTTGTAACTGTGAAGAACCAAGTACTGTTTACTTTTTATTAATGTTAGTATTCATAACCATAAATGGAGAACTGAAACTATGTTCAGAATTACTCAGGCTCAAATAGAGTCATTTTTTCAGGGTAAATGGAAACACTAGGAAGAAAGATAACAACAACAACAAAAAAAAATTAAAGGAGAGATTTCCTCTAACAAAGATCTTCCAACTGTTTTTAAATATAATAGCAATAATCAGGTTTTATTATCACTGCCTTTTGAGGTATTCTAATTAGACTTTATTTTTTTTCACTTTTTAAAAACTTATTACAATTTATTCACTTTGTATTCCAGCTATAGCCCCCTCCCATGTCCCCTCCCAAACCCACTCTCCCTCCCTCTTCTCCTCCCATGCCCCTCTCCTAGTCCACTGATAGGGGAGGTCCTCCTCTTCTTCCATCTGACCCTAGACTATCAGGTCTCATCAGGACTGGCTGCATTGTCTTCCTCTGTGGCCTGGTAAGGCTGCTCCCCCCTTCAGGGGGAGGTGATCAAAGAGAAGGCCACTGAGTTATGTCAGAAACAGCCCCTGTTTCTCTTACTAGAGAAAGGAAAATGCAAATCAAAATGACCCTGAGATTCCATCTTATACCCATCAGAATGGCTAAGACCAAAACCTCAAGTGACAACACATGCTGGAAAGGATGTGGAGAAAGGGGAACCCTCCTCCATTGCTGGTGGGAATGTAAACTTCTACAATCACTTCGGAAATCAATCTGGTGCTTTCTCTGAATATTAGGAATAGTGCTACCTCAAGATCTAGCTATACCACTCCTAGGCATATATCCAAAAGATGCTCAACTATACAACAAGGACATTTGCTCAACCATGTTCATAGCAGCTTTATTCAGAATAGCCAGAATCTGTAAACATCCATTTAATATTTTTTTCACTGGGAGAGAAATATAGCTGTATGGAAACAGTGATTGCTGAAAACCTTCTTTAATTAATTTATTTTTTTAATTGTTGGTTGAGGAGCTCCATTAGTTCACCTTCAAGGACTGGAAGAGAGTCCAGATACTCTGCAGCTTGGGTGAAGCCACCATTGGTGCTATCCTCCGGTGTCCTCACAGTTCAGCACAGGGAGCAAATGAAAAGATCTTATCCGACTATATGTTACACAAGTTTACTATGTTGATTGAAAGCCTAGACACTTAATAAAACGAAAACAGACATCCAAAGGCTCTAGCCCTATTACCCCCTGGGATGAGCTGCCATCCTCCAGAGAGCAATCCTTTTCTTGCAAAAAGTTGGGGCAATTCTGGCCAGCTCAACCATTCCCTACAATGATAGCTAAGCAATATCAACTACAGTAATGCCAGCAATATTTTAAAAGTATTTGCCAGGCTTCTGACTTACCAAAATAAAAAGTATTTAATCTATGCAGAGGCAGAGCACAAAATACCTGAGTCATTTGCATTTGCATCAAATAGCTATTTTATTTTGACTCCTCTTTTAATTTAAAATGGCTGATTTTTATTGTAGTGGATGGACGAAGCATCTAGAAACTGAGATTCAAGCCTCATTTAGGAAAGAGTTAAGCATGCCCTCACCCAAAGACAACCGCAACTCTACTATGCAGTGACTAATTGTCTCTTTACACCACTTTCCGGGAGTCGGCCCACCCTTCACAGGAGTTTTGTGAAACAGCCAAAGATGGATGTTCAACACAGACCTCCCTTGACCTGTGTAATCAATGAAGCAACTCTGAAAACACACTGACAAAAGGTTTCCATCTCATTTGGGAAGGCAGAGGGTCTCAGAAGACTGAGAGGTAAAGACAAAATGCACATATTTAAAAAAAAAAAGGTTCCCCACCTTTGCTAACAACAATTCTAAACATCCCAAAACACTACTCAAAATTTTGAGGAAACAGCTGCAGTGATACCAAAAAAAAAAGTAGTTTTCAAGGAAAGTGAACAGTAATTTGGTACCCTTACAGCTTGTCATTAGCTTTGATAACAAATAATAAGTGGGCGTGGCTCCCGCCGAACATGCTCCCTATGCACTCAAGCACTCCGCCACACTACTCTCTGTGGTTGACTTCTAGGCCTAAATGACTTTCTGGCCTGTCCAAAAACTAATGCAAGAGCTCTTAGAGGTTATTTTAAGTAGAACTTATATACAAGTAATTAATCCTGAAGATAGGAGAACCGAGGAGGCTAGGCATCTTCTTAGTCTCTAAAACAGAAGCAGTTAAGGAGGCCAGTCTAGATTGGGCATCACAAAACAGTGGACGCATGCTTTCAGAAAGAGGAAGGAGAAGATTGCACAAGGCAGAGACATACATGAGCTTCATCTTACTGGAGCCCAGTTACACTGAAGTCAGCCTCTGCTACTCCCAGATCATCACTTCTAAAAACACAGACTTGCTTCCAAGCTCTGGACTGCCACAGGTCTGCTGCCAGGTTCTACGTCACTACACGCTAATGCTCCTGTCAGAGCTGAGTCATCTTTGTTCTAATATTTATAGGAAAGAAGGGCAGTAGGTTATATCTGATGATCTTAGCTATTATATTTACACAACCAGAAAACATTTTACTTAGCAGAAGTAAAAATATATATATACTTATAACTGTCCATATACTTCTATTAGTGAAAACATTGACATCAATCATTAATTTCTTCTGACAGAAATGTAGTTCCAATAAAATGGAGACAGTTGAATTAATTTGATGTGTATTTATCTGAAGGATGGGGAAACAAAGCCCTCTGCACCTGCTTGTTAGCATTCAGTCTGTGCAGAAGGCTTGGCTCTAGAAACGCCAGGGAAAGCTCTCACGTCTTCAATTCTCTATCAGGGTAGTGGGCTAATCCTTCACACCATGAGCCCCACTGGCCTTAGGAGACACACTGAGACTTCGCCTCAAACGTGTACTTTACTCAACAGCACTAAGGATCTGATCAGAAACGACAAGTTACAATTAGAGGAATAAGCAATATATCTGATACTTATATTTATGTATATCTACAAATATAATTCTTAATAAACATGTGTACATTGCTAACACCATCAGTAAATTATGGAAATGTACTAGACAAGGGAATTTAGCAACCGAAATACCAAAATCACTAAAATTCAGGTGGCTTTAGCCTGAACTAGTCATCAAAGTATTCCCCATAAAGAAAAAACAAAAACAAAAACATCTGTTTGATCTTAGAAGGGAAAGTTGTAGAAAGCTAATGAAACTAGCCCTTAGGAACATTAGAAACCATAGCAAGAGTGTGGGTACATTACCTAAGTTCTCCTAGCAGCAACCTGCAAAGGCAAGGCAGTGAACAAGCATGGAGACAGTGGGATTCTTTGCGGGGGAACAGCATCCTGACCAGCAGGAGGAGCAGGCCAGGCTCACAGGGCAGCATCCTTTCTTTACAGGATGAATGAAGAAGGCAACTCTCTAGGCCCCGCTACTGGTTATTACCATTACTCTTCTGTCTACATCAACAACCACGAGAAAAAGTGGGATCAGAGTATTCATGTTTCTGCTCTACACACAAAAACACTACTCTCAAGTACCTAATAACATACCGGAATAGGGTCAGGCATTCTGAGCAAGGTGTAGAGGGATCAGGGGTAACATTTTTTTATCTTCGATTAGTGATTAGTGGAACAAAGAAGTGACAACAAAGCCAGACATTACAAGTGTAGATGTGCACAGAGTCAGTTTTATGCTTCTCAGAATCCTAAAGGAAGTACATGATTTATACAGCGGTAATAATAAGAAATTAGAATTCTTTTCTGTAACCTTGTGCTGGAATAGGAGCAAAGCTTATCAGATACATAGTACACTTAGGACATCTGACAACTTTTGAGACTTTGGAAACAGCACTGTCAATTCAAAACCATATAACAGTCTAGAAAGGGGGAAGTATGAAAAGTTACTATTTAAGCAAGACACTGCTATATTCAGATAAGCTTGAATAAGCTTCAAGTTAAACTCCTGGTTTTACATTCACAGACTGCACAGTCACTGGTGGGCCAGTATTGTTATCTGTTTATTTATACCCAGGTATAGTCCAAAAATGTACAGAAGTCTGAAAAAGAAGTATGCAAGAGGGACCAAGTAGGTTTAAAATACAGGCAAAGAAGTACAGTCTGGGATTTCTCTAAGTCAGAAGTGAGAGCTTCTAAAGGTGGTGGGAGACTTGAATAAGCTTTCAAGAAAGCACAGGGGAGGAGAAACATAAGACTCCATAAGATTCACAATGCAGGTGTGTTTCCAACAGGATCTCATACTCAAAATGAGCTAAAACAAGTGCTTCAGCTATCACTAAACAAAGGTTATAGCCTTAAAAAGTATCAAAGGGACACTCTCATTTGCAAAATCTCTTCCAAACTCTTAATACAATTGTGTCCTTGATGTGTGAGAAACTGACCTCAAAGAAACAGTGGGTGGAGAAGATGTCCCTGAAATATGACACAATAATAAAACAGATATTTAATGGCACCAGAATTTTATAAATTTTTAACGTTTCATGTAGAAAATCTATGAGCCAGAGGGATGGCTAAGTGGGTTAAAATATTTGCCACCAAGCCTGGGAATCTGAGATTGATCCCTGGGACACATGTGTTGTAAAGGTGAAAAACCAGCTCCTGAAAGTTGTCCTCTGCCTTCCCCATTCATACTGGAGCAAGCATTCACCTCCCTACATCTCACAGTAATAAACAGAGTTGAAAAACAGTGCTTTGAAAATCTGTTTCTTTTGATAAAAGACATATTTCCATTGTTTAGCTACAAGCTCTCCGTGTGCCTGTGCACATGAACTTTTCTGAAATCGAGGTTGTAACTCAGCTTCCAGAGTCTTCTCTAAGGGAGAAATCAAACCGTTGACCTCCAGGGATTTAACGTTGTATTTCACAATGTTTGCAAAGATGCCTTACTCATGCAACAAACATGTCTGATCACCAAAGTTTCTGGTAAGTATGCAAATACAAATATGGATGAGCCACTTTCCAGAGGAAATCATAATCTTGTCAGCTTTCACATCCTCCGTACAAATAAGGTGGTATTAGTTATAACAGAGTAGAATTTTCTAATGTCTGTTTCTCAGAGCACTAACATCCTGAACACCCTTCCTCCTTCCTTCCTTTCTATTCTTTCCTGTTTTTCTTTTTTTAATCACTCTGAAGCTTTAATAGTTGCTACACACACACAAGAAACGCATGGTCTAATAAGGAAATTTATGGAAACTATTTCCCCCTGCTTAAAAGAAAAAAGAAAATATATACAGCACATATATAGCAATACCTAGGAGACAGTATGCAGTTAAATATTAAATATTATTTAAGTCCTTGCATAACATCTCAGTTACAAGGACGCACGCGCACGCACACATGCATATGTATGTATGCACATATGCATACTCATACACATAAAGAAACATAGTACATGGTATCTTCAGTAGGCTAAATAATGGCTCCCAGATATGTCAGCTCAAAGTTCACAGAGCCTATAAATGGCGTCTTAAAAGAAAACCTGTGCTGTATTCCATAGTGGGCCTTTATGGCAACTACAGGGACCTTTTAGAGGCTGGGTAGCACTGACAAAGAGGGCCTCACTGCGGCAGCCTGCAGTGATGCAGCCAGCCATAATACCAGCAGCCACCAGAAGCTAAAGAGACCATCAGGAGGGTGATACCTTTACTTCATTGACAATGACTTGAGTGTAGCTACAACTGTGAGAGAATAAACTTTTGTTTCATTTTAGCATAAATTGGTAGTAATTAGTCACAAAGGTACCAGGAAACTGAGCAGTAAAAATATTTTGAGTCAATGGATTGTGCATATGGAGTTTTTATTTATAAAGGTAACAATTAGTGAGATTGAAGATGGTTTAATTAGGTATCACAATATTTTATGCTGTGAAAAGAGACCAAAAAAGGAAAAATCTACATCTTTAGTCTCAATCAGAATAAATTCCAAAAAAAGTCTCCTATATTTTTTAGGATAAGCAATCATTTCTGTAAATACTTTTCTATAGAAAAAGTTTAAAGAATACTGCAGTGACAATTGCATTACCCACCATTTGCTTCTGCAAGTGACATTTTTGCTTTATTTACTTCATATGAGATATGTCCAGCTTTCTCTATCCACACTTACATGTATTCAAGGATTTATCTTATTTTTTTTAATTTATTTATTTTTATCTCAATCACAGGTTAGGTACTTTGTATCCCCGGTGTAGCCTCCTCCCCCATTCCCTCCTACCCTCCCACTCCCTCCCTCATCTCCATCTTCCCCGCCCCCTCCAAGTCCACCAACAGGGGAGGTCCTCCTTCCCTTCCATCCAACTCCAGCTTATCCTGTCTCCTCAGGGCTGCCTGCAATGTCCTCCCCTGGAATCTAGCCACTCTGTCACTCCCTGGCTTGTATGGGGGAGGGTCAAAGAGTCAGCCATCAAGATCATGACAGAAAGAGTCCCTGTTTCCCTGAATAGGGTCTTCAGTCCTACACCGAGTTATCATGGGCCCCATCCATGCGGGGGTTCCAGTCCACATCCACACATGGTCCTTGATTGTAGAAACCGTTTCATACAAGACCCCTGTGCCCTGCTCAGTTTGGTCTTTGTGGAGCTCTTGTTCTCCCCAAGTCTCAACAACCTCCCCTAGATCTATCATTACTTCTCACCCTCTGCCAAAGGCTTG